>CM068765.1:3851040-4088079 GCA_035084275.1 Hydrolagus colliei | reverse complement strand
GGGGAATGGTGCGTGGAGGGACTATAAGCCCCGGAACCCCAACCCGCCAACTGACTACCAGTTAACGTAGAGTTGTGACGGCAATTTCGCAGGGTTCGAACCCAGCCACCGATTTGCTCGCGGCAATGACCCACAGTCACCAAGTGAATGTCCAGGGAGGGAGAGCAGATGGAGGGAGAGAGGGGTGGTTGGGGTGGGGGGGGAGACTGTCAGCCCGAATGGTGGGAGGTGGAATCCGGAAGGCGATTTTCCACTAGTTTTCTCAAACCAAGGAAAAAGTTGCTCACTGAGGTTGACGTGAGCAGCATTCTTCCCAACCTTAAAGAGAGAAAAAAACCTTCAATCTGAAGCCAGCGCTGCAGGCTTTCAGGCCTGTAACCTGGGGGATCCCTTGGCAAACAAGGCGACTACAGTATCTCTGGTAATAACCCTGGCCCAGGGAGGAGGGGGGATGGGAGGTCCTGGTCTGGGCCTGCTGTCCACACAGTTTTACCGTTAGGGTTTAAACACTGTGGACGCAGAGGGAACTGTCTGTGTGTGTGTCTGGGGGTGTGTGTGGGGGTGGGTGGCTTCCTCTGCTCTCCTGGGCTCAGTCAACATGTCGATCGAATGCGAGGATTGTTTATTTTTGTCTGTCTCTATCTCCCTCTTTGTGTCTCTATCTCTGCGTGTGTGTCTGTCTCTATCTCTCTGTGTGTCATTGTCTGTCTCTATCTTTCTGCGCGTGTGTGTGTTTGTGTGTGTGTGTCTCTTTCTCTGTGCGTCTCTGTCCTCGCCTCTCTCTGTGTGTCATTGTCTGTGTGTATGTGTATATGGTGTGGGTGTGTGGGTGTTAGCTCTGGTGAGGTGGGCGCCAAGAGGGTTAAGCGCGCGGGGGGGGGGGGGGGGGGGGGGGGGGATACAATGTAGCCAAAAATAAACACTGAGAATGTATGTCCGGGTTACACTGTTTGCGAAATGGATACAAATAGATACTTTGCAAAACAAACGACTGGATACATTATCGATTGTTCTTTTTGGATACATTGTAACCAAAATAATTAGATACATTCGCTCTGATAGAACAATGTGAGTTCAATGTAACCATTTACACCCCCCCCCCACCGCGTGGGACCTCAGCCAGACCAGGACATCCCAGCAAAGAGATAAACACACTCACACACTACACAGACACACACACTACATAGATATAGACACACACACAGACATAGACACACACACACTGCATAGACACACACACTACATATAAGCACCACATATGCATGCACATACATACACACCACACATATATACACACACCACATATGCATGCACATACATACACACCACATATACACACGCAAACACTCACCCGTCCTCCAAACAATCTTTCCTCCCTGAGACCCCGTGTTTGCAAGAGTTGCAGTGTAGGCTATCCCTTCTCTCGCTCGCTCTCTCCAACCCGGAACTCAACGTGAACAGCAATAACTACCACTGACCCGCTCTCTCTCTTTCCTCTCTCTCTGTGTCAACGTGTGAGACCAGAGACTGAGAGAGAGAGAGAATCGAGCAGGGAGGGAGTTGAGCAACAGTGATAGTGAGGATATTGTTATTACTTTGCTACTTCCGAAAGTAGGTTAGATCCAGGCTATTAACGCGCCCCTCACTCGTTTGCAATGATATTAATATTGTGTTGAGGCTGGCAGGGTGCTGCACGCCTACATAGACTACAGTCTCTTTATTTGAAGCAGCAGAATTAAACCTTGCATTTCTTACAGCGCCTTTCATGTCAGGAGAGTCAGCAATCTGCCTCTGGACTTTAAGAAGAAGAAGAATCCTTGCATTTGATATCGTGCCTTATTCACGTCTTCGAGTCGTCTCTCACCGTGTGAGGTGAATCGAGTGTACGGCGCGTTGTGGGCGAGATGCGGCAGCCGATTGCGCGTAGCAGCGTCTCCCCCCCCCCCCCCTCCCCCACCAACCCCCTCCCACCCCATCAAACAGCCGTGGATCGAGTGACTCAAATTATTATTTTTTTTAAAAAGGAATCGATCGACAGTCGGGCTGCTTACTGACCACTCGAGTGAACGGAGGTGTGTGGACTGGAGCAGGGAGACTCGCCTTGACGTGTCTGCCCGGCCCGGGGTATCGAACCTCTCGCTTCATTCCCCGGGCAGGCGCTCTAACCACCGAAGCCCCCAGGACTGCACGCGGAGGCGGACACGCGTGGAAATTCTCGGTCTGGTTTGTGGAGACACTTTTGAGCAGAAGTGTCGCGGCGTTTACAACTCTGTGCGCTGAGCAAAATAAAACTCCGCCCCCAAACAAACGCGACGTCTCTTCCTCGGCGAGTTTAGCTCGTCCGACCAACGCGGATGTGATCTCCCAGTGAGCGGAGCGACTGCGCACTGATATTTGTGGGTGAACGAAGGCAGCCGATCTGCGATTCCCTGTTTGAAACGCTCTCCCCAGTGTTTGCCTCGGTTATTGCCGTCTCTCACACTCTCTCAATGTGAGTCAAATCGCACCAACGCGCCAAAGGTCACGGCCGTTAACCTTATCTGCAAAATCCGAGCGTCAGTTAACGGATCAGCCGCAAATGAGTGTCAGACTGGCCCTCGGTTGGCAGCTCTCTCTCTCTCTCTCTCTCTCTCTCTCGCCTCTTGAGTGCGAAAGCTGTGGGTTCAAGCCTCATGAGTCAAGACTGTATCATTCACGCTGAGCTCCAGTGCAGGGCTGAGGGACGGGGAGGGAAGGAGGAAGTCGGAGGGAGGGAGGGGGAGAGGAGAGGGAGGGCAGGAGGGATGGAGGAGGGGAGGCAGAGGGAGGGAGGGAGGGAGGACAGCATCCAAGGACGGCACAACTCGAAAAGGGAAGTGAGTTTCTCCCAGTGTCTTCTGTGCCAACAATCCCCCCCCCTCCCCCCCAAATAAACTTGTTTGTGGAATTTTATCGCGTGCAAATTGGTTGCCGGGTTCACCCACAAATGACACAGCCCACCCCCCCATCCCACCCGTTCACAGCCCCCCCCCCCCCCCACTTTGACAGTACATTCCAACTGCATTACAATACCTCAACCAATCTCACTCTCCTCACGGCAAAATGCTCTTAAGTCTACAACTCACTGGGTTCTGACCTAATTCAAGTCCAAAATGAGTTGGATAAACACAGAATCCCCCCCCCCCACCCCACTCCAGTGCAAATTTTATAATGACTGGATTAGGATCCAAACCTCACTCACATCGAGCACATGCTGTTCTTTGAGCAATTCACATCTTGAATTGACGCATACTGAAAATCGCTTTCAGTTTCGTTTCCTATATCGGAGCTAACCGAAAGCAGTTTCATAACTGGTGCAGGCTCGATAGGTCGAAAGACTTCTTTCTGAGTTCTTGTGGATAAAGGGGATTAAGGGATATGTGGGTATGGCGGGGTGGTGGGGGAGGGGGTTGCGAGGGGCAGGTGGAATTAGAATAGATCAGCCATGATCTTAATGAATGGCGGGCAGGCTGGAGCGTCTGAATGGCCTACTCCTGCTCCTAATTCTTATGTTCTTCTGTGCTGTAGGTTAGAATCTCACTGGGTTCTGACACTTGCACACCATTGCTGTATTCCATTCTTTCCAACGTGGTCCCTGCTTTGTTGCCACACATTGGCGCTATCTGACGCCGTGGTGAACTGGAGAAGATGGTGAAATGGAGGTTTCACAACGTGACCACTTCCCACACCATCAGGCTGTGGTAACACCCTTTGTACCAACCCTTTCCTTCCAAATGAGACACTAAACTTGTCCTTGTCCCGCCTGTTAAGGTCGGTCGTTCGCTCAGAGTCATAGCCCGACAATACTCCCAGGTTAATTGCTCCTCCATTTCCTCCTGGTTCATCCCCTTTATCTGAGTGTTGATAGTAGTAATAATACAATAACTTCCGTTCCCTCCTTTCGATGTAGCTGCAGCTTGAAAGGCCCAGGTGGATCGTGAACCCATAACTTAGCCGCTCAGATCCCAAGCTGATAGGCTGATGTGGCAATTTCCATGCGGTAAATTGCGAACTTTGCATCGACAGACGCAGATTCCAGTAAAAGCCGCAATCGTGACAGCGTAAAAAGTAACGCGTGAATGACGTGGCAGCCGATGTGTCCATCCTTGAGATGGGGCTTCAAACCGAGCTCAGTTCAGGTGGACGTTAAACAACAACAACGCGACGTAGTGATGTTTACGTGGGGACGACGTCCCAAGGCGCTGGACAGTCAGCGTTTCCGATCCGAGCTGGGGCCCGGCGGAGGTTGGTGGGAGGGGGCGATGGCATGGTCGAAGAGAAGCGTCTTGAGGTGGGACTTCGAGGAGGCTAGGGAGAGGGTGGTGGGGGGGTACGAGGTGGAGGGATTGCGGGATGGAATTCCAAAGGTTGGAGGCAGAGTGGCTGAAGGCTCGCCAGCTGATGGTGGGGGAGCGTGGAGCAGGCCGGAGCTCGCCGAGCTGAGGGGGCCGGGCAGGTTGGCAGGGGGTGAGGAAGTCACGGATGTTAGGGTGAGGCAAAATCCCGTGGTGCTGTTCAGAAAGAGAAGGGAGTTTTCCCCCGTGGCCAACAATCCCCCTGATTAAAATCAAGTCATTTGCGTGGGCCTTCTGTGGGATTTGCCGTGAGCAAACCGGCTGCCGCAATCGCCTCCGTGAACACAGTCATCGCACTCGTGCAGTAAATGCAACGAGGTGAGACATCCTCGTGATGTGAAAGGCCTATTATTACTCATTGAACAAGGCCTTTGTGCTGATAGCCCAGCCAGCCGGCCACACTCAGGACCTGCCTCAGAACGGTGACACTCTGCGCGAATGGCCGCTTCACTCCCGAAATGCTTACCGCCGTCAATCCACTCCACGGCGAGTTCCGCCACTCACTGTTTCAGAGGCATCTGAACGCGATGTCGAATGGCGAGGAATATTCCCAGGTGCCAGACCTGAAAATTGTACTTAATTCTGCTCCCTGTCTTCAGGCTGCCCTTTGGTTTGTCTGAAAGCATTGTTCCAAGTTCACTTTTGTCTAACAGACATTATCCTCCAGAGACCCTGTGAGATATCACATTTCAAACAGCCGCAACCCGGTTCGCTCGGTGTATTCAGCCCTGAATATTGTGTATTTACAGTACACAATGAAGCCATTGCGTTTTACAAGCACCTGTGAATTTTGCAGGGGACTGCAGATGCTTTGAGTATGTAATCAGGATAATAATAATAATACTAACTGCGTTTGATATAGCGCCTTCTGACTTATTTGGGACGCTTCTCAAAGCGCTTCCCGTTTGTGTCGCACAAACGGTTGTGGATTGGGCGACCAAATTATATTTGCAGGCTGCAACTACAGTCCAACTAAAAATGTAGAATTTCTTAAGCTACTGGAACCTTGAGGGACTGAGCAACACAAAAGGAACATCAATACAGTACGGTACAGTTCGCACTTTAGTGAAAGACTCTCTCATTTAGTCTCTAAAACACGTTTCAAACAGAGCGCAGAAATCCTCTTGTCAAATTCATGTTTCAAACGTTAATACCGTAAAACCTCGATAATCCGACTTTCCGAAACTCTCTAAAACCAGCAAGATTTCAAAATGTACACAGCGTTAGATTCTTCCTCATGTGGTTCTGCTTTGAAATGTTAAAACATTGAATTCACTGTACTTTGCTAGAAAGCAATGTTCCTTATTAACATATAGCTGTATCACACGGAAAGACGGTTGTTATATTACTATAACATGCCAATATTGAGCTCCGAACACGTAGTGAATCAGTTAAACTCACCAACAGACAGCAGCAGAAACCTCCTTAGCCTCCCAGGGCGATCTCTTGGTCAATGTGCTTTTCCCTTGCTCCTAAAGTGAAAGTTTCGACACAACTTGTTAAATATTAATCACGCCTTGGCACTCCTTCCTCCTCCCTTCCTCCCCTCCTACTGTCAATTATCCGGACAAAGCTGGCAATAGCTAAATTGGAGGCAACAACAGCTTCCACTTAAATAGCGCCCTCCTCGCAGGATAGCGTCTCAGAGCACTGAAGTGTGTAGCTTGTAGTGGAGCTTGATTCCGAGCTGGGGATGGGGGGATGGGGGGGGAGGGGGATGTGGGGGAGGGGGAAGGGGCAGTAAACAGTCAGAGACTAAAGTGCATGTTTATTATGCCCTCCCCACCCACCCACCCCCCCACCGCCCCCCCCTCACCACCTCCAGAGAAACTATAATCCGTTGGGAATATTCTGTGCATCATTTAATATCCTGAGTAACCAATGAAACAATGGAACTCCCCAACGGACACATACACATCCTGGAATTCCATGCGTCAGTGTTTCGTCGAAGCTTCCCCTCTCCCTCCGCTCAGCTCCCGACATCCTGTTTCATGTCTCCCTTGCCCAGGCTGCCCCACCATTGGTCAAGGCCTTCAGCCTGTCTGCCCCCAACCTTTGGAACTATGTCAGTTTGCCTTGGTTGGTAGCTCAGTGGAGTCCTGTGGCTCAGCAGTTAGAGCGCTCGCCTTACAGGCATGAGACCTGTTTTCGAATCCAGGCAGGTCAGGACGAAACCTCGGGCAAGTTTCCTTACTCCACACACCCACACACACACACACACATGCCTGATAATAATCCCTCAAAAAAACACAATCGGAAAATTGGTCATTTCAATCCACGGCTGTTTGTGGGGACGCTGCTGTGCGCAATTGACTGCCGCGTTTCGCCCACAAATAAACAGTATATTCTGCGAAGCGCTTTGAGACGATTAGAAGTCGTGAAAAGCGCCACGTCCCTTCACCTCGCTGACTCCTCTACCTCCTTGAAGGCCACCTCAAGACCCTCGCAATGTGAAAGGCGCTAGGAGTTATGTAATTTGTTGGTGTGGGATTGCCCTGAGGCAGTTTGTAGATGTTGCTGGTCTCTCTCTCTCTCCCTGTGTTTAGCTGTTTCACACCAGATGGTTTTGTTTGAAGGTTTTATCCTTCAGGACCACTTACCCCATCGTCCTGCTCCAGCTGTTATTTTTTTAAAAAAAAACTAATATTAATCCCAGCGTCCTGGAACCGCCCACGCTTCACGGTAGACACTTCCAGTCATTGGTTAACCTCTCGGTAAACAAATATTTCCTGGGGTCTGTCCTGAAATTTCCCCCGCTGTAAATCTGTGATGATGCCTCAATGCTTCCGAAACTGGTGCTATCACTTTCTCAACACTGTTACCATTAACATTTTTAAATCTCTTGAGAAGGCCTCCGCTGAGATGTTTCATGCTGCAAACCCCCCCCCCAGCCTCTTCCCCCGGAACTCCTCTGCTCTCCATCCTAGGTCCAGGATGAGGCTGTCTTTGAGCTCACCGTGTTGACAGTTATCAGCCAGTCTATATAGATCTTGTACGATCAAATTGGTTCGCCTGGCACTTGTTTTCGTCTGTTAAAACGAGCCCTCGCCACGATCACATTGCGTCTGCCTTCGTAATGCTCATTCAGGGCTTCTTCGACTTCATTATATATTGCAGTTTGCTCAGCTATTCTGAGAGTGATTATATAACATCGTCAGCGCAAACCCCCCCCCCCCCCCCACGGAATATAGAACTATTGCTCACCTGTTCTCGGTTTGCTTTTCTCGCCGAGGCCGGAGGCAAGGCGATAACGTTCGAACCGATTGATCCATTTTGGGGCCACAATTCGCATTCGGTTTGGCCCATTCCCACCAGCAAATGTGCCCGGTAGTGTCCGGCGATATATCGATATGCCGGTTACATCGGTATCATTTTTCATTTCGATATGCCAATGTCGGAAATTCATCGATATATCAAATATATCGACATATCGACAAATTCGATATATCAAAAAATCAATATATCGCAAATATCGGTATATCGTGTCCGGCGAGATATCGATAGCTCGGTATATTATAAAGCGAACTTTTTCAACCTACCTTGTCGCCGGCATTGCAAACCTCCTGGGACTAGAGCATGGAATGCGTGCGCAGTAACAAAACCCCCCGGAGATATCGATATATCGGTGTGTATCAATATGAGCCCATCGATGCATCGATATCGGAAAATTTCCATATCGACGGAGCCTAGAGCCCGGCAATGGAAGCCGGGTCATCAGACTGCGGAGCCGCGGGTCGTGGGTTTATCGGATCGCCGCCACGGCGTAATATTCGAGGATATTAAGAGAGAGATCGTGGAGATCGACTTTCACGCACTAACAATCAGGATGGCCACTTAACAATGCGACGTTTCCACGCTGTAACAGTTACATGCATGGACATAGTGAATAGGCATAATCCTACAGTTATTAGGTTGACACACACACACACACACATTGCCCTCGCTCTTTGTCTAGGTTGATTTGAGATGTAAACATCAAATGAGATGTTTACATCTCATTTGATGATATTAATAATAATACTAACACAGTAATAGTTTTTTATATTTGGATATGGAGCTTCACCAAGTCTCTGGGTTGTTTGTCTAGCCTATTTACGGGCTAGATTTGATCACTTAAACAGAGAGGGAACCAGGGGGCTGGCAATCAACATCAAACCTAACACTGATTGATTTCCCCCCTTGATCAGCTGGGAAATGGATAGAAATGTAACATTTTCTTGTTGATCAGCTGTTTGCCTGTCTCTCTCTCTCTCTCTCTCTCTGTTTTTCTCTCTGTCTCTCTCCCCTTTCTGTTTCTCTCCCCCCTGTCTCTGTGACTCTCTGTCTCCCCCTCTCTCTCTCTCTGTTCCTGTTCCCAATGGTGAATTTAGGAATCAGCCGAGTGGAGCCCTCGGTAGCGGCCAAACACACGGTAACTAACAAACTGATTGCTTTTCACTTGATCGCAGCTGTGAGCAACAGCAACACACACACACACACATACATATATATATATATATATACACACAGTATATATAATACATCTGCTCCCGGTTCAAATCCTCTGCTAGTCGGCTCTATCATGGCCTTTATTTGCAGCGATGATTGCCTTTAATACAGGGAGTGAGTGACTGATTGAGTGAGTGAGTGAGGGACTGAGTGAGTGAGTATCTGAGTGAGTGAGTCAGTGAGTGATGAGTGAGTGAGGGACTGAGGGACTGAGTGAGTGACTGTGAGTACCTCAATGAGTGAGTGAGTGAGGGACTGAGTGAGTGAGTGAGTGAGTGAGGGACTGAGTGAGTGACTGTGAGTGAGTACCTCAATGAGTGAGTGAGGGACTGCGAGTGAGTACCTGAGTGAGTTGAGTGAGTGAGTGCCTCAATGAGTGAGTGAGTTGAGTGAGTGAGTGCCTCAATGAGTGAGTGAGTGAGTTGAGTGAGTGAGGGACTGAGTGAGTTGAGTGAGTGAGTGAGTTGAGTGAGTGAGTGAGTGAGTGAGTCAATGTGATCTTCATCCAGAGTAACAAGGGCTCCCACACAAGGAGGAGAAGCTGAGATATGAAGCAAAGTCTAAACGCTGAACCTTGTCAGTCTCTGTCACCACTTTAAGCCAGTGTCAGCAAGATTCCTCACTCACCATTGGGGACACAGACAGATAGGAACAGCAACAACAACAACAACTGGAGGGTCGGAGGAACTGGAGGGTCAGAGGAGCGGGAGGTGGGGGAAAGGTGAAGGGGGGGGCCGGGGCGGGGAAGAAGATTTAAAGTTTCTCCAACCCAAACCACTGGTTTCTGTCATTGTGACTTGCGCACAGGCTAAGACAGTGAGGGTTTTGGGGGGAGGGGGGGGGGGTCTCAGATGTCTGACGTGCTCGGGTTAACGCGATTGGCTGCCGCGTTTGGCCCGCGCACGGACGCTGTCAATTTCACATCACAGCGCATTTGAAACGTCACGAAGGCCGCTGTACATCAAACCCCGGGATTATTATGAATTGTTGCTCTCACTACAGGGTCTCGAGGAGTACGCCGCTTGCCAGTCACGCGCGTTCCTGAAGGGCACCGTGACGTTTGCGGCAGGTACGTGAATGTCGTATGTGCCAGTGTTCGAGCCTTCCGTGCGCACAGAAGCCCCCCATTTGGGAATCCCCGCGGAGTTGCGGAGCTCGGTGGTTAGGGCGCTCGCCTCGCGTGCGAGAGATCCGGGTTCGAACTCCTCAAAAGAAAAACAAGAAGAACAAACTGGTCACTTCAATGCACGGCTGTTTGTGGGGACGCTGCTGCGCGATTGGCTGCCATGTTTCGCCCGCAAACATACAGTCACTTTACATACACTGTGAAGGGCTTTGAGACGTCTGGACGATGTGAAAAGCGCCGTGTCAAATGCAAGGATTATTCTTATTCTTATTATTTCTCTGTCACCGATGGGTTCCTGTGCACACAGGGGCCAGTGGCTTGTTCGTTGTGCAGCGGATGTTGAGTAAGAAGTTCGCCTTTCCTCTGCGTTGGAGCATCTTGATCTCAGCAGGTCTGTGTACCGTGTCAATACTTCACACTGTTTACCAAATGTTGGCGGTTGGGTTGCGCTGACGTCGTTCGGACGCGTAGTTCAACCGAGATTCCCATCTGCCTGTACACGTCAATGTTAAATGTCCCCCCGAGGGCTATTCCAAAAGAGAAGTGAGTTTCTGGCTGGTGACGATTCCCCAAATCAAATGGGTGTCACTCGTATAAACGCCCATTTGTGGGACATTGCCGGACATTCCCCATTGTACTGGGGGCGTTCAGCCGCAAATACCAGTCACTCAGTTTCACGTAAATCCTGTGAAGCGTTTTTGAGACATCCTCCCTCCCTCCCTCCCCCCCCTCCTCCCCCCACTCCCCCCCCCCCTCCCCCTCCCCCCCCTCCCTCCCTCCCTCCTCCCTCCCTCCTTCTCTCCCTCCCTCCCTCCCTCCTTCCATCCATCCATCGATAAGGCAATTTACCAAATCCGATGATTGCTATTATCATTATCGTGAGCTGCCCTCCTCTGCCTTGACCCCCCGCTATCCGTCTTGAAAAGCAAATCTGCGGTGAAGCTCTCTGAGATGTTACCCTTTGTGTTAGCCGCCGGCTGTATAAATACACACGGCTGTATTGTTTGTCTGTGTGACTCAGTGGCAGGATCCCTGGTGAGTTATGCCGTGACTCGGGTTGAAACCCAGAAGTGCTCGAACCTGTGGATTTACCTGGAGACCGGTAGGATGCCCGGAAGCTCTCAGCCAGGTGAGGCCGGTCACTTCTGCGACAGGTGGAAGCAAAGGGGGCTGTCGGAGCTGTCGGGGAATCAGACCCGCAGAAACCACCCGAAAAGGGGAGTGGGAGTGCAGAGAAGGAGCAATCGATCTTTCCTTTTCCCCCCTGATTATTACGAAACAAAACGACATCGTTCACACTCTTGCGCGGGGGACGGCTCCATACTCTGGCGCTGCTGATAGCGGAGGTCAAAAGCAATTTAACCCCCTTCACGACCAGTCTCCGACCTTCCCCCCAAATCTCCTCTGCGCATTACAGCAACAACGACAGCAACAAAATGTTTTGCAATAAAAAATGTTTTGGCTGCACAGTAGGGTGGGAGACTGAGCTGGGTTGGAGATGGGTGGGGGGGGCGAAGAAAGGAATAAGTTCCAGTTAAAGAGGCGGGTGGTTAGATCTTGGACATGAATGGTACACTATAAATGTCATTTTGTGGTTGTTTTCGTGTAGCGGAGGGAGTGGGACCACGGGAGATCGCAGAGTGGAGTCTGGGAAGGGGAGAGAATACAGGCTTACGAAGGTCGGGGTGACTCGCACGCTGTGTGATTGTTGTGAGCTTTCGTTTTGAAAGCTAAACAGTGAGCCAACCCCGAATGTCATTTATTTTGGGGCCAAACAGGTCGAACGGACGCCGGGGAAAGCAGCGGCGGAGTGGAGAAATAGCTTGACGGTGACGCTCTGAAGTAAAGTCGTCGTACTCCTCGTGTCGAATAACCTTGCAGATGCCCTCCGATCGGAACGTCCCGTGACCTACCCTGCGATTGCAACCCTGTGCAACATGACAGCTCTCTCAGTCACGCCGTCTCTAGCCCCGTGACCCAACGAACACAAAGGAAAGAAGCCACAAACACCACGGTTTGCTGGCCAGCTGCTTCCCTAGCTCACTGACGCTAGTTCCTCCGATTCCTTGTGCTCATGAGTCAATTTGCCTTGGTAATAAAAATAATCTTTGCCTCTGATAGAGCGTCTATCAGGCGTCTCATAGATCTTCAATCACGGAATGTATGTTGTAAAGTGTATTGGCTGTGTAATCAGCTTTCCAGAGGTTATACAGAGGGGAGAACGAGCCGGTTCCTGCTCACAGTACCTCATCAGCAGCCTCTGCTGGTTGTATGAGTGTGCGACAGTCAAGTGGGGGAGAAGGTGAGACTCTGCTGTAGCATCCTCTACAGTCGAGTTGGCTTGTGGACAGTCACTGCTCTATTTAATAATCTTTGCGTTTAATATCGCGCCTTATCACGTTGTTGAGACGTCCCAAAGAGCTTCACAGAATACACCGTTCAAGTGAATTAATTGACTGAATTTTTTGTGGGCGAAACGTGGGACAGCCCACCGTGGATTGAATGGCGAAAATTATTATTTTTTTCAAGGGATTATTACTCACGGAATGCATTCCACCAACAATCAACCAACCAGTCTTGTTCTCAAAAGTCCTGTAAACAGCTAAATTGTCCCTACCTTTCCAGGGGTTATTAAAGAGGGGGGGGAAGGGCAACCAGGAATATCTGGAAGCACACAGTGTAACGAGGAGCTGCAGAGAGAAGGAGAGACACGTGATAGCCGAGAGCAGTCACATGAATAATTGGACGCACTATTATTTTTCAACAAAAAGCCTCAAAAATGTAACACCGTGCAGATTATTTTTACTTCTGAGGTATTCCTAAACACGGGCCTCCAAGTCGAGATTGCATTGAACAGCAGCAGCCACAAAATTAAATTTATAGAGCGTCTTTCACGTCGGGAGGACGTCCCAAGGCGCTTTCAGGAAGATTCCACAATTTTGCAGTGTGTTAATTATCGTAATTTGTGAGAAAGGCCCCTCAAAGCGCTTCATTCACTGCATTTATTTTGAGGTGTGTGGGTGACGGGCGAAGGGTATATTTATAGTCGAACCCAGCAGCTAATTATCACACCGTAACATCACACACAAACACCCAAATTCACTGTCAAGTTCACCCACACATTATAGTCATTGCATCGTAAAATGTATCCCGTGAAGTGCTTTGTGACGTCTCAACGACACACTAAAGGCGGTATATCAGATATGTATGAGGGTTGTGTATTATATTATTAATAACCCTTGCATTTGATACGGCGCTTTTCACGTCTTCTAGACGTCTCAAAGCGCTTCACAGAATGCACTGCAAAGTGAATTGACTGTGTATTTGTGGGCGAAACGCGTCTGCCAATTGCGCACGGCGCAAACATTTCGCGGATCGAGATGACCGCACCGCACAACGCCTCCGCTCGGAGTCCTGACCTGTGATGGCGCCCAACCGACAACAAGGATTCAACATTCGACTAAGGCATTGTTTGGGTAGGTCAGCTTTATTGTGAGGAGTGTGTGACATCAGCGCTGCCGTCAATGGTGTACAATGCTGCTTCCTCCCCTTGCAGAGTTGGTGTAAGGGTAACAAGCGTTGGTGGTGGGAGTGTTGTGTGAGCATGTCTTGCTTCAAAGAATACAGCTCCGGCGATCGGGCCGTGGAACTCAACAACAAACTCTACCTGACAGGTTTCTATCAACACATCATCGCATTCACTTTTCCTCTCTCTCGTTTCTTCACCAAAAATTATTGCTTAGAGTTTTTTTTAATTTAAGTTGAAAATAGAATACTGTATCTTTATTGTTAAACTAAATAAAAGTTTTAAAAATACACTATATATGCTATATAGTGTTTTATTTTGTTTTATACATGAAATCTAAATACTGTACATATATATATATATATATATATATATATTATGTAAAGAATCTTGCACCCTTTAGGTTAAGAGAATAGCAGTCTTGCGTGCTACTAAACCCAGAGAGATTTGTTATTGTTTTTTCGCTTTGGTTTTTAATTAACGTCTAGGGAATGTTTCGTTGCCTGATAACAGCCGTGGCTTTGGGATTTGTGCAGCAAAATACCTTTGACAAGGATTGGGAAAGATGTCATTGTCCTGCGTTGGGAGGGATGGACAGAATGCAACGTGGGCATTTGTCCTGCCTTACCCCATTGTTAATAGGAATAATAATAATCCTTGCATTTGATGTCGTGCCTTATCGCGTCGTTGAGACGTCTCAAAGTGCTTTGCAGAATATATTGTATTGTGAAGTGAATCTGTGTCCTCATTCTCCTTGACCTCTCTGCTGCCTTTGATACCGTTGACCACTCTATCCTCCTTCACCACCTCTCCTCTCGCCTCAACCTTCATTATTTTATTGAAAACATGTGTTTGGCTGCATCGTCCGTCCTTCGCCCATCCACTCTCCCCCCCCCCCCCCTCTCACACTCCTTTGCCCCCATTTCTCCCTCCTCCCTCTCAACCACAATCATCCTCAGGAAGTTCACCACCCGCTTCTTTGACCCCCACCCCACCTGCCCAGCCCAGCTACTGATCACTGAAACTTCTCCTCCACCATTATCTTACCTCAGGCTCCGCCATTGTTAAGCATTTTAAGCATTCTGTGTTGCTGCCCTGGTGTCCTGCGAGAATGTTTTGATGTTTGACAGACATCAAATCGTAGATGAGAGCTAACTTTCTACAGACGAATGTCAACGAGGACAAGGCCCTACTGATTAGCTCCCGTCAACACCTCCACGCCTCAAGCGCTGACAGCATCACCTTCCCAAGAATGCACACTCAAACTCGCCCACCCAATCTGGAACCATGGCGTCTTGTTCGACACTCGACGATCCCTTCTGCCACACATCCGTGCCATGACCCGCTCTGCCTTCCCCCCCACCTCCGCAACATTGCCCAGCTCCTCAACTGACGCAAGTGATTTAGATTTTCTAACCATCAAACCACTCGAATAAATATCTCATACCACGTGCCTTGGATAGGGTGGTGTGTGGCATGTGTGTTATGAATTATGAGTAATGGAATGCTATGAATTGTAAGCAGTTTGGAATTGGAAGTGAATATGGTTATTTAGTGAGATCAGGTCAGGAAGCTTTTCTTCACCCCAGAGGCTTGTGAGGACGTGCAGTGCTCTGCCCTAGAAAGCTTTACCAAATGCAAGGATTATTACTGTTATATATTAATAGATAAATAAAATAATAGTACCAATTTAGTCACTCCATTGTGACTGTTTGTGGGGCTAGGCTGTGTCTATTTGGCTGTCCCTCCAAATCTAGTGCGTTGAGTGACCGATTTGATTTATTTTTTTGGAACGTCTGCTGAAGCTTCTCACCTTCCGAGAGGTGAATCAGCCTTGTGGGGGGTTCCAGCCCCATTGCACTCACATAACCAGCCGTGGCTCAGGCTCGCAATCCTTCGGTCCAAGTGACCGACTGGCCACGTATCCAGGTGAACAGAAGCTTCTCTCTGATCGAACATTCCGGGGAATGTCCCCTTACAGAACAGGCTTTGTGAGGTGACAAGAGCGGCTGTGTGTCATGCAATTGGAAGGTCTATGAGCCTGAGCTCCATTCAGTGTGAGATCTTTTACACTGTAGTCCTAGATCAAGGCATGAGCATGTCATGTTTCAAGGAATGGAGTTCAAAGGATCGGGTCTTGGACTTGAGGAACAAGGCCTATTTGAGAGGTTATCATTTAACACTAACCCTGTGGGTGTGCATTCAGCGCATGTTGCATTCGATGGAGAGAAATTAACACAAATGTTTATTATTTCAGGCAATATTATAGGGCAGTAAAACACCAAGCTTTGGAAAGTTTTGTAACTGGAGTCTCTCCTGCGAGATCTTTTTAGTCACGGATCTAGCACCAAACTTGGTTTCACTTTTATTATTCAATGGGGCTGAAAGATGGGTAGATTTCGAAGCCGATTTTCCTTGCAAATCTCTCAAAGGAAATGTTTCTGCAACTTTTGAACAATCGTACACTTTAGGACGAGGGTCTTACGGCTTATTTGTGGCGGTTCTAATAAAGCTCCTGTGACTTTGTTTTCAGAGAAATACAAGAACGCTTACTTTCAAACGTCGGAGAAAGCTATAGCTCAGAACGCAGAGAAACTCCATCAGATCCGCAAAGATGTTCTTCAGGAGCACATTGACTTTAGGAAAGCAGGACGGGTGAGTCTGAATGATTTGCAGCCATCCTGAAACATCTCTGCCGGTTAACCATTTGGTTATCAGCTCGGCTCAGATGGTAGCATTCAGTGGGTCAGAAAGTTGTGGCTTTGAGTTCAGCAATGGAGGGAACTTTGAGCTCATAGACTATAATGCCACATTGGGTGAGCCGTCCTTCAGATGAAACGTTAAACTCAGGTTTTCACCTGTTCCTGTGCAGGCGGATGTTAAAGATCTAGTGGGGGCTATTTGAAAACAAAAAGGAGTTTCTCTCCCCGTGTCCTGATCGTATAAAATTGTTCCCTCACACTACAGCTGTTGACAGTCACTTCCCCACCTTCCGTCTCTCCCTGGCATGGTGGGTGGGGAGGGTAGGGGGGAGGGGGGGGGTGAAGTGGGGAGGGCTGCAGTGTCCTGAAACGTTCCAGGACACAGAAGGGCGCTCTACCAATGCACATTGTTGATGTTGCCCTCCAGGTGGTTCAAGACTTCATCACTCTGGAATGTCAGGATCGCAAGAAGCTGAAAGCATGCTTGGCTCGCACCTCCGTGGAGGTAAGAACATTGGTCAACCCAGGGTTCTGTGCTGAGGAAACGGGACCAAAATCTGCCCTGCTCGAATACAACGGAGGGAGGAGAGGCGGTGTAGGAGTTGTAGGAGAACGGCCTCCTACCTTCTCTTTCAAAAGCAAATTAGATTTATTTTAGGAACTAATGGCGTGGGACACACCATGTGTGTATGGCACGTGCAAGTAACTGCCAGGATGGTTGAAAGTGAATTGGATGTACCTTGGTCTTCTGTCGTCTAGCAATTCTTTTTGGTGTGTGTTTGATGTGACCCCTTGGATGTGAGATGTTTCGTCTTTCTAGGTCTGTAATCAAATGCACGGAGGCCACTTAATATTATTGGATAAGTGCTACTTGACCCCTCTAATAGTTCAACAACTGTTCCCAAACGGGCAATCGGCCTCTGCGTTTTGCTCACAAAATATGCAGTCAAATCAATTTACTTGGGATGTCCTCTCAATGTGAAAGGCGCTATACAAATGTAATTTTGTTGTTGCTGTCTATAGCATATTCGATGAAGCTCGTCGAGATGTCTCAATGAAACAATCAGGTGCTATATCAAATGAGGAGGATTATTATTGTAATTATTATAGTGATAATAATCCTTGCATTGGATATAGCGCTTTTTACGTCTTCTAGACGTCTCAAAGCGCTTCACAGAATATGCTGTAAAGTGAATTGCCAGTGTATTTGTGGGCAAAACACGGCAGCCAATTGCGCACAGCAGCGTCCCCAGTCGTGGATTGAAATGACCAATTTATCATAGGTTTTTTTATGGACAGATGATTATTAGGTGTGTGTGTGTGTGTGGGTGGGTGGGTGGAGTAAGGAAACTTGCCCAAGGTTTCGCCCTGACCTGCCTGGGTTCCAAACACAGGTCTCATCACGCTTGTAAGGAGAGTGAGAGCTCTAACCACTGAGCTATAGGGCCTCCACTCTGATCCCCACGATCCCTTTGCATTTCCCCAGGACACCAAGGACCTACTGAACCACCACGTTTACAGCTCCGTGAACAACTACAACATGAGCTGCTACGAGGTCAAAAAGCGAGAGAAGACCTTGAAGGACCTCATTCAAACCCTGAAGTCGGTGCAAAAGGAGAGCCGTCCTGACGTGATAGAATCCAACAACTTAACGGTACTACATTCTGTCGTTAAGTGATAATACTGAAATATCACGTGGCTGTCAACAGCTGTCAATTTGGATTGGCTGTGTGCTTTGTGGGCTAAACGCGGCAGCCTATTGCACAAAACACTCATGGATTTGAGTGACCCCCCTTTTTATTTTTACACACACACACTTTATACCAAAGCCACAAACCTCTTTACCCCTCTGCAGCTTATCCGGCAGATCGAGAATAAAATTGAGAAGATGGATACGAAAATCCAAGTTGCTGAGAGGATAAATTATATGTACCAGAACATACTGGACTGTCTGCAAGAGGCGAGTGATCTTTCTCTGTCTCACCTCAATTCTCTAGGATTCACAAACACCTAACCTTTCACTTCAGTTCCACCCTCTAAACACCCCCCCCCGCGCCCCCCCCCCCCCGCCTTTCCCCGCAGTAACCCTCCTTGCTCACACCCTCGCTTCTGCGTCATGAGGTTACGAGTTCCAGCCCCACGTCTCCATGTCTTGCTGCTCACTTTGGGTTTCAGCCTAAACCATGTGTGCAAAGAGTGATGGAGCACGGAAATTGGTCATTCGGGCCACCTAGTCTATGCCAAAGTCTGGAGGCCAAGTGAGCGCACAACCCTCTGATTTCCCAGCTCTCCATTCCCTTCTCCCTCACAAGAACATAAGAATTCGCTAGGCGAAAGAAGACCAAGCAAGATCCATCTAGTTCGCCTGACATGTTGTGTCCCAAACTACAAACCATATAAATGTACTGCATCACACTTCTGATTAATTCAGTTGACTTGAAGTGAGTGGTTTTTTTTGCACGGCTGTTAGGAATCCGTACACATCCCTCAGAGGATTTCTGACTTTGACGGTATTGTCGAGGGGCATAAACAAGAGCTGGAAGCTCTGGCTCAGGTGTCCAAGAACGCTGCAGATGCTCGAAAGAACATGTGGGTAAGGACTGGAAAGGCTCGAAGCAATGTGTGCCATAACCTACGATTTTACCATTCACAGCTACTCACATTTGTATCGGCTGAATCCAAAGTCCTTACTCATAGGTTTATAAAATTTGTAGTAATAATTATATTAATCATCCTTGCATTGGATGTAGCGCGCTTATCACATTGTTGAGATGTCTCAAAGTGTTGTACAGAATATATTGCCCACACAATTGACCACCCAGAGCATTGGATTGAGGAAATAAATGATTCTTTTAAAAAATATATTTTTAAGGGATTATTATGCCCGGAAAGCAACCCGTCAATCCGCTAACAACTGGGTACCTAGTTACTGCTGTGTGATATGTTCAAACAGCAGGCCATGTAGAAATAGCTGTAGAAATCTCTACCGATATTGTCTTAAAAAAAAGAACCGCAATTAATAAGAGGAAACTATGAGTAAGGACTTTGGATTCACCTTGTATATCGTGCCCTTCACATTGGGGCAAATCTCAGAGCGATATGCTGGATCCCCAGCAAAGCAGAAGGGAGGAGGGGAGTAGGGGATAGGGGATGGTGGGGGAGGGGGTCATAGTGATTAGAGTAAGAGTTGCGGCAGGAACAGAAGAGACACGAGAGGGAAGCAAAAGGGAGGGAGTCATAGAGATTCAAGGGGCGAAGGAACTGAGGGCCTGGTCGACGATGGTGAGATGGGAGAGGGCAGAGGGGGAGCAGCAAGTCCGGGTTAGCGGACACCCTGAGATAGGGACCGGATGGGGGTGGCGGCAGATTTCTACTGTGACTAACTTTGAACTTTGTTTGCCTTGAGATTGAGCTGGATGTTCTGGAGAAGTCGTACGTCGTGGAAAAGAAGAAAAGGGAAACAATACTGATCAACAAGAGAAAGATACTCAACCTGGAGAGATACGCCATGAAGCATGTAAGGCCAGCCATGTGTTGCGTACTCGACTGAGGGTTACTGAACTTTTGATATCACCCCACAGAAATTACGCGGTTGCAATTCTAAGCAGTGGCAGTAGAGGATGCTGTAACTTTAGGCCATCTCCAGACCCCTATATAGGTTTAACGAAACACAAAATACTGTACTACAGATGCTGGGAATCCGAAACAAAAACAGAAGTTCCTGGGGAAACTCAGCAGGTCAGGCAGCATCCATGGAGAGAGGAAAAAGAGTCTCGTTTCGGGTTTGCAACCCTTCATCAGAACTGGGGCTTGTTTGCTCAACAAGATGAGCAATTTACTATTGTTTTTTTCTACGTATTATGTGGAGTAAGGAAACTTGCCCTAGTTGGAATTGAACCCAGGTCTTTTGCTTGTAAGGCGAGTGTTCTAACCACTGAGCTCCAGGACTCCATGATAATAATAATTCATTATTAATAATAACAACTAATATTATCATTATCCGCAACTGAACTATGTTCATTTCGATAAACCAGCTGCCAATGGGTACTGATTTATATATTTCACCCACAAAGTGATGCGCAGTCACATCCCTTTACAGCATTATCCTGTGAAGCACTTTCAGACGTGTCGACCTCAGTTTTTTTTTAATCAACGTATTTTTAAAATATCTTTTTAACTTGATATCAAATGCAAGTATTATCAATACAGGAAACTCCTGATCACAACAACAACAAAATTGCATGTGTACTGCGTCTTTCACATTGGGAAAACGTCCAGAGGCACAGGACAGTCAATGTTTTGGATCCGAGCTGCAGTTCAGGGATCACAGAGAGTGGAGGACTGGTGGGAGGAATGGTGGGGGGGTGTGACCGATGGCACGTTTGAAGAGGAGGGTCTTGATATGAGTCTTGAAGGAGGCTAGGGAGTGGGGCGAGGCGCATGCAGGATGGAGTTACAGAGGGTTCAGGCAGAGTGGCTGAATGCTGACCAGCCAATCATGGGGCGTCCGAGGCAGGGTAACGTGAAGCACGTTGGAGCCCACAAAGCAAAGAGAGAGCGGGCAAGTTGGGAGGGGGTTTCTGCTTGGTAAAGGACAAAATCCTGGTGTCCCTTTGCAACTCTCTGTGGGTAGAGACCAAGCTATTACCACGTTGGTTAATCAAATATTCAGTTCAATATTTGGATGTACGCTTTGATCAATCAAATATTTTTGTTATTTCAGATTGACGTTTCTTCCCTTCGAACCACTACCGGTCATTCAGGCAATACTAGCCCCAAATCACCCAAGTCTTCCTCTCAAGGTAACTAGGGGTGCAATACACATACAGAGACACAGTGATCATATAAATCGGGATTACACACTGCACTGGAGGGGTTTTAGGGTTTGAACTTTTTTTTAATATAGGGAAGTTACTGACAGTTGGGGCCATTCATATAATTATTCGCCCTTCTCGTCTTTTCGGTTCAAAAAATTATCTTATTCCGCTTTTGTGTCAGCCTGGCACAGTGGTGTCACTTGTGCCTCTCAGTCGATAATAATAATAATCCTTGCATTTGATGAGGCGCTTTTCACATCTTATCAACGTCCCAAAGCACTTCACAGAATATACTGTAAAGTGAATTGACTGTATATATTTGTGGAGAATTGTGGCAGCCAATTGCGCACAGCAGTGTCCCGCACAAACAGTCGTGGATTGAAATGACCAATTTTATTATTGTGTTTTTTTGGGAGGGATTATTATTATTAGGCGTGTGGAGTAAGGAAACTTGCCCAAGGTTTCGCCCTGACCTGCCCGGATTTGAACATAGGTCTCCCCAGCTTGGTCTCCCCAGCTTGCAAGACAAGTGCTCTAACCACAGTCGATGGGCAGTTGGCTTTCCAGGCTTAACAATCCTTGCAAAAAGAAATCATCAATTGAAAAATGTATTAAAAAAAAAACACATAATAATTTGCTCGCTCAATCCACGACTTTGTGGAACACCTCTGTGCACAATCGGCTGCCACATTTGGGCCCACAAAATATTCACTCAATTCACTTTGCAGTATATTCTGTGAAGCGCTTCTGAGACGCCTCAAACGAAGTGATGAGGGGCTATATATCAAATGCAAGGACAATTATCATTACTACCTTGATTCAATCTCCTGTATTGTGTTATTGTACAGATCAGGTCACCAAGCCGAAGAACAATCATCAAGTTTACATATTCCAGGAAATCAACAAGGCGATGGAGCAGCTGAACTGCTCAAAGATAGAGGTAAACAGGTCTTGTTTTGTTCAGTCAGGAGTCTGACACATACACACACACAAACACACACACACACAACACACACGCACACACACACACAACACATACACAGAAAACCATTAGAGGTTCTAGCGAACTTGAGTATGGGAATTTCAATTACGTGGAAGTCCAGTGTGGACTTTTCCAAGTGCGGTGTGTTGCCAGGTGATGTACACTCCAGTTCAGTCGATGGATTGTTGTTAAGTAAGGATAGCGAGGCATAATAATGAGCAAAGGTGGGTAGATGGAGATGAAATACAGTACAGATGTGAAATAGTATAACTCACATATGTCTGTCCTGTGTCAATCATATAATCACCCAAGTCGGATAATAAGCCCTCAAAACTACCAATAATAAATTGGTCATTTCAATCCACGACTGTTTGTGGAACTCTGCTGTGTGCAATTGGCTGCCGTGTTTCCCCCACAAAATATACAGTCGATTCACTTTACAGTATATTCGTGCTTTGAGACGTCGAGAAGCCGTGATGACTAGCTATATCAAATGCAAGTTGTATATCAGCCAAAGTCCCATTCAACTCTTTCCCATTATATTCTACACACATTTGACACAAATATTACTGGGAAATATCTGGGAATATAATGGGAACGATATTAATATTAATTAATATGGCATATTAATAATATTGCTATTAATGTGACATATTACTATATATAAATCATATTAAATATATGGTCCCAACTGGCCAAACACATGTGATACGCTTTGGGACGTCCTCTCAACTTGAAAGGCACTGTACAAATGTAATTTAGTTGTTGATGATGATACGACTTAGGTGAGGTTTCCTGGAGAACGATGACACAGGCTCGAGGGGCTGAATGGCCGCATCCTGTTCCTGTGTGCCGCTGTATAACCCCCGGCCAGTGTGTTATCTAGGGAGCCCGGCTGTGTTATTGTAACTGAGCAGCCCTGATCCTATCCCTCCCGTGTTGTGTACCTTTTAACCAGGACATAGAGAAGAGGATCCGAGCGCAGAACAGCACTAGCGAGTACTTGAAGTGGAAGATCATGCAGCAAAAACGCAAGCGCAAAGAGCTGAATGTCGTTTTTGACAAGCTCCTTCTGAGACACGCTGAGCTCAAATTTGACTCCGACGCCACCACAACCAGGTACAAGACAAACACTGTCTCTGAATCCACTCAGGCATATGAGGCCTGCATCCGCCCAGTATCGACCGGTGGGATCCTTTTATCGTTAAAGACTGTGCCGAAATATAGAGACTTCTTTAATTCAGTCTTCATTTGGAAGCAGCTTTTCTGCTGCAATAATAATACTGCTAATAATGTAATAATACTAATGATGATAATGATACTTACGCTTTATGTAGCCCCTCATCACGTCGCTGAGGCGTCTCAGAATGGATTGCAAATGGTGTGTTTTGAGGGTGAAACGCGGCAGCCAATTGTGCACAGCAGTGTCCCGCACTCAATTCACTTTGTGACGTCTCAACCACGTGATAAGGCACCACTCTCCATCAAATGCAGCTTAAATGCAATGCTTTAATTAAATAGTAATGCTTTAATATTACTATTATTAAATTCCAAAGCCCTCAGTAAAATGTGCGCAAACTGGCATTCTTCCCTTTGCCCACCAAATTCTCTGCATACTCAATGTTTATTGTGTTATTTGTTTGGTCAGTCTTCCCGAGATGGTGACTATTAATACCGGTGAATTATCATATTATTACTGTTAGCCTTCTACAGATGAAGAAAGAAGGCATGGACCAGGTGCGGATCAAAAAAGAGAAGTTGGATCTGGAAATATCCAGGATGGTACTGAGCAGACAGCTGCTCCTAACTATTCAGAATGGGATTGACAACCTATTCTTCATCCTGTACGGCATCGATCTCAATGTCGAGGTATGGACACATACACATTCACAAATATCACACACACACACACGCACACACATACACAAACCACACATACACACAGAGGCAGTGTCTCATACACACACACACACACACAGAGGCACACACAATCAAAGTAAAACACACATAGGCACACAGTCATGCTAATCAGTGAGAGGAGTAAGTAGGCTCACCTGATGTATTCTCCCCTCACCACCTCACCTCCTAGCAACCAAAGCAAAGTGGACAACTTGACCTCACTCTGTCCACACATATTTCTTAAAGTTGGGGGTGGTGGGGAGGGGGGGGAGGTGGAGTGAGATGAGAGCGAGAGTGATCGCCCTTGAGAAATCTCACCGTGATTCTGTCTGTTGTGGCAGGAACCAACCGTTATTCCCCAGGACACTGAGGAGAAACTGAAGATCTGTGAAAAGAAATTGCTTCATTTGATCGAGCTCACAATGGAATTCAAACGCACCGGCTGGATTGAAAGTGATTACGATAAGGTACGGCTTATTCTATTGTGATTTACGAAAGGACACACTTCTTCACCCACCCACCCCGCCCCCCCCCCCCCCCCCCACCCACCTTGCCCGCAACCCCCCGCCCACACCCACCCATTCCCGGTGACAACGTCATAAAGATACATCGCTTCTTCATCCCAGTTTAGCCTGATTTATATCTCTCTCCTCATCCCGAAAGTTTTTCTCCCAAGTCATTTACCGCGTGGACGTTTTACGGGATGCAGTTGGCCTCCCTTTAGCTGCCATATTTGCCGATATGAAAGAGCAGGGAGTTTTGTCCCTGCTGATGCCCTGGATCAACAATTCGCACCAAATAAAATTGGCCTATTCGCTTCAATGTTGTTGCACAAATTAGCTGCAATATTTACCTATGGAACACACAGTCACCACACTTTCGATTAAACTCACTGCGAAGTGAGTTACACCTCCCCGATGTGAAAGGCGCTCCCATCCAAATGCAAATTGCATTATTATTGTTGTTACCGAATGACTCAGAAGTCTAACCTTGAATAAATAAAGCCTCCGCTTGTTCTGTTTTGACTTGTTCAGCTCATAGATTTCCTCGAGAGTTCATTTGGACAGCATCCACGCAACAAAAATGTGATCTTCGAATCAGAAGTTACGGAGTATCAGGGTAAGAGCTTGTAGTGCCAGTGCGAGCAGCCTCCGCATCTGGGTCAGAAGCTTGTGGGTTCAGATCAGGACTTTGACTTCATAGTCTAGGCTGACGCTCCAGTGCAGTGGTGGGGGGTAGGGGGGGGGCGATAGGGGTGGGGGACTTTCTCTGCATTGTTGTAGGTGCCTGTTTACCCCTTCAGATAAAAATTTCTGTGGCGATGTTTAAAAAAAAGGGGAGTTTCTCTTGGGGTCAGGAGGGAGAAGCAATGGGTCCCAACTTCGTGCACATGGCACGGCGCACAGGTAATGATGTCAGTGGCAGCCTGGTGACCTGGAAGTGCTGATCAGTGGCCATTTTTCAGTGTGACCCTTTATATCACTGGGTGGGGGAGTGGGGTTTGTGGGTTGGGTGGGGGGTTTCAGTATTTATGGACCCAAGCCACAAGGCTATATAACATCATGCTGTAGAAATACATGGCCGTGTCTCGCATTTGCTTGTTTAACTTGTCCCCCCTGTGTGTTTTTTTTTGAAAACCAGAAGAGTTAGACTTCATGGGCAATCAGAATGAAGGGGTGATTACGAGGGAAGACATTAAAAGACGGAGCGAGCGCTTAGTTCAAGAAAAGACGAGAGTGGTGAGGCGGACTAAAAAGATGGGCCGCAAGCGATACATTGGAAAACATAAAGTAACATGTAACTTTTAGTTTGCAGTTGGCTGTGACATGGCTATGTATATACGTGTCGTGCGACATGCACCTGCCAATAAATAGTCCAGGAGTTGATAGCACAGCTGCCTTTCTCTGTGATTGTTATGGGAATAAGGGGCTTGGAAAGGAACAACTTGGTTTCTGTGGATCGGGTGGTGGTGGGCAGGGTGGGGGGGGGGGGGGGGCGGGGTAGAAATTCCAAGCAGCGCTGTCGATAGGCTTGTGACGTTAAACGATGAGACGATGTCGCTGGCGTTCCGCGAGTGTGATGAGACTTATCGGCCAATGCAGATTTTACCCGATATCTGTATACGAGACAAAAACGACAACAACAAATTGTACTTGTGTAGCGCCTTCCACATCGGGCACTGATTTGGATCTGATTTGGACCTGAGCCGGGGGTTAGGATTGGGGTCTGGTGGGGCCGCCCCCACCCCCCCCCCCCAAGTAATAATAGTAATGCTTGCATCTGATGTAGCATCTTCTAGACAACTCAAAGCACTTTACAGAATATACCGTAAAGAGAACTGACTGTATATTTTGTGGGTGAAACGCGGTAGCCATGTGCAGAGCCGTGTCCCACAAACAGTCGTGGATTTAAAAAATCTATATATTTTCGCTAAGAGATTATTACTCACAGAACGTGATCCTCCAATCGTCTATCCCACTTACTGCTGGGTAAACAAAGTCTCATGGAGTAAGGAAACTTGCCTAAGGTTTTGCCTCACCTGGGAGTCGAGCCTGGCAGGATTCAAGTGAGCAAGGGAGTGCTCTAACCAAAATGCTACAGGGCTCCCGGTGGTCGTTTGCTTGTTGTGACGTTCAACAACCCAGAGATTGTCGATGGAGCATTGATGGAGTTCTTACACACTCGCTCTGTTGGTAATCCTGGCAGATGGAATTTGCTTTGCCAGCATTTAGCTCAGCTGTTAAGCCTTTAAGTGACTCGAGATCAGAAGCTCAGATAATGCAGTTAAATCAATGAACTGCAATACTAGGAAAATATTGTCAGCACTATCCCAATTATACATGTGATCTGAGCCAGACACAGTCTCACACACACACAGTGAGCCCTGGTACGGGATTTCCTTTTGTTTTCCATGTTGTACAGATGGACTTTCCTACTGAAATTCATCTGATCAGCAATGTCACAACCAGGGGTCAAATGTGAATATACTTTTATTAAATGCGAATGTGTAGATTGATGATCTTTATTCTAAACAGTTGTGTTTGAAAGAAAGGTACAGATATAAGTTGTTTTTAATACTTAACTTTGTAATGACAAAGAGAGAAAGTGATAAAGATATATATCGATTATGTATATATGTATATATATATGTATATATATTATATATATTACTCGCTTTTCTTTACCTAGCAGTAAGTAATTGTAGTTGTTAGTCGATTGGTGAATCACATTCCAGGGGAAATAATCCCTTCAAAATATATTTGAAAAAATGTGGTCACTCAAGCCAGGATTGTTGGTGGGACACTGCTGTGCGCAAATGGCTGCTGTGTTTCACCCACTAAGTGTACAGTCAATTCACTTCATAGTAGATTCTGTGAAGCGCTTTGAGATGTTTTGAAGACCTGATAAGGCGCTACATTAAATGCAAAGATTATTATTATATAGACAGATAAAGAGAAAGTGGTAAATAAAGTCATGAAGTGATAGAGAGAGAAAGTGATAGAGAGAAAGAGATGAGTCTTAAGAGAAAATTTATACGAAGGCACAGACAAAGATAGAGAGAAAGTCATAGTGGAAACTAGTGAGACTGAGAAAGACATGAGGAGAAAGACAGTGTGGTGGAGAAAGGAAAAGGCTGAGAGAGTGGGAGTGGAAATGACTGGCACAGACTTGGACAAGAAACAAAGTGAATGAACGTTTGTTCAGGGAGCTCGGTGGTCAGTTTTATGCTATTAGCACTGTTTGCTTATTGCAACAGTAACTGAAGCAGTATCTGTCCAGCACCTCGGGACGGCCTCCTGATTTGAAAGGCGCTATACAAGTATAATGTTGTTGTTGTCATTGTTGCAATGGGGCTGGTCCCAATTAGCGCAGATAACAACCACCACAGCAGCTTAAATTTATACAGTACACCAAATACTACAGAGGCTGGGAATCTGAAACAAAACAGAAGTTGCTGGGGAAACTCAGCAGGTCAGGCAGCCTCCATGGAAAAAGGGAAAATGAGTCAAATTTTGGGTCTACAACCCTTCGTCAGAACTCAGTTCTGTTCTTCTGTTTTGTTTTACATTGATACAGCGTTCATCACCTCAGGCAGTGCCTCTGGGTGCTGAGGATTGGCTCTGTAGGCCGCAGAATTTAAGATGAAAGAGGTGCTACAGGTTTATCAGGAGAGAGACGAAGTGTAGCAATGCGACCCACCCTTTTTTTCCCCCAAGAAATGAATATCAAGGCACAATTCAGTGACACTCACCCACTTTTATTCACTAGCATCATACATCTAAGGATCACATCGCGCAACATTTGGCTGAGTGTAACTTTCAATCACAAGCGAGGCACCTGGGTCCAATGGTTTCAAGTACATAGCGTCCATCTACCTTTCCGCACTTGTGGCCTTAAAGGGTTAATGCGAGGGTTTGAACAGGATCAGATGAGCTTTCGTCAGGAACACAACAGTGTGTTGTCTCTTCTAGAGCATTGACCGCTCTCTGCCGTTTCAGAATTTTACCACCTGCGTGGCTTGCTCGCTCACTCTGTCATCTCTCCTTTGAAATCCTCCCTCTGATCCCTGGTTTACCTACGCTTGATGCGCTCCAGAATTAAGTACATTGCCTCCAGGGAGAGAGCGCGCATTCCGCATTCCATTCCAGTCACGGGAATATTCTGTGTGTCGGTGACAATTGCTTGCGAATTTGGCCGTTTTGCATACGCGAGTATGTGATGGGTTTCATTGTGCGTCCGATAACCGTTTGGCGAAAAATCAAAAGCCCTAATCTGTAGGGTAAGGCGGGGGGGGTAAACAGTTCCTTTCTTCAATAAATTAGATGAACAAGAACATTACTTTCGTGTGATTAATTGACTCAAAGCAGCTTAGCAGAGATGGAATGCGAGCAAGCGAGTTGAACGAAGAGTCAAAAGAGCGGGTTTTAAAAGCAGAGTGGGTGGGAGGGCGGGTGAAAGTGGGAGGGGGTGTCGGGGAGGTGAATAAATTTAGGGAAAGAGTTCCACAACAGATCACCTATCATAACAAGAGCGTCATCCAGTCTACAGGGTAATCAAACATTAGTAGATTACAGCTTGGCTCCCAACTCCTTATTCGCTGCCATTTCAGGAATTTGCCAGTTAAGAATTTCGCCTTAAAGTTGAAGGTAAGAACGCTCTTGGAGGTTAAGACCAGGCAGAATTTTGCGCCTGTTAAAAAATATTTGTTGCAAAAGATTTTAGGACGTTGGAACAAAATGAGATTTCGGGGGCTGTTCAAGCTCGTAAAAGCACCTTGTTTTTCCCAGTGTGAAAATCAAATATTGCATATGTGGAGGAGGCATTTGTACAGAGCTAAGGTATTATTCCTTTATAGGAATAAAACTTTCCTACAGGAACCAGGAAAGATAGCCAACTGAAGCAACACATTGGGTATATGGATTGCACACTTGATCTAAGCTAAATGATCTAAAGAGTGGTTCATAAGCTATTGGGAGCAACATGCAGGCGGAGTAAACAAAACGAAGATGTGATGTTCTGTGTTAAAGCGAGAGGACCCAGGTTCAATTCTCAGGTGATACAAACATAACCTCAAGCAAGATTTCTTACTCCACACCCCTCTGTTTACCTAACAATTAGCAGGAACCCGGTAATTAGTCAACCATTTTCCGAGGCTAGTAATCCCTCTAATAATAATATTAACTTGGTCACCCAATCCACCACTGTTTGTGGGACACTGCTGTGCATAATTGGCTAGACGTATTTCACCCACAAAATGCTCGATCTCAAAATCCACTGAACAAGTATATTCTGTGAAATTGGTCATTCGTTTCATGGCTGTTTGTGGGACATTGCTGTGCTGCCGTGTTCGCCTTCAAATACACAGTCACTTCATTCAACAGCAAATCCTATCAAGCATTTTGCGATGTCCTTTGGATAAGGTACTCTACCAAATGCAAGGATTATTGTGATTATCATAAGCATCTGAAGGACATGATAAGGCACTCACCCTATCAAATGCAAGGATTATTAATATTATCGGCCAGCTATAAGGATGCTACGGAGTCTTCAACCACGAGCTCTGGGGATGGTGTCCAGGTGATCTGCCAGGGGTCATTAACGGTGTCATAGTTACACAGCTGCTGTACCATCGTGCAGTGATAATTCCACAGAAACAGGGTGACTGCCATGACGATAAAGAGCGTAGCGCACAGAGTGATGGCCAGCTTGTTGGACAGGTGTCCTCTATGAGGCGTGCGACAGGGCGGAGGTTCCTCCGTTATGGGTTTGTATTGAGGGGTTGTTGCCAAGCTCAGGTGGCTGAAGTCTTCAATCCAGCAGCGAAGAGGGGAGGTGCCTTTACCCTGTTGGGCTTCAGGATCGGACGTGTCGCCTGGTAGCATCTCCGCAGGCTCCATAGGGTGGCCCAGGCAAGGCTCTGGTGGAGGCTGTATGACGCTCAGAGAATTTGCTTCGCTCAGTGCAACGCAGTACATAGCGCTGGTTCCTGTCCACATGGGTACCTTTTTACTTCACTTTTTCTCCACACAGTGACTGTCTGCATCAATGGAGGAAAGCAGTGAGTGCAGAGAAAGCCCAGCCAGGTGTAACACAAACCCATATCTTTCCATAGTTTGGTGACTCATTTATATACATACACACCCACACACGCACACACTGCCTTCAAGTATACATTCATTTGATTAGGAACTCTTAACACCAAATCCATTCCATTCACACCCTCAGTGCACTCCACCCCCCCGTTATCTTGTTATCTACACTGATACAGCGATAAACAGTTCTGGTGGAGCGCGGCATTGGTGGAGACATTAACCTTTCAGGTGAGATGTTAAACCGAGATGCCGGTCTGCCTGTTCAGGTGGACGTGAAAGATCTTCACTATTTGAAAAGTGAAGGAAGTTTTTCTGGCCAACAATCCCCCAGATTAAAATGCTTACTTACTTCCTTGGCTGTTTTGTAGGGAGTTAAGCACAAATTCTTGCCTCTTTCGCCCCACAAATTCACAGTCACTGCCCATTATAGTATATCCTGTGAAGCACTTTGAGGCGTCTGGCCAACGCGAACGGAGCTGTGCCAAATGAGCATCGCTATTGTTTTGGTGTATCCTAGCTGCTTGCTCACACTCCAGTTAACCCTTGTCCCCTGGCAGCTCTTGTTTGCTGTTTCAGCATTTTCTCTGAAGACTGGAACCTTGGTTTAGAATCTCACCCGAAGCCGCGATTCCCTCAGTGTTGCATTTGAGTGTCAGCTTGGAATGTGAGCTCAAAGTCACTATAATGGGGGGGGGGGGCTTGAACTCACAACCTCCTGATCCAGTGGTGAGAGCGCGTGCGACTGACTGAGCCAGGCTGACAGACTCTGACGCCTGAATTCCACGCTTTTAGCGACAGAGAATACCACAAAACAAAATATGCCGGAGTCAAGGCAGAGAATGTTACACGGAGTCAACTCCTGAATGCAGTCGGTGAATAAAGCTTACCTCAAGCCGGTTTGCATCGAGCAATTTTCGAAAGCTTTCAAATCCGTCAGCTTGGAGCTTCGATCTGTTTATTTGTGCCTCGAACAGCTGTCAGTCCTTCACTGGTGTATTCAAACTGTCAGCTTGCCTTGAGCTGTTTATCTCTCACTGTAGTTCCAGCTCTGCCTCTCTATTTAACCGGTTGATCCGCCCATTAGCAGGTGACGATATTTGTTTTTCTGACTCTTTTTCCCACTCTCCATCTCCAGGTTCATCATAATAATAATCCTCGCAGTTGATACAGCGTCTAAGATGTCAAATGACCCTAAAACGCACATCACAAGTCATTAATAATCTTACAATTTTGCGTTTGCTATGCCTTTTGCATCAGGAGTGAAGCATCTCGAAACGCTTACTGGATTTTACTGGGAAGTGTAGCGACTGTGTATTTTGCAGGGGGACGCGACAGCGAATTTGCACGCAGCGATATCCCACACACAGCCGGGAAGTGAGTGGATGCCAGGAGAAATTCCCTTCTCTTTTCCAATAGTGCCACAGGGTCTTTAAAGTCCATCTAAACAGGTAGAAGGGCGCTCAGTTTAATGTCTACGTGCATAGGACAGTAGATCTGACAATGCGACACACTCCCCCACCCCCGAAGTGTCTGCCCGGACTATCAGCTCATAGTGGGGATTGAATTGGGGATCGCAAAAGGAAATCCTAAAAGCCTTGCCTGGAAGCCTGGGTACCGACCGTGGAAAGGGCACCAAGTATTCATTGGTGGAAATGTGCTTGGCAACAGTGATTCCTTCGTGTTTTTCATGCCGGGTGCCATGTTTTCCTATGATTTTTGTCTTTCAGTGTTTTTTCAACTGTTCGGAAAGTAAGGCAATGGATGCCGGGCCAAATTTTCTCCAAGTTTTCAGCAGTTTGTTGAAAAATCGCACCGCACCCAAATAGACTGAGAAGATAATTGGACAAGTTTACACAGATTACCTGCATAACCAATTCACCAGTTTCCATTGTGTATTTTCGCATATTGAGTCTTGTTTGCACTTGCACATGCTCATCAACTTGTGAAATCAAGACTGATAGTGTGAGTTTACGCTTGACTTGTCAACAGCTGAGTTAAGGGGGTGAGTGAATACCATGACTGATATTTCCATTGCTCCCAAAGCAACCCTGACTGGGTGTTTGTAACAAAGACCCAGCTTTGAAGTGACTGTTGGTCAGGATACCTGGAGAGAGAAACTCCCATCTTAAATGTTGATTACAGGATTACAGAGACCACACAACCAAAACATGCCGTTCGGGCCCCACTACTAGTGTCAGTGTTTTCTACTCTACACAAACCCACCCGATTGTCTCTGCTTATCCTCCACGCATACCTTTCATATCCCCTCATTTATGCATTGACGTTCTTCTGAAATGCATTACTGCTTTCTGCTTCAATGTCAGATTTTAGCAGTGACACATTCTCACCACTCCTAAACTCTCTGTTTTAGATCTATTACTGGCTATCTTACATATGCTCCCCCACCCCTCTCCTGTCTCTTGTTACAGACTCATCAACAAGTGAGAACAAACTTCTATCCCCAAGTAGGTTCCTACCATCCAGGGCATATTCTTCCTACCAAAATGATAGTTCTGCGTTTCTTTCTTATTAAATTTCATCTGGAGCCCTGTAGCTCAATGGTTAGAGCACTCGCCTTGCAAGCGGGAGACATAGATTCAATTCCAGGAAGGGCAAAATCTTCCTTACTCCACATGCCTTATAATAATCCCTCAAAAAACAAGCATTAAAAAATTGGTCATTTCAATCCATGACTGTTTGTTAGACACTGCTGTGCACAATTGGCTGCCTCGTTTCGCCCACAAATATGCAGTCAATTTACTTTACAGTATATTCTGTAAAGCGCTTTGAGACGTCTAGGAGACATGAAAAGTGCTATATCAAATGCAAGGATTAATATCATTATTATCTGCCACTAGCCTATCCATCCTGCCTAAGTGTTTATATTTTGTTGTGTCTTTTTGTGACCTTTATTATAGACTTCAGATTCCAGAATTCCAATAAATATCTCCGGAATTTCCCTGTGTAGATGGGATGCATAGAGCTCTGTTTGCTTCGGCTTTTTTTAAACATGGTGATGAGCTTCCACGTGTGTCAGGCTGATCAGGAAAAAATAACAGTTGGACCTGAAAGAATGAACTCACTTTCCTCTCTCCATATTTCCTCTGACCTGCTGAGATTATCCAGCGACTTCTAATTTTATTGAAAACACCTTACCTTTGATATACTGTAGTACCAACGACATGATAAGATGCTGTATCAAATGCAAACATTATTATTATTAATGCATTTCAAGAATGTCTCAAGGCACTTCACAGGATTTAACGTAAGGTGCAGCGATTTTGAAGTGAACCGGCGTCCAATGTACCATAATTGCAATCTATCCCATTAAATCCATTAATTGCTGCTTCAGTATAAGGAATCCCTCTTCTCCCTCAGCTCTCTGCGGGTGTTTTGGTAACCTGACACGCGAACACCGCGGGCAATGGAATGTGAGCAAACCAACAACCTGCTGAATGTACACTGCGTTGGGGGAGTGTTGGGGATGGGGGTGGGGTGGGGGGGGGGGGGGGGATTGGGGGGGATTTGGGAAACTCTTATTACGCTGGTGTTTTGGCAGTAAAATACCTCTGTTCCAACAATGGAGCCTGGCTCAGCTGGTTAAAGTTTTTTTTAAAAGGAAGACAACAAAGGACAGTAATAACAATTTGGTCACTCAACCCACGACTGTTCATTGCTGCTGTGCGCAATTGGCTACCGTATTTTGACCACACATAACTTTGACCACAATATGTGTGACAATAATAATAATAATCCTTGTGTTTTACATAGCGCTTTTCACGACTTATCGACGTCTCAAAGCGCTTCACAGAATGTACCGTAAAGTAAATTGACTGCATATTTGCGGGCGAAACGACAAGCACCTTCAGGGGCGTGAATTTCGCCGCCACGCGGAGATAGCCTCCGTTAACAAAAGCCAAAATAATGCCGGGAAACAACAACACCAACAACGACAAGTTTGATTTACATAGCGTCTCAGAGCGCTTAAAACCTGCGATGCAAACAGAAGTGACTGGGAACACTCCAGCAGATCAGGCAGCCTCTAAGGAGAGATGATGAAAGGTCACCGACCTGAAACGTTGACTCACGTCTATTCTCTCCATGGATGCTGCCTGATGCTGTTCCCAGCATCCCTTAGTGAGAGTGTGAGTTAGACCTTCATATGCCTTGGTGCAGGGCCGGGGACTCGCCACCAGGGGCGCTAGACTGAGCCGGAGACCAGCCGCCGCCGCCGACACAACGTTAAAGGTGCCAACCACCAGGGGCGCTAGACTGAGCCGGAGACCAGCCGCCGCCGCCGACACAACGTTAAAGGTGCCAACCACCAGGGGCGCTAGACTGAGCCGGAGACCAGCCGCCGCCGCCGCCGACACAACGTTAAAGGTGCCAACCACCAGGGGGCGCTAGACTGAGCATGCGCGGTGGCCGGGGGCAGTGACGGTTGGAAATGGCGGGAGGAGCGGCGATGGCGATGGCGAGGCTGACGGCGGCGCTGATCTCCATGGGTGAGCAGTAGGGATACCTGGCCCCCCCACCCACCCACCTAACCTTCTCCTACTTTCTCCCTCTCACTCCCATTCCCCCCCCCCCCCCCCCCCCCCCACTCCACTCACAGACTCTTGTCAGGTGGACACGGGCCTTCCTCAGGCGCTTCACACCCTCTGGTCACCGCCATTTTGTTTTTTTGGGGAGGGAGGGAGAGAGGGAGATCGGGAGTGTTGTATAACAAGAGATATTTTAATCACTTAAGTGAAGGAAATTACCTTAGTCTCCTGGTTCTGCCTTGGTCTGTCGTAAATCCTTCTGTTGCTCTTCTCCCCTTCTCTCTCTCCCTTCCTCTTTGAAGGTGTGTGTGTGTATATGTGAGGGGGTGGGGTGTGGGTGGGGGGTGATGATAACCAGAGTCTCTTTGGAGCTGAATTTCTTCAGTAACCAGGCAACACGTTTGGCGGAACGAAGGAACGTCACGATGGAGCCAGCCCAGCCACCCGCGGCTGCCTCGGGGAGTTAACGGCCGCGCGCCTTGTCAGGACTGCTTCCCTCGCCCAAGTTGGCTGCCGCAAAGCTGCCGGCTAAACGTGGAGCTCCTGTAGCTCAGCGGTGAGAGCACTCGCCTTACGAGCCAGAGACCTGGGTTCAGTTCCCGGGAGGGAGAAACCGTGGGACAAGTTTCCCCGTGCCTAAATACCGTAATAACAAAATAATAATAATCCTTGCATTTGATGTCGTACTTTTCACATCTTATCGACGTCTCAAAGCGCTTCACGGAATATACCGTAAAGTGAATTTGTGGGACGCTGCTATGTGCTTCTGCATTTCGCCCATAAATATACAGTAAATTCAGTTTACAGTATATTCTGTGAAACGCTTTGAGACATCTAGAAGATGTGAAAAGCGCTATATCGAATGCAAGGATTTTTATTACTATTATACACAGGCAAATCGTAGGTGAAATCCTATGAAACCCTTTGAGACGTCCTCCTAATATCCGAGGTGTTATATCAAATGTAAGAATTTTTTTTAAAAGAAGAAAGATATAATGTCAAACTGTTCCCGGTTAGCCCTTTTCCCTTTCAGCCGCAGGTATGTTAAACTGTCCTACAGAAAAAGGCTGGCGAGCCGAGAATGACAACTGCTACTTTTGGGATGCATCTTTATTGGATACTTGGCAGAAAGCACAAAAATTCTGCAGAGCCTATCAAGGAACTGAACTGTTGTACCTAGAGAACGTGGATGAAAAGGTAATCGTAAAGAGCCATGCCGTGGAGTCCTGTAGCTCAATGGTTAGATCACTTGCCTCACAAGCGAGAAATCTGGGTTTGATTTCCGGAGATCATAACCGTGGACAAGTTTCCATCATCTGCACGCCTGATAATCTGCTATTGTGAAGCGCTCTGAGACGCCGTCCGTCGTGGAGGGCGCTATATAAATCAAAGTTGTTGTTGTTGTAATCCCTCAAGAAAAATAAATTAGACACTTCAGTCCACCTGTTTGTGTGACACTGCTGTACGCAATTCACTGCCGCGTTTCGCCCACAAATATAGTAAATTCACTGCACAGTATATTCTGTGAAGAGCTTTGAGAAGTCTAGAAGACATGAAAAGTGCTATATCAAATGCGAATAATTCTTGCATTTGATATAGCGCCAAGGTGCTATACAAGTTTAATTTTGTTGTTGTTGTTATGCTATAACAAATGTTATACAAATGTTATGTAATACAAATTTAGTTAACTTTGATAATTTCTATTTTTGCAAAAATTGAAGTGAAATAATTTATATTGGAAAATATTGAAGCAACTGTTAAGTGTTTATTTTGTGATAGATTTGGCTCAGTACCGTACTCGATGGAATTTATTGGATTGGACTCAATGATCGTACTCAGGAATCTGATTTTCAATGGACCATAAATAAACCTCTATTGGCTGACATTAAATTGTAAGCTATAATTGTAAATTGATTCAAATCTTTAGAACCCATCAAATCTCTGCCCCCACACTCTGGAATTCCATTCCGTAATCCCTTCGCCTCGCTTCAAGACCTTTCTCTTTGACCATTCCTTCTGCTCCCCTCATAACTCTCTCCTTCTCCCTACTCTGACCCCCTCCACCTGCTCGGATCCCGACCTAACTATAGATTCTTAATCTCTACAGATTCTTGCGGGATGATATTGTGAACGGAAGCCTGAAGGACTGTGTGGAGCTGCATACAGTGAGTGGACTGTTAAAGGACGCGGTGTGCTCCAAAAAAAATAAATTCATTTGCAAAACAAAAAAGAGTACCGGTAAGTGTGGAGCATGGAAACTCATTGAAACTCTACTGTAAATATGCTAGCGGCAAAACAATACGTTTTTCTTTTGTGTAAATGAAAGAAACTATTACTCGACTAGTTAGAGTTCATGTAAAATCGATGTACAATTTTAAAATGTTAGGTGTTTTATTCACAATTTATTCATTTTATTCACTAATAAACCTAATGAATAAACCTTCATTAGGTTTATTAGGGTTCCTAATGAACCCAAGCGTTACCTTTTGAAATGTTCACATGACAATATTCCACATCATTTATGCCTCCTAAGCTTTTAATTTCCCTTACAGGCTGCTTATTATACTGACTTGTTAAATGCAAGAATCTGAAATGCAAGGATTATTTAACCCGATAAGGCATTATATCAAATGAAAGGATTATCATCATTGGCTGCTCAACTTTGCACTTCAGCATACTGATATTTTCATATGAAATCTGATATTTTTATTAGCTTCAGTAACAATTAGCCTGGGCTTCATTCAATTCCTGATTTTGTGGATAATTCAGTTCTAGTCATTTGTAACTTTTTTTTCCATCTCTTGTAGTGATGGACTGGTTTGAGGAACAGAAAGGGAAGGGAATAGCTTAACGAAAGGCGCTAGCTGTGTGGGCATACACGAGACTTCAGTCATAAATTTCCATCTCCTCAATTCCAGCGTCGACTTGATGTCAAAACCGCAATCAACCATCCACCTTAAGTTCTTATGATATAAGGCACCCCATCATAATACCTTCAAGGCCCATGGATTAATGGGAACATATTAGAATTGATAGAAGAGTGGCTAACGGGTAAAAATGGCTACCCACTTACAGGATGGGATGGAGCAAAACTTTGTTATTATGGAAATATGAAATTCCTTTTATCATGAGAACAGTGCTGGCAGATTTGATTGCAAATCTTACAAATACCTTGAGCAATGCAGGACATTACTCATGAGTTTGTTGGCCAGCTTTTTGTGCACATGCCCAGCGCACCACACCTCAGTGTTATGAACACAGAAGTACTGACTTGTGGTAGCTGTTTAGTGCACTCACTTATCAAGTGGGTTGCGATTGTGTGGATGCAGGCTCGAGGGGCCGAATGCCCACTCCTGTTCCTAATTCTTATGTTCTTAAGACGTGTAAGGAATAATCTGTTTTTATGTGAAGTCTTTTTCTAGCCCTCAGCATTCTTTTTAAAACTCAGATCAGTTTTACTGTTACCAATTTGTTTCCTTAAGTGACATCTGATTTCTTCTCAGTTTACAGTTCGGGATCTGTTGGACCTTTGTTTGAATCTAACGATGAACCTATGCCTAGTTGTGACTGCACCGGTTTAACAGAGACTTCATTAACATCTGGTATGATGACTACCATATTAACCTTGTTTATATAACCACCATTCATGATGATCAGCTGAATGAATAGAAGTTATACAGACTAATTTATACACAGACAAGAAGATTCTAGAATTAACTTGACGCCCAAGCAATATTTCTCCCGTGTCTAAATGATATCACAGAAAAATATATATTAATTGATCACTCACCTCATTGTGGCATTTGCTATATTCCCTAACAGAGTCCCTTCTTACCAGTCGTCCATTTTGCCCACAGATTACCCAGTCAATCCACTTTACAGTAAAGTCTCAATGTATCAATAGCTGATAAATTCCAATTTTCACCTTGTAAAAGGGCAGTACCAGTTGGTTGAAAGCACTCAATAGTTGAAACAATAATTGAAAACTCTTCTTTATTCTGTTGATGGGTGTTGAGTGATAAGATTATAGTACTATGTTTATCAGCAACAACTGCTTTATGTCTATAAAGCAAGTTGGGAGAACACCTAAAAGCACTTTGATTGTACATCTTGTTTATTCTCTGCTCTCTTTTTCAGTCTGTGGTGTTCCTGTGAGGTCCTGCCAAGTAGCATGTGAAAATAGGAGAGATGGCACAGACTGCTCTAAATGTCTTCCAGAGTGTCCAGGTTAGTATTCAATACTGTAGAGCTGAAATTCCACTTGACATGAAAATGAAGAGGATTGCTCTTGGATATTAAAACATGGAAAATTTATATTTTTAGAACACCACATGGACTTAGTATAACATATACTATGCCACCCTGTTATTTCAATCAGCTGTTAAAGTGAAGCTATGAATCCAATTCAATAAAATTACATGTTTTTTTCAGTTCAAATTCCACACGCTTTAAATATAGTGTAGATTTGCAAGAATGTTCCTTTTTTTGGGACACTCAAGGAAAATCACAAGGCTGTAATGTGTCCTTGTGATCAGTATTCTGTAAGTGACAGAAATCCCTTCTGATTTCCAAATGTATTTGTCAATCTTAAGGGTAAATGTTGCTAAAACATTTCTCATTTTTAGCAACATTTTAGCAAGTTTAATCAAATATATTTCAGCGCAGCCATTGAATAACTAATGTTTGCCCAAATATTTCCGTGCCTTTCCAGATGAACCCAGTGAAGCTGTGCAAGAGGAAGAAGTTTCAATTGTAAGGCTGGCGAAGGCCAGGTCATTTGCAGGCTCTATGCTGCTAACAAATAATGACCGCATCTATTTAGAAGAATTCATAATGTTCTATAATGATATCTAATTGACACTGAATTCTTCTACTGCCCCACCCACATTTGTACCTACCCTCAAATCTTTCTGTTTCCTCTGGCACAGACGTCACTCTTTCCTCAGTTGCATCCTTCCTTCCAGCCTCTGCCTCATTGAATCACTTCCCAGTAATGATTTGCTCTTGTCCCAAACGATTCCTGACGTCGGTAACTATCACCAAGTTCCAGAGTTGCATTCATAGCCGATGTAGGAATCATATTTCACAAATTTAAAGTGAAACAGTTATACTCGCTCTCTTGAGTCATATTTGTTCTCCCCTGTGCTGTCAGTTGATTGGGATTGTTAAATATAATTTTAAAAGCAGATCGCCTGGGAGGAAATTTGAAAAAAAAATATATCTCTCTCGAGTCTAAACATTTCACTGCAGAAACCAAAACCAAAGTGCCAACCACCTGTTGAAATTAATTTTATTTCACAATTTCTCAAACATTCTGTTTTCAATACAATATATCTTCCCTTAGTCAGAATGATTACAGTTGAATGTAAATATGATTGTATTAGGACAGTCAGACAATATTTCCTTCAGTGCTTGACAGTGATTTATGCGATTTGCAAATGATATTGTGAGGGCTATTCCTAAGAAAAGAGATGTGATAATGATTATAATTACCACCTAACAATACCTCCTATGGAAGTGAAGATTTATTTTTGGAAATGATGCAACAAAATACTTCAAAAATGGAAACCACTTACATGATCACAAATATTTTAAACAACAACAAAATTACTTTTGTATAGCGCCTTTCACATTGGGAGGACAGACGAGTCCTCTGGAGTGACAGTATTTTGGACCCAATAGCAATTCAGTCCAAGACTAAAACATGTGCAGTGCCTATGAATGTCTTTTTATGACAATTCAGGGTCTCTCAAAACACGCCCTCTATTTTTTGTTTGCAAATCGGAACAGACGTATTTCTGTGGATTTCGAGAGATAGCATAGAAGCAAGAATGAGAAACAGTTAATTTGTGAATGAGAACCATTGAAAATAATTGCACAGGTTATTAACCCCCTCAGGGTAATTTCACAGAAGATATCGCCATTTTCTCCTGACCAATTACATGTAAAAGATTAGAAAACAAAATTTAATCTTGAGAAAACACTCTTGAGATATTCTCCAATGCCTTTGTTGTGTTTGGGCTGTTTCATTCTTTTCAACTGTTTTTATCTGATTTCTCATCCCCTCTGGCTGTTTCTCTGACGTAGGTTTGAATTTTAGCTCTTTGAAAATGTATGGAAAAGATTGAATTCCTATGGAACTCCTATATGAGTCTGTCACTGAATTAGAAGACAGTGATCTGATTTTAGGTTTTCTGCAGTTGACGTACTTAGAAAGTATTTAAGTTAAGTAAATGTTGCATTTTACAAGAAATCTCAGGTCTTGAGCTGAAAATTCCCAGTCCCCCACCTCAGCTTCCAGCTAAGGAAATTCCTTGCTCCTTTTAGGCGCTTTCTTTACCGCTAATCTAACTCAGTTTGGTCTTGGATGGCTTAAGGAAAAGTTTTCACTATTTCTCTGAGGTTCAGTCTAGCAGTCTGTGAAAACGCACCCTTGAAAATTTTACATTGCATTGCTTAGTTCAATATATGTTAAACATTTGATGTACCGTTAATACTTTACTACTGTGTAATTAATTACCATCGTAATGTGAAATAAACAAGTTATTATTACATCGTGACAGACATGTTGCCACATAACTGCTACTTTTAAGTAACAAGGCACCACCTCACTGCTTAGCAAAGCATTGGTTCCCATCAAACATGACAAGGCGCTATATCAAATGCAACAGCAATTAGTAGTAGTATTATTAAACCTCTGTGCAGTAACATTGGGTAACATGGACTATTCAGTGTGAATGCACAGCAATTGTTGCTTACTGGTGACGACAAGTTCAGCTGCTCTAATGTTTAAGATGCTTCAAATGTTTAAATGCTCCACTATTAGTGAAGGAAGCTTAGTGTTTGTGACATTAGGCGAGAGTGAATCACAAGAACCATTATCGCAGCTAGCAGACAATTTAATATTGGCTCTTGGTTTCATTACCATTAATTATATAAAAGTACAGTAAAATTGTAACAAAATACAGTAAAAGCCCGTTTATCCGTGACCCGATCAACCGTAACTTCCATATAACCGGCACCTCGAAAAATAGGTCTGCATTCGATTAACTGGAATTTATGCGGAAAAATGTATTTTTTTCGGGTTTTTTAGTGTTTTCGTCTGAATATCCGGCACGAGCTTTAACCGGCATTGGCCAGGCTCCGATGGTGTCGGATAAACGGGCTTTTACTGTACATGTTTCCCCATGAGACAAAAGATTGTTATGAATAGGTTCCTATCTCATTCATTGAGAGTCTAAAGATATTCTAAGATATTAAGAAGAATTTAAGGATAATTTGTTCCAGGGGCTAAGGGAATAGTATTGGCAACAAGGGGATAATCTAAAAACACATAAATGCAAATCATACTACTGTACCAGGAGTATTACACAGTGCACTGTAGATTTGACAGTATATGCCAGACACAGTATATGTACTCAGTAACTTGAAGATCTGTGAATAGGAAATAGATTCTCTAAAAATTGTCAAGCTCTTCAGAAATGAGGTGGAATTGCTTGCACTCCCCACAAACAAAAATATTAGTAAAAATAATAATAATCTGTATAGATTCTGATTGTTTGTAAAATGGGCGACTGTCAGAATAAATAGTTAATTCAAACACATTAACAGGCAAAAGTTTACTTAACAAGGGAAGAGGGATTTTAAGTGAGTTTCTTTTGCTGGAGTTTGTTGTATCATTTGTGAGATCGCAGATCCAGTAAATAAATTAACCAAAAGGTTTGGCGAGTAACTTTCACATTGACAGCTTCAATATTGGTAGATCATTGATCAATTAACATTGATAAATTCACATTTTGTCCCTTCGATTGTTTTGGCAAGTTGTGCTTCTCTGGGTGAGGGACGCTATAGTTATAGTTATACATATGGAATGTACTATTTTGAGAAGCCATAATCAGTTCAAGAATACGCCCAAGTACACAATAATGTCCTTGTTACATTGATGTGTGAGGTTTATCAACAACTCTACTTCAATCCAGCACTTCAATCCAGCAATACAAATTATACTAGCACACAGGCACTCCAGAGTGTCTCCGAAATGCGTTACACCATTGTGTAGACACAGTTGGGTATATTTGTTACATCAAATGCTGAATAATAATAATCCTCGTATTTAATTTAGCACTTTTACACAGAATATACTGTAAAGTTGATTGACTATACTGTATTTGTGGGCGAAACGTGGCAGCCAATTGCACACAGCAGTGTCCCATGAACAGTCGTGGATTGAGTGACCAAATTATTGTATTTTTGTTTCTTGAGGGATTGTTATCAAGCATGTGGAGTAAGGAAACTTGCCCAAGGTTTCGCCCTACCGGGAATCAAATGCAAGTCTCTCTTGAGGCGAGTGGTCTAACCACTGAGCAACAGGACTCCATGAATAAACTGGAGTAATAAACTATATGTACAATGGCACCGCACATTCGGAAAGTTACTGGAGTTTGGCAATTTTATTTGGCTGTACACACAATATTTACTAGGGCAAGTCTCACAAGCCTTACAGGGAGGGTTGGACACAGAGAAGCAGGTAATCAGTGTAGCCAATGCTTAAATAAATTATTTGTTTTTGATAATAAACCGTGACATCAATGAAACAAATGATTCTGTGTTGTGTTGACATGTTAAAGGTTTGACATAAAAATCACAGGTATTCAGTAACTTTTACTCTAATCCAACAGTGTTCCTCAGAACACTGTGAAAATGTTTCCCATTTCCCACGCAGCTATCCCTGGTCACTGTGAATGACAGTGCCAATTTAAACTGAAATATAGGTGCGTTTGTGGGATGTTGGAGCCCAGGTGTGTGGACAAGAGGAACTGTTCAAATTTGAGTTGGGTTGCATTCATGACCAAGAGTGAAAGGGCAGCGTGAAAAATCACTGTCACCATAATAGGCAACTTATAACACTGTTAATTTGCTGAGTAACTAACACTAGATTTTCTATGTCACTGTGTGACTGATGGATTGGTGAGTAACACAGATAGATTTGGTGAGTACCTTTGAGACTGGAATTTTACTGAACAACTACCACTGATGTTTGCTGTTATATTTCCAATGCCAGTAGATTTTTACAGTCCTCTCGTTCACTCTTACAATATTGCTGGTGTTCTAGGGGCTTCCTCTTGTCGCGGAATTATTCTTGCGTTTTTAAAAATATCTTTCTGGTGTTTAGACATCATCAGTGTTCTGGGCAAAATCATACCACTGTGCTAACCGAAGGGTCTGAGAGGTTCAGCTGCCCACTTATATCAGTAGGGTGATATTGCTGCAAAATAAAAGAGAAACAGAGACAGAGGTTAGAGCCGGCATTGGATAACGAAAGATTAACTCTACAAAAGATCAGCAAGTTCTTTGTTCCAAACATCTATATGAGTGGAACCACTTTACCCCTCAAGGGATTCTCAGTGGCAATTTGAACAACTTACAACTCAGGTTTTTTTAATATACATTGCTGAATGCATAATGAATTTGTGACAAAATGTTAAGTTGTACTCGTACTGGGATTTCAATCAGAGGAAATCGGAACTTAAATTGCAATATACTTGCATCAACGCTGCAATGTCCTTGGTGCAGTATGACATTTTTATATTTGTTGTTGGTGATATTTGATCAATTGAACATTTCCCTGGGTTTGTACAAATGTTAACATTTTCACTAATCACTATTATTCAGACCTGCAACTGGGATCTTTTGTTTAAATAATGCATTGGTCAAGCAATCCTGCAAAATTGTATCAAGTCCAGCATAGATATTCTACAAACTGAGTAACCTAAAGGGTATAAATTACATCTAACACACATCATGGCCAGCCTCGATTTGCACCCATGGATTGCAGTCCTCCCACTGCTATCCAAACACTCAACCTTAACTAGAAGTTAGCAATACTACTAACTTCTAGTTAAATGATCAAATTGGACTGAAAGAAAAAAAACATACAGTATTATCCTTGCCTAACCCCTATTTCCTACTATCTCATTTTACCATATTCTTTTGTAGATATATATACTTGGTCTTTCCTCAAGGAGTTAACATGTTATTTACCCTTTAATTTACTTCAAACCAATCTGATTCTTTACTATAGCTATTGATAGTATTGAGAAATATTTTGCACATTGCTCCCTCTAACTTTCAGATTTTGCACCACACAATGAATGCTGGTCATGTCAGTGACTGATTAATAGTTTATAACAGCTACTCCAGTAAACAGTTCCCGAGGCACTTGTAAAATCCCAAACCGCTTACGATGTACTGTATTTAGGTTGTTGCTTTGTCCCAGTCTATTGTAAAATTCTCAGTTTAATTTTTGCATTTTCCTATTCTGTTGTGGTTTGAGAAATGGCAAGGCTTAGCCGTGTTTGCCCGACAATCTTAGCCAAGAAGAATTAAATAACACATCTAAATACAGAGAACTGTAGGGATATAATAGTACAGTTCTACCAATGAAAAATGTAGCTTTCTACATTTGCAGTTGTTTAAAGCGCCCTTTACAATGAAGGCAAGTTTTGGATCATGCAGATTAGTCATTCTGAGCCAAATGAACCACAGATAAACCTACAAAATCTGGTCACAAGCAAATACATGTAGGGTGACTGGGGTCTAAAATACAGGTTACCAATGGTCTAACCATGAGTAATCTCATACAAAAACACTTCATTTACAACTAGCTGATAGGCAAGATTTCAGAATGATACCATGAGAACCAACATGGATTTGAACATGGGGAAGCTCATGGGCCATTCCCTCACATTCTAGACCTTTTATTTAATTCCTTGGGAATAACTTAAAGATGGTCTAGCAGAGAGTCAAGTGACAGGGCAGTCAGGGTAGAGGCCATTGAGATAATCCAGGGCCAACGTAACTCGAGAGATACGATCGGTGGCCAACAGTCTTAAAATTGGGCCTTAAAAAAAAGCAGCGACTGCAAGCTTCACCAAGCGACACCACTTAATAATACTCTATGGTAACAGCGATTAGTAGTCAGTGAAATAAAAGTACCAGAAAGAAACTGACAAAAAAGGACTATTTCATTACCCCGCATTACCTTCTAAAGAAGAAGCTTCCTTCTTACAGTGGAAGGCTTACAGATTTAATTGCACCCTTTCAAACACTAAAGGAATATGTGTAAATGTTTGCAATGCACTTAAACTACAGACCGTTTTCCAAACACACTGCCAAGGGAGAAAGGGGCACTCATTAAATGATGATCCTGCTTTTATAAATGCGAACTCTTATCAGTATAATACTGACCTAACAGATTCCACTAATCCCTCACTCAAAGCAAACACATTTCAATTCATTCCATCTTTATTATTCACTGAATTGATTTCAAAGTGCTGTATTTTGCTATCATGAATAGCTTTTTTTCATACAATGTAAAAAGCTTGTGTGCTACCCTTATTCTTTGAATAAAATTATAATACTTGCATAAATTAATCAATCTTATTAAAATTAGGTGTTTCAATAAGATTTATTTTATATAGCAAACTGATGGTGGATGAACAATTATTGTCTGGATTGATATCAATGCAAAATACTAAAAAATATAAATTGTTAATATTGGCTGTACCAAATTTCTTACTTATCAATAATTTTATCTCTCAACACATTACACCGATCCCAGTGTTGCACAAGTGAGTACTCAATGGTTCTAACCACTGCATTTTGATCTGAAATGTCAACCGTATCTTATTGCATCAACATCCCTTCCAATATTAAATCAAGATATTTAATATATCTTGATATATAAAATAAGTACCGGTTACCATTTTCCAAGCTACCACATGAAAAATATAGTTGACTCGTACTTTAATTCACGTCAGAGTTAATTTGAAGAAGAAACAACAACCTTTTTAAGCTACGATTTTACGAATACAATTTGTTTTTAATCACGCCTAGCCTGCTGGTCTTTGAAATGGTTCTGAGGTGCAGAAGCTGTTGGCATATGGTGTGTGTTCACTGCCATTGCTTGGGGGGTGTCTACCTTCTAATCTAAAGAAGAAGCGGGAAGTAGCATCACTGTTCAGTCTGAAAGCAAGGAGAAAAAGAAATGGTTTCTCGTCAGAGCATTAGAATAAAATCTATTGCACATAAAGATTCTGGCTTCTTGAGAGACTCCAAAGTGGTTGGATCTGAGGAATGATGGCTGACAAGCAGACGTTGCACAATGGAGCAGGTAGAACGAAGCACACATGAGGTAGTGCTGAAGTTTGTTGAAGATGAGATCCCTTGATTTTTATAGAGAAGGAACGAGGAACATAAATCAGACAGACAAGACAGGTCATTTTGGCATTTTATTTGCTTTGGAAAGAAAAGCTTCTTTACATTGAGGTTCTAACAAACAAGATCTGTAGACAATGGCATGGTGTACAATTAAGCAGAACGGCAAAGAGAGAGAGATAGAGAGAAGGAATGGGACAGGGAGTTGTTAACTCAAGTCTTTCTGATGTGTCATTCCAGCTGAATTTACAAAATGGAAATGAGGATAACATTTTAGAACCACAATTATATATAGATGTCAGTACAGAAATGATGGGAGACAGTCATATAAGACATGGGCTCCTGAATAAGATGGTATTCAGCAGTAAGAAAACAGTACAAAACTTAGGGCCCTGTGTTTGAAATAAGAAAATGCATATTAGTCAAAGGCTTTCATTAAAAAAAAACACTGCACAAGATGAATTAACTATTCAGAACAGGTATATTGAGTATGTGGGATGTAGTGATTGTTCAAGAGTTGTTTGGAAAATCAACCTAATGGGATATACTCAATCTGTACTCATAAGCCTTACTCATACTCATACATAATACATTTGAAGTGATCATGTCTTTCCTATTAATAAGCAGCTAGCTGTATCTGATAAACAGTGGGTAGAACAAATCCTACCTGTGAATCCTGCTAATGGAATGCTATCAGGATTGTAGAGCTTGATAGATTTAAATTAGCATTCAAGTGCGCTTCCACTGCTCAATTATATTTCTGAAGTTTGAAATTAGATCTCAATAAACACTTATCTGCCATCGTTCCGCACAAAAGTTTCTGTGACTACCATAATATCGCACTACTGAGATTTACTGGAGATGTTTTAAACATTATTAATACAACCAAAGACTGGGGCTATGGTGTCAATTCCTGAATGATATGTCATTTCTTCTAACCGTCAAAAATGAAGAGGGACGAGTGAAAATATTTTTAAGAACAAAAAAAAAAGTATTGGGATGTTCTTATACGCTAGAACTTAGTGACCATTGATTGTAGGTCTAGGCCAGTTACTTAGAGAGAAATCTAGCACAGCATGCCAACACAAGCGTAGCACGGGTCAGTTTGTCTTTAGCAACATATGAACTTTATTCGCAACTCCTTTTCTGACGAAGGGAGTGAGTTCAGCGAGTTTCTGACTCTCTTTTGTATGGCTGCAAGTTCATTATGGATGCAAATATACCTATCTGTAAACAAATTATGAATAACTGCTTCTGTCCAGGACTGCAGAAAGACCAGAAATCCAAACTACAACAAAATTACAGAATCCATAACAAATCAATTCAAAGGAGAAGGCGAAAAGAAAAAATGTCAGGATGAAAATAAAAAAACTTTGCAGCTGAGAATGTGACCTCGCAGTCAAGATAAAGGTGAATTTTCAGCTTGATAAAAGTGATCAAGAATAAAATGCATCTTTGAAAAAAAACGGACAAAAAAAGGTTCTGCAGAGAAAAAGAGAAAGTCAAAGCATCCATCAAAGCATTACATCATCACAAGTAACAAATGCACCCAAAAAAAAGGCCACACCATTTGGAGGTAATTTAGCAAGTTTCATCCTCATCAGCGCCACCATCAAAAAGCAGTTGATAAGAACACAAGCCTTGTGAATGGTGAAGGAGGGTGATGAATCTTTGAAATGGTGAAAAACATGACCATGTTCATGGTAAAAGACACGATAATATTTGGGGTGAAGGATAATGCTTCGGAAATAACCTTGGGAAAAAAAAACCCTGGGCCGGTACAGTAGTCGTGGATCGTCCACTGAAAAGGTGTTCATTATGAATTAATGTACAATAAATCTACAGTAAATGCAGGATTTACCCTCTCAGAAGAAGGTTTGAGACTGGAGTAACTGACAATGGGAATGAGAGCAAGGGCCGGACATAAACATTCGTCAAGGAGGTCATCAACACCCCTTGATTTCCCAAAGTGCCCCTCTCTCCCTTGCCCCGTGTTCACAATGCAATGTAGCTGTTTCACATGGGCATGTGGTGGGGTGGATATGTAATAGTACTGAATGAGCTTTGGGCTAATGGACTCATGGCATGGTGAAAGGAGTCCCAATTCCTCTTACCGTGTCTTTGGAAGACCTACGTCTCTTGAAGCTGGAGGTCAGTGTTGAAGTGAGCGATCTAAAAGATGCTTTCGTTTTAGGGTCAGGCTCTGCTCTACCATTCTTTCTATCCTAGAACAGATATATTTGATGTTATTGACTTTATCTGTCAGTCGTAATTTTTTATAATCGAGCTTTGTCTGTTGTGGCACGGCAGGTAGACCTCTACACTACAGGTAACCAGCTTGCCACATCTCCTTGGTAAATTGGCCCAGTTTCTCTCTCTGAGTTTGGACAGGACTTGAGTAACCACTAGTAGATCTGTCACTCCCTTATCGATAAATGTCTCACAGAAGAAGACAATCTATCTCTTAAGAAGCCCTGAGAGAAGAATCAAAGGTTCACCACAAGCTGAGATTTGTGGAAGAGCAGTGAATCTAATGAACGAACGTGACTCAGGTTTGGATATGAAAATGTATGAAACTTCCTGTATCCAGCGCACTGGCCACTGATAGATACACTTGTGGTTTGCTGTATGATTTTCCAAATGCATTTTTAGAAATCAAATGAGGTCAAACAAAAGCTTCTAGGATCAAAATAATCAGCGGAAATCAAACGGTATCTCAACAACAGTTGTCAAAATGAATAAGGTACAAAAAGCCTTAAATCATTTCCTCCCCATCCATCTTTTATCAGAAGTGGTTGTGTTTTGAATGTCTGTTTGAGATATCTTAAGAATTGCAATAATAAAACCCAAGTGTTCAGATGAATAACTCAAATTGATTCCTTCAATAGTTTGGTCACTACTTCCTGTAAGGAGTAGTTTCATGCTTCCTGCAATGATCCTTGTCACTTGAATCCCTTCAGTTTTCAAGGTTATTTAGAGAGAAAAAAAATCTCTTGGATTTGCCATTTTGACCTTTGAACTGCGGAACCAAAGAGTCACATTTGTCAACGTTTGTGACAAAAATTGAATTCGTTCAAAAGAGGTTTCACATTCAAAAAGACATTCAGACAAGACAGACAGACAAAATACACAGACAGACACAGACAAAAAGACAAATGATAGACCAAGAGCCAACATTCTAAAAGACAGACAGCAGAACTAAGTGAATTTGAGTGTTAACTATGTGAATTGCAATGTTGATCTAGTTTGTGGTAGGCAAAAGTAGCACCTACACATTGACCTCAATTGGGGCTTCAGCCTATGTAAAATCAAGATCAAAGCTGATTATGGATTCTTGATCATCTGTAATTCAAGAGAAAATACGAGTCCCTTTGAAAACAGCCTCTGGTTAGATTGTCCTTAACATCCCTCAAACATGTTTCAATTGTTGTTTTCATTCCTCAGTTTTTCTGTTTCCACCCAAGAAATAATAACTTCTCTTGACATTTGGAGAGACACAGAGACAGTAGGATGGTGCCTTTGAGAGTATCTTTGGTGCCTGGTGATTCTTTGCTGAAACAATGCAAATCGATGGAACAAAATACTCCAGATCAAGTTTGCTCCAAAATTCACTGTCTTGTTTAGTGCTCCTAACAAGACAAGATAGATCAGCCGCTCATGCGTCATCCAAGATGATACTTCCAACATTCATATCTCATGCAAAATAGGATGGCCCACCTAAGCAGTGTATCCAAAAGGAGATGTCTCATCAATCACTTTGGAGAAGATGAGGATGTCCACTCTACATCACAAGTGTTTTCAGCAGTTCTGGGTTTTCCAGTTACAGTATACTCGAGTTCACGTCTGGATTGTTACACAATATGAACAGGTGATAAAGAAATCGGTATTGCCAAGCAAAGAACAAAATATCCTGATCATCTTTTCCTGTTGAATTGTGTTCCTTAGTTCCATTAAGCAAAGTTCATTACCAACTGTTCATTTTCATATCTATTCGTGGGAAATCTTCTTTGACTTCTTTATCCGAGCACTGTTAACATATCTTCGCGAAGCGCTCCAGGATGCTACCTTGCGTGAAGGGCGCTATATGAATACAAGTTGTTGTTTATGCCCATTTTGTTCAGCAAAATGGCCTCTCGTAGATATTTCGGCAGATGATTTGGACCAGTCAATCCATTATAGCTTTGCTGTGCTATCCCCCCTCTGGACCTTTTATCATACATTCCTGCTCTTTCCCCTATTCCCTTTATATCCCCCATTCAATAAGTGTTCATTTACTTCTCTTTTAAATACCAATGCCTTGATTGCAATATTTACTTGCATTAACTTCTACGCTTCCAGACCTTCTTGTTCAACCAGGTATATAGTCTCCTCTCCCTCCCTTTTCTCCCTTAGTTGACATCCAACCCCAACAATGAACAGAGCTTGGAGATGCTATCCTGCGTGAAGGGCACTATATAAATGCAAGTCATTGTTATTGCTGGAACAATCTTTATATTGCCAATCAGCCAATGTATATATCAATATAAATTGTTATTGAATCGTTTAAAATCTACTTAAATTGTGACAAGATAACCAAGCTCAAACAAGATTAACTGCTAAAGCAGTATAGAAAAAAAATTTGGAAAATACAATTTTCCCCTTAGTCAAACAATAAAATGAAAACATATTGGACTTTTTGTGATAAAGCAATGAGAAAATAATCATAGGGTTTCTTCAATTCACAAGATTATTATCTACACATATATCTAGTTTCCGAAAGGAGCAGAGTAGCTCGCGGTGAAAATGTTTGCTGAGCAAACTGCAGATTCTCTTGTGCTTTTCCATGTGTGGGTGGATGTGGGCAGATATTTAATTTCATATTGGGCTCAGTGACGTCGGTAGTGCTTCTACAGGTAACAATATAACCACAAAACAAGCTCCGAGAGGAATGAGTATTCACCAGAGATGTCATTTCAGGAGTTCAATTATCCGCCAACTTCCTCACGCCTCCACATACTTACATACATTTTGAATTTTTAATGGGTCGATGGTAGTATTCCTTCCTAAGCCAACCGCAAAGCAACAGCAGGTCTCTTGGATCAATTTAACATCACATCATTATAAATCAATGTCCTAGGAAAGGTTTCCGTCAAGTGATCAGAAAGCACGTAACTGCACATTAACACAACTGACAAGACTTGCGACAATTGCACAAAAAAAGTTACACTGGAGCAGAAATCAACTCAGCTCTGTCAAAGACAAACTGGATGGCAGGACAATGATCCAACAATCTTAGGTCAAGTTTCAACTTGCGCATTACCTTCTGAATCTAACCCAGATCACTTTAATAATCATTCTCACCGTACCACTCTCACATATGATCTTTCCATCATTAGAATGTGACTGCAAAATACAGCCAAATCCCTCCTCCTATTGAACTGTTGCCAACTATCTAACGTTAAGAAATTAACAGCTGACGTAAAACCCAAGAGGCAGAGCCAGTCGGCGGATCTAACAATTTATTTGACCATTCACAATTCATCCTTATTCCCTCAACAAGCTGGATTTGGAAAATGCTAAACAAACACAGAGCACCCAATGATGTTGTAGGTCTTCAAAAGGAATATGTATGAGGAGCCTCAATGGAGACCTTGAGATCTTGGAAAGGTAAACTGAGAATCATCTGTTCAAATTCGTGGGCTTGCAATGAGAGCCTGAAAATGCAAAGTCTATCAAACCATTTAGCAAGTTTTGATTTTAGTAAATTAAGTGACATAATATAGATCGATAAAAGAACAATAATGAATCTGACCCTGGAAATTGCTGGAGTTACATCAAGACTTGGGGACTATCAGTGGTTACCAATGGCAAACCACAATATACTATCAAGAATTCATTGCATGCTGCAACAACCAGATAAAGGAAATAAAGTATATATTAGCAGCATTGCATAATAATAATAATTATTATTATTGAATTCAACACTTCTCTAAAACAACATAAAGAATTTGCTCTTACAGTACTGGACCCTTTGGTATTGACAATAGAGAAACAAACACAATTTCCTAATATAGCACACAAATTTACACTACACGTGAGCTCTGGAAACCTTTGAAATATTGTTCACATATTTGCACATCAAAGATCAGAAATACATGTTAATTGTGCACCATTTGGCACAAAAAATACATGCATACCCTAAACTCACTAGATTACCTTACCTGTAGATGGAGTAGTTATATTTAAATATCCAAGCACTGTAATAGTTATCTTTGTATCTGACATTGCATCTTATCACATCACTGAACGGCTTTCAATGATCAACAAATTTCAACCCAGTTAAAAAAAAACATCCATCAACAGAAATAAGACATCATCAAAGATGAAAGTCCACAAGTGGCCATTTATCCATTGATTCAAGGATCATCTTTCAAAGAGAACGGGGTTAAAATAACAAAGTAACAAACTAGATTGGTCACGAAATAGTAAAATTGAGCCTCAGAGCTTTTTTTTATTTGGTACAATTTGAAATATAGTTTGTGGACATCATTCTGGATTATGTATCCTTCACACTGGCCCCTATTATCCAAGCCTTGATCCTAATGCTCTCAATAGTTTTCTATAGACTTCAGCCCTCATCACACATTAATGTTCTGGTAACATCTTCATTTTTATCCCCCTAGGTACAATCTTCATTCCATAACTCACTCCTGGTGTTGTAACTTACACAAGTTACAGTTGAATCCAGGATTTGACTTCTCTTGTTACTCATGTGCCTTTGTGCAAGGGTTGCTCGCTAACGCAAAGCAATGCACACATTCATGTTTGAATGCATTCAAGATCAGTTTCCTTATGTACACATTTTTATGCTGTTGCACTCCCGTGGAATTGACGATCCTCTCATTTATGTTTCTTTGGTTACATTCATCCACTGATGACCTTTCAGTACGCTGTTCTATTCCACCTTAATTGCCAATAAACGATCATTACGTGCACTCAAACATGGTGCACTTCATCTTTCGCTCACTAACTGCTACAATCTCCTCCTAAAATCCTTTCATGACCTTTCAGAAAATGTCATTCTCAATCCCAAATTTGGACTGAAATTCATTAATCAGGCTGGAAGTGTCTCACACATTGGAAAGACTCTCAAAGACTCAAATCCTCCGCATTGCGAGATTCTGGAGAATTTCTACCTTCTGGGTTTCCACTGTCAGTCAAACCCCAGGAATTAGACGCTGTTTTGCCAAAGTCACCTTGTGAAGATGGTGTCCATGCCGGTATTTTGTAAAGCGCTCTGAGACGCCGTCTGGCGTGGAGGGCGCTATATAAATCGAAGTTGTTGTTGTTGTTGAGATCATACCTACCTTATGAAGATAGCTTCCGTGCCAACAACTTGCGGTCTTCTCTCCAATAACAACAACACCTTGGAAAGAAAGCCTGGAATGGCTTGCCAGGAAGGGTGGTTAAGGCCAGAGGGACTTGTTTAAGAAACAGCTTCATTGTAATAATGAGGACAGTTTGGATGGGTGTTCTGGAAGGAAGGGCTCAAATCAAATGGGCCTGAGCGCTATCCTCATCTGAACCAATCTTTTGACCTGATGATCTCAAACCAGAACAAGTCTCCTCCCCCTGACCAGCCCTGATATTTCCACACAATTAATTGGAAAAAAAACCACAGAAATCGTAGAAACTGCCACTTACCTGTTTTGATGCTCTCGGCAGCCTTTCCTCCCAGAGGCATTCCTAGAATTTCCTGTTATACTGTCACAGCGATCTCATTACAGGTTCGCTTCAGTATTTATACTGTTTCTGCTCAGCGCCCGACAGGACAAACACCCACCATCTACTACGGTTCCAAGTCAGGCACTTTTGCATCAAACCATGGATCCCATTCAGTTGCTTTGTCTCACTTAGGGGATAAAGAGGTCATTGAATGAGTGTATATGATAGACCAGACTCTTAGTCATGGACTGTGGACCATGGTGTCGTGCTCCGTCACTGTCAAGTGCTCTGGGATTGCGCCCTGCGTGAGGAGCATTATATTAATGCACGTTGTTGTTGCACATACTTAAATAGGCACAGAGAGGGGAAAGGGATTTTTTTAAAAAACAGAAGCCATACAATAAAGCCAACATAATGTCTTACAACAGGCTAGTCCAACCGGCCACAGCAAGGTGATTTCATCTGGACACCCCTCACCCCCGCCCCTCACCCCCGCCCCTCACCCCACCCCTCCCACTATTTTATTTGGCCCAACTGCTCCCTTCCATAACCCCTGAATGTTATGTTTGTGGAAGGCAAACACAAAAATATTGCTGATGCATTCAGCGGACATTTTTCAAATAGGGCATCCAGCAGCCAAAAGGTTGGACCTCCCTGTATACAACAACAATAACAAAATGACATTTCTTTAGCGCCTTTCACATTGGGAGGACGTCCCAAGGCCCTGGACAATCAGTGTTTCAGACCCGAGCTGGGGACAGGGATTGGGGAGAGTGGAGGGTAGTGGGAGGGTGGTGGGGGGTGTGGGGGGAGCAGTGCACAATGCCGACTGACTCTGTACAGTGTGTACAGCACCGAGTGTCAGGTGGAGTATTGCTGGATCTTTCAGATTGACCTGGTAAGACTACACGCTGGGAATCCCTCTGGCAGAACCCTGCTGAGTGGCTGTTGTACAACATGCTCTTATTGCATTATTAATGCGTGAGATACACAATTGAGTGTTATCGTTTAGTGATGTTATCACCATGACGGCTTGTCGCATCAGGACAGAGTTCAGTCAACGCATGGGATTGTACTGATACAGACGGCTCTGTTTCTTCTCCTCACTCACACTGCGTACATGCCATGGGAACTTCAACATACACCTGAAAGTGCGCTAATGTCTCATCCAAAGGATGAAATCCCATCAAATACACTAACATCTTAGCCATTCAGAGCATCCAGGAATTTGGGAAACTCTTAAACTCGGTCTTAATGTGAAAGACAATATACAAGTGTAATTTTGTTGTTGTTGTAACTTTGAAGCCAAGGTTCTCCCCAAGGGTGTGCAAACAAAAATTCGCTGTTAGCAGCACTACTGTGCGATGTGAGCAGGTCTGAGACTCACTAGAACGCAGTGCGGGCTAGGTACTGGGTGACAGGCACAGATCCTGTAGGAATTCTCTCCTGGTTTCTTGCCGGTCCAGTTCCCTGCAGGATTCAATACTTGCAAACAATGTTGTGAAAACCACAATCCAGAGGTCAAAGCAAAAAGCTCCCTGTGTGTCATCCAAGAGGGTGGCTTTATAGAACCTCGTAGGCCACAAGCACATCAATCACTCACAGTTTGGGATGGGAATTCTCGGATGTACCTGCAAGTTCTTTCTCCACACGTTGACGGCAGCGAAGGCGAGCTGCATCTGTTTCCTCCGGGCGTCTTTGTGTCGCTTGTAAGCGATCTCTATGAATATTAGGAATATTCCTGCAACTATTCCTCCAGCCACCAACATGAAGACACCTAGAAAGAGTGTGTGGGGGGGGGGGGGAGATGGGAAAGCAGAGGTCACCTCACACCCAGCTCTGCCACCCTATCCATGCTTTGGTTCCTGGATTCAAAACGTTGGCTTCCATTTCATTTCACTTTTTGTCCTACACTCATGACGTGGAACAGTGGCCTGGGAAATGGCAGCCCCTAGCTGGCCTGCTCCCTGCTTCCCCTGGGATAGTAGTGGAGTTGGGAGTTGGTGGATAGCAGATCCTGGCAACTCAATAGCCTGTTTGCACATCACACTTGCCCATCAACTAGCCTCAACCCCACATGACTTGCCACAATAGCAAGCTATGGCTTAGCTGGTTAGACTCCAGCAAATACCCCCAACGTACGCTCTGGGGTGCCCCAAGCCTTGGCTCTTGCCAATCTCCAGAATTAGGTTAATAGAATGCGTCCCTCCAGAGAAAGAAGGCGCATTCCGTCACAGATTTGATATGCCGAATGGCGTCCTTTTGTGCTAAAAAATTCCACGATTCTATGATACCAATAATCTGCCTCTGGGATTTCCATGTGTATGTGGGTTACATGGAATTCTCAGTTTGGTTTGGATACTCTTAAGCAGCAGTGATAAATAATAATAATCCTTACATTTGATATGGCGCTTTTCACATCTTATCGACGTCCCAAAGCACTTCACAGAGTATACTGTAAAGTGAATTGGCTGTATTTGTGGGCGAATCGCGGCAGCCAACTGCGCACAGCAGTGTCCCCCCCACAAACAGTCATGGATTGAAATGACCAATTTTATTATTGTGGTTTTTTGGAGGGATTATTATTAGGCGTGTGGAGTACAGAAACTTGTCCAAGGTTTCGCCCTGACCTGCCTGGATTCGAACACAGGTCTCCCCAGCTTGCAAGACAAGTGCTGTAACCACTGAGCCACAGGAGCTCCACAACAGGTTCCCGCATGTGTCAGACACCCACCAGGCCGACCGACAAGATAAAAAAAACAGACTCTCCCTGACTACCCTGAGAGATTTATTTACCTGCCATGTTCTCAAATGTGAGTGTTGCTGGGGCGTTACTGCGGGAGTCACACTCTTGGTACCTGACCCAGTTCTTATCCAAGTCTTCCATAAAACCGTTCTCATGGAAACTGAAATTCAAACGATCAGAGTCAGGAACATTCTGACAGCCCTCACCCCAACTCCCTTTGGCAATATCCAAGCCTCCACCTCAATCTATCCTCGGCATATAGCCCTCCACAAGATCCACAACAGGTTTGAAAGAAAAAATAAACCGCATTTTTATAACCTTATTGCGTTGTGTCTCAAAGCACCTTGCAGGATTTGCTGCAACGTGGAGTGACTGTGAATTTTGTAGGCGAATGTGGCAGCCAATTTCCACACAGCGGTGTTCCAGCCTATCAGCCATGAAATGAATGACTCATTTTATTTGAAGGGATTGTTGGTTAGGAAACTGGGAGAGGATTCCCTCATTTTGAATGGTGCCATGGGACCATTACTGTCCAAGGGGACGGGCAGATAGGAGCCTGGTTTAATGTCTGAGTCAAACGATGGTTTGAAAGCGCTTCGCAGGATACACTGTAAAGTGTAGTGACTATGTATTTTGTGGGCAAAATTCAGCAGCCAATTGTGTACGGGTAAGGTATGATACAAGCTTAACCATTTACGCAGTGGTGCCTGGCCATACCTCAGTATAGCAAGCGACACAGCCTGCTTCCATGGGCTGTCCTTCCTCATTCCAATCCCGAAGCCTGATCGGAAGAACAGCTCGCCTGTGGTCACCAGGTCACACTTCTGCGACGCCTCAAACTCCAGCACTGCCGAGTCCCAGATAAACGCGTGCAGTTTCCTGCGGGAAGATTGGACGGTGATGAAGATCAACTCTCGCTGTGAAGCTTCCGTTTAGCTCAAGGTCTTTATCTATCGAAGCAGGGACATTAACAGCGTGGATGGTCTATTATGCCCGTGTCGGTTCTCTGAGAGCTTGAACGACAACAACTTGCATTTATACCGCGCCCCTTCACGCAGGTTAGCATCCTGGAGCGCTATTTTGTGTTCCCTGGGTTAGCTCGCTAGACGGGCAGGTGTCGTTAAGCTCACTGAGTGAACGACATGTCCAGTGCTGCCAAATCCTTACCCATCGCGCACAGCCTGGATAGCCTCCGCCGCACTCTCGTAGTTGTGCTTCTCCATGTGCCGGTACATCGTGCTCAGCTCCACCTGCCGACGGAAGTAGATATCCACAGAGCTCTGCTTTACCGTGGCGTAGATGAATTTATCTGAGGGATTTCGAAGCTGTGAACGCAACGTAAAATGTTAAAGTGAAGACAGTACAGTGGAGGCTACGGTTGCAAGACAATGCTGTTTTGAGGATGGTCCATTGAATCCTAGCTATCGTTGTAATGATGTGACGCCATCGCTGGTTAGCGCTTCCGCGTTCGCTGTGCTTACATACAGGCACTATTGGCGACCCTAGTCTAGCGTTGGGTGATAAAAATTGGGTATCATTTATGGGAGCAAAAAGGAAATTTCCCCATTTCCCAGGAAGCCATTGTACCCCTGGCCTGATTATTACGGTCGTTTTATAGCAGGGATGCATACAATCATAGAATTGTGGAATTATGGAATCCTACAGCTTAGAAGTAGACCATTGAGCCCATTGTTGGACTATCCAACCAGTCCCAATCGTCCGCTCTTCTCCCATCGCCCTGCAAATCCTTTTTTTTCAAGTAATTGTCCAATTCCCTTTGAAAGTTATAACACATCAGTGTGATGGCTTTACCCTGGGGTCATTGATTCCTGTGATGCGTTCCTCAGGTCTGTCCAGCACCAGGAAAGCAGCCAGGTTAGCAGTGTATGAGGCCACAATAATCATAGCAAAGCCAGCCCACACCATACCCAGGATACGAGCAGAAAAGCTCCTCGGAGCCCCTAGAAAAAAAACATTCAGATATTTTTTGCTAAGACTGTCATGGACAGTTGTCCCTCACCAAATCCCAACTGTACCAATTTCACTTACTCTCATTCAATCTTTCTCTCATTCAATCTCGCACTTATTCTATCCGCAACTATCCTTTCCACTCGACGTTCTCCCAACGTAAAAGGCACTATACAAATGTAATTTTGTTGTTATTGTCGTTGTTGTTATTCTCTCTCACTTTCTCACACTCTCGATCATTTTCGCTTTCATTGTTTCACTCACTCGTAGTGATTCTCTCTTTAACTCATTCTCCCTCAATCTCTCTCACACTGCCTCACACTCTTATTTTTCACACACACTCAATCTTTCTGTCGCACTCTCTCTCCCCACCTCTCTGTCTCTCTCTCTCTCTCTCACCTTCTCCGATACCGGAGTTCAGCAGGACCCCCCAGGAGAACCACATGGCTGAAGACAGAGTCAAAGCGTCCTCTTCCTCTTCTTCACTGTTCACTTTAAAACGCCCGAAAGGACTGAAAGAAAAGGATTGGAGTCGTTGAAACTTCATGTGTCTTTGGTCACCAAGTCTCCTTTCGACCAGAGTGGTCGAAAAGACAATAAATTGCAACAATAATCCTTGCATTTGATTTTATGGCCGCGTTTCACCCATAAAAATATTCATTTTGTAGGCAAACACAACAATCAAATCGCCACAACCAAATGGCCTACAAACATTCATGAAGTGAAAGAACAATTTTATCCGGAGGGATTGTTGGCATGGACACCAGGGGAAACTCCTGCTCTTTTCCAATAAGATCTGGGGCCTATTCTCTTCTCACCAGACGATAATCCAGAACCATCATATAAAATTAGAGATAGGCCACTTAGGAAGGAAATACAAACGCATTTTTTCACATCTCCAAGACGTCTCAAAGGTCTTCACAGGATAAACTGTAAAGTGAATTGACTGTATCTTGTGGCGAGACGAGAGTGAGTCTCTTAATGGAGCCTGTGTCAGCCACAATCAGTCTCTCACTGTGCCAGGCCGACACTTGTATTAGAATTAGGGTGATAGAGAAGTGCGTAAATCACTTGACGAGAGCTCTCTCTTAAAGGGATGAAAGCACAGTAGCATCAAGAGTGAGGTAGAGAGCAATGGCACACACCTGAATCTGTCCAGCAGGTACAGCATCACAGCTACCACGTGGACAGAGAGGCCAACCAGGAGCCAGAGCGTGCTCTGAAATGGCTGCATGAACGAGTCCAAGGTGCTCCGAGGAATTTCCTGAGTAAGGAAAGCAGAAACATTGTGGTCAGCGTGTGAGCTGCATGTGCGCAGTTAGACTCGCCTGTCCTACGTCAAAAACCTCCTGAGCATCGGGAGGATGAGCCCTCGGACACTCTGCCCGCACTCCTCTGGGACTCTTCCAAAATGAAAGCCTGAATCGCGGGCTACATGGATGCCCGAATGAACAGAATGACCAGGTAGATGGGTGACCAGTAGATGGGTGAGGAGATGATACATGTCAGACTGCTGGAAGACTGGATTGCATGATAAGTCTCGAGACTTATGATGCAGAACTCTACCTTTTTCACTAGAATGGTGAGTCCCTGGTATTTGAAAGGCTTGGAGAATTCGATATACTGAGCTCGTTCGTTGTTGATAGTTAGAGGAGCAACGATCATGTCAGCATGTCCTCCTAGTAGCTCTCCCATCATCCCATTCCACTCCTTCTTATTGCTGTTATTCACCTACAATGTCAGGAACATTCATTATTATTAAGGAACAAAAACTTGGGCAGGTTTCCTTACTCCACATGCTTTGGCAATACTAGGAATCCAGTTGCTAGTTGATTGACGGATTTGCTTTCTGGGGGTAATAATCCTTCCAAAAAAAAATTGGTCATTCAATCCACAACTGTTTGTGGGACATTGCTGTGCACAATTAAGTGCTGCGTTTCACCCATAAAAATATTCATTTTGTAGGCAAACACAACAATCAAATCGCCACAACCAAATGGCCCACAAACATTCATGAAGTGAAAGACCAATTTTATCCGGAGGGATTGTTGGCATGGACACCAGGGGAAACTCCTGCTCTTTTCCAATAAGATCTGGGGCCTATTCTCTTCTCACCAGACGATAATCCAGAACGAGGGGCCATCATATAAAATTAGAGATAGGCCACTTAGGAAGGAAATACAAACGCATTTTTTCACACAAAAGTTAGTGGTAATCTGGTACCCTCTCCTCCAAAACACTGTGTTTACTGAATCCATTCAAATTTTCAAGACTGAGATGGATAGATTTTTTATTAGGTCATGGTTTCAAGGGATACCAATGGAGGCAATGGCGGATAATTGGAGTTGAGTATATAGATCACCCATAAATCAATAGAGCGGCTGAACAGGATCGAGGGGCTGAATGGCATCCTCGTGGTCCTATGAAACAGTGTGAAGCTCAAAGCAAAGTCTACGCTTACCCGTTCTTGTGTCCCAAACTTTCCGTCGTGGACAAGATGAACCTCGTAGGTAAAGTTGAGCGTGGTAGTGCTGGCAAGCTTGACGAGCAAATCAATACAAAACCCATAGCAGCACTGGGGGATAATGGGACGACCTGTTGGGAGATAATACAAGAACAGAATGTCAATCAGTGTAAAATACAAGTTCCAATGATTCCCAACAGGAATGGCAGTCCCATTGTTTAAGGTATGGCTGGTTGCAATATCGAAGTATTTATACACTGAATGTCAGCATGGCTTAGTTGATGTCTCCCTCTTGAGCGCTACAGGAGTTCTGTTTTATTGAGTAGAATTGGCCTTTTGTTTGTAATGGGTGTGTTGTTATAATGTAACGTAATGTTGTGTTGGGTATTCAGTTTCACTGTGTTAGGTGATGGTTGGGGATGCATTTTAATGGGTGACCTAACAAATCAATGATGTATGTGTGTGACTGCATTGTATTGGGGTGTGAGAGGTTGCAATGCATGTGAAAGGGGTTACTGTATCGCAAATTGCGACTCAGAGGCGAAAGTTTTTTTTTAATTGAATGAATGAAAGCGTGGAATTACCTGATAATGGTCCGGTCACTGTGGCATTTGGTCCAATACAGATCACCTTTTTAATGATTTCTCCACTCATCAAGAATTCTTCCTTGCACGTCCCATCCGGCAGCGTGGGCTTGACATACACAAAGGGCTCCTGATGAATGCTGACGATCTTTGGATGAAAATGTAAAAGAAAATGGTGTGAGACATTTTTACACACTGGTTAGGTTTCAGTTGTGGGGCACGCTACGAGACTTGGGGAGTCCTGTAGCTCAGTGGTTAGAGTATTCGTCTCAGAGACAGAAAGAAAGAGAGAGCCTTTAATTATTGACCGATGAGTAATCAGTAAGAGTGCATTAATTGAGGATGATCATCAGAAGACAATATGGGTAGTCAGAACATTTTTCTGTTGTTATAATGTGTGTCAAAAGGACTGATGTTCTGCCTGTTGTTCAGTCTTCTAGCAGGAGTGTTTGACCCAAGAAACATACCTTTAATCTAGTTGACATCTGAAATCCCCTGGGTGCATTGAGTTCCCCGCCTGGCCAGATTATCTTCTTATCGTTCACCAGAATCTGTGGTAAACACAAAGAGTGGCAGGAGAATTAATTACGAGTGTGAAAAAACATATAAAAGTACAGATTCATTTTCCCAATTGAGGCAATCTCTTCAAAGCAATTAAAACACAACTGACAAAAACCGTAGGATTAGAATAAGATTGAAGATCAGGGTTAGGATCGGAATTATGGATCAAAGATAGCATAGAATGATGTTAGAATATAAGGTGAGGATCATGAGGCTTGAATTCTCGCACTTACCTTTGTGCCATTGTAAACTCCGATTGTCACCAGCTTCCCTTTCTGCACATTCACAATGCTGTAGTTGGAAAACCTCCGATCTCCTTCATCGTTGAACTCCACTCTGCCTGTGACCCCATTGGGATACTTGGAGGACAGCAGGACCCTGCAGGAAACCAAGGCAAACCAACAAACTGAAGCCCAGTAACTACAACTGTGGTCGGGTTCTCCCAGGCTGGCCATCCCTTCTCAAGCCCCGAGTCCAGCTGAGCGGAACGTGAGATACTCACTGTGGCTGTTCCACTCACTGACCCACAGGAAGATGACAGGCCACAGTGTCACGTTAGCACACGTGACAAGAAATTCCATCTGCCCCTAGATTTAATTCCATCTGGTATTAATCTAGATTCAACCCAGTTCAATATGGTGTTGGGGAACGGGCTAAGAGAGGAGATGGGAAATCCAACTTAGCAAAGCCGTGGCCCGCAGAAACCAGCAAGCAAGCGAGGAGATCTGAGATCTGTCCTGTTCTGAGCCTGCCCTGGTTGGGGAGAGCCTGTTGACGTCTGTTACCTTTTGAAGAGGGGTCCGGTTTTCCAGATGTTGGTGTTGCCCACGCAGCCTCGGGGAGGGTCGGTGATGTTTTCTTTCACAAAGAGTTCGTGGATGGACTTGGCCACGATGCCCACCGCGTCGTTGATGTGAGCCGACTCATTCTTCCCGTTGATGAGCTGCAGCCCGATCACCCCTGTGTATGGAAAGCACCGCCAGTCAAACACTTAATTAGTTCAGTGATTCTTAATCAGCTCAGAGACTCCGGCCTTCCCTCCGAGAGGCCGGCAGCAACAGGGACGGACTATACTACATTGCCAATGAGGGATGTGGAATACATCAGTGTAAACAGTTGAGGGCCCTGAAACTCTGGATCTCAGCCTCAAACCCAATGCTTTAACCCTTCCCTCCCCACTTTCAAATCCCACCTTTCCTTTTTGAACGTAGTTACAATCATCTCCCGCCTCTCTCTACCCTTGGCTCAGGGTCAGACACTGCCCCTGTCAAGGGCTTTGGGACACCACCGAAGTGCGAAGGGCGATATATAACCACAGGTTGTTGTTCAGCAGAAGCACAGTAGTGGTGGAGAGGTGAGGATTTTATCGGCCGTGTGTGTATGCAGTGTGTGTGCAGCGACATTGGCGACGTTACAGTGAACGTTTCAAGCACACACCTTCGGGAACATGCTGCATGGCCCTCCCTGATATCTCTCTCTCTCCCACGAGCCAGACATAGCCAGGTCCCGTCATGTTGAGGATCGTTGCCGTCTTGTACATCGTCACGGCGTCGTCTTCACTGAGAAGGAAAGGAGCGTCTGAGAACAGCCCAACCCCAGTCTCCTGCTATCCACACGAAGACTGACACCTGACTCCATTCTCACCTTCAAGGCAGGGGCTAAAGGTGAACTGGCCTCCTCTGATTTCCACTCACTGTGTGGAGGAACTCAGCAATAAAGTTATCAGACATTCAGCTCAGGAATTGTTCCATGCAATCGGTTATGTATCTGCTGTGTCTCAGTCTGCCCGTTAATGGAGCAATATGTATACCTCAGCTTGTTGTAGTGAAACTGGATCACTGTTCCCCTGCCTCACAATTAATCTCTGGGCTTGGGTGAAGTAATCAAAGCTTCTATATCCGCCGCCACAGGAAGTGTATGTGCGCGTGTGTCTCTCTCGGTTGGCAGTTGTGTCTGTGAGACCCCCCATGCAGGGTGAGATACAATGAGGCTTAGGCGGGAGGCGACTGAAAGCTTCATAGGACACACTGTAAAGTGGAATCACTGTGTGTTTTGTGGATAAAATGCTACAGCCAATTCAGTCAGGATGGTTATGCTGCCTCCTGGTGTCTCAACTTATACAAAACACAGAGCTTCCAACCACAAAGTGTGAGCTCTGTTCATGACCACGGTGGAGGAAGTGTGAGGGACGGGATCGGATGCCATTTCTTATTCGCCATGTCCGGTGTCCCTTAGGCGGGTTCCTCAAATTAGCGCAAGCGTTTCTGAGTACGTACGTAAGTGGTTCCTATCATCTCTGCGGGAGGCGAAAGTGGAATCGCGCCGTCAAAACACAGGGAAACACAGTTAAACACAGTACACACGGCTACAGACACTGACAATCGGCAATTGGTGTTCGTTTTCAAAGCAGCAATCGGTGGCTGAATCGGCGTTCAGTTTCCCAGCTCAAGACCGAAACGAGGATTTCCAGGATTCTGTCCCACCTTAAAACACCTGGCGGGCTTTCAGGCCTTGGACGCACGACGGGTAACGACACGGAGACAAAAGTTGGAAGCGAAGGGATAAAGGCCACTTACTTGGCTGACAGAACGATCACCCGCGCCTCCAGTTCTCTGGCTTCCATCAGTATTGAAGTCAGGTTTGCGGTCCCGGGTTCAAACTGCAGAACTTTCTCAGCCTGTGGTTAGTGTGGGGAAATAGAATTACTACATTTTCTGCCGAGTTCTCCGTGGCCACGCCTCCATCCACAAGGACTTACGCCTTTGATCTTCAGCAAAAGACCATCTTAAATGCTATCCAGATCTCTGGAGGTACCATGAGCTACAAGATTCTCTGCACTGGGCATGCAAACTAAGGTAGAACAAGACCATAGGAAGTGCGTGCATCTGATAGAGAGTAAGAGAGAGGAGGAATGAATGCATTTCAACCTGGGGGAGAAAGGGTTTGTCTGTCTTCATAAAACACAACAAAGAAAATCAAACGATCTAAGGGTGAAGCCTGAAAGGAAGTGGGATTGGGGTTGGGGTGGGGGGTGGGGAGGGGGGGCGGGGGTGGTGGTGGGGGGGGGGGAGAGAAGAAAAGAAGTGATTTTTCTTTTTTTTTAATAAACTGAAAGATGTACTCATAAGAAACTTGCAAGTTAGTTTTTATTCAACATGCATGTGTCCTCATCACAAAGGCTACGTTCAAAGGTAGGAAGGAAGGAAGGTGGGGGGGGAAGAGTACAGATTATCTGTAGACCATTCTCAAGGGCAAACCAAATTAATCTGTTTTTGAAACTAAACGTGCTACCAGAACAGTCTCATTTGTCATTCTGTGACTGTGCCTCTTCTATTCAGTTAGTTAAGGTTTTGGTGGGCGCGTGCATTCTCCATGCAAATATACCTTTGGTCCTCGCCTGCTGTCATACGAATGTTGATCGGTCTTTTCAAAGTTCCTTTTTTTATTCTGATGGACAATGTACACAGAGAGAATATGTAGACACAGAAGAATATTATAAACAATTGAAAATGACGTGTAGTAAGCAATTCAACCCTCTCCTGCTTCGCCTCCTTCTCCTTCTCAGGGCTATCCGTATCACTGGAGCTTGCAAAACTCACTTGCTCGGTTGTGTAGTGCTGGTCTCATAGCTCTGAGCCTACTGGTGTATGCCAACTTGCACACTTGTCGCGATATTGGGGGGTTTCGTGGGAGAGAAGGGGTAGGTGATGGGTGGGTGGGAAGAGGGAAAAGGTTCAAGGTACAGAGTACAGAGGTGGAGAGAGACAGAGGTACAACTCCTAAGGCCGGTGTACTTAGTACACTTGTACTGAGGTTCTCCAGTACAAGGAGCAGACAAGATCACCGCAGTCTGTCTGAGTCGGACTCAAGAGTACAAGAAAAACACAAATGAAGTCAATAATGACTTGACTCTTTTATCCCCTATAACGTCTTGAATCCGTTAATAAGATCTCCCCTGAGCTTTCTCTTCTTTAGTGTGAACATTCCTAGTTTCCAATAGCCTCTCCTCACCTCCCTCGACACAAAGCCTCTCCCACCGAGCCTCCTAACTCAGGTGCCTTTTTCCGCCCATTAATCTTGTTGCTTGTTACTGTGACCTCCTCTAGTGCCAAGATGTTCTTGTGTTCTCTGTGTAGCGACCATAACTGCAATCAAAGCCCTGCATCTGAACCAGTGTTCTCGATAACTTTAGAATCGGTTCAAGTCCATCCTGCTCTCTTTACTGCCACTGCCCGCTGTTCTGATAATTATAATTATAATGTTCTCACCATCAAACTATCTCTCAAATCCCTCTGTGTTGTATCCTTCAATTGAGACTGCAATTTAATCTCGCTATTTTCCTTCTCTGCTATTTGCATTCTACACTCGTGTCGCTGAACAATGTTTGTCACCTCTCAGCCCATCTCCCTAATCTACACCAATGTCTTTGTATTTGCTTAGCCTGTTTCCTGACACTAACTCTATCCAGCGCAGTATTATTGGCACGTCCGACCCCCGCTGTCATTTCTAATCATTTAAATACAAATATAAACAGCATCAGCCCATCAGGGAATGCCTGAGGCTCATCACCAGTCAACCTCTTTCTCCGCAAGGGGCGCTCCCTGTGCAACTACAGATTTGCTCAAAGAATTCACCGTTCGATGAATAATTTCTGATCTATTTCAGGACCTCCCCCTCTCTATTCCAAGCCTTGTGATCACAAGCTCCTCGATGACCCTTTCAAAAACATTGCCAGAGGTAGACTCTACAGCCCTCGCTGCGTTCCTTTGTTCACAATTCCTGCTATTTCTTTGTAGCACTGGCACGCAAATCTATTCTTTGCAGAAATGTTCCCATTTACGATCGTGGGTGCTATGCCACCATGTTCCTGCAGGAGGCAGCGCTATTCGTGGCAAGGTTGGTGAGGTTTACTGGTATTTAAATGGCTTGCAATAAGATCCATCACCTAACTGTTTCTTGCGCTATGAAAAGGCAGGTACGTTTTGCTCAAGTCAAAGCTAATTTGATTTGGAAAAATATGTTTTACACTCGATGTCTCGCTCATTCTACAGCCTGATTGTATTTGATGCTTCACATGGAATCAGACATTGCAAGTGTCAGCCTGGCTCAGTTGGTAGCACTCTTGCCTCTGGGTCAGAAGGCTGTGGGTTCAAACCTCACATCTTGGACTCAAGTTCTAGGCTGACACCCCAGCACAGTGCTGGGGGGGAGGTGGGGGGTGGGGGGGGATGCTACATTGTGGGGCGTGTCATTCTTATGACTGTCCCATCTGCCTGTTCAGGAGGAGGTTAAAGATCATGTAGCACTATTTGAAGGGGAGAGGGAGTTTCTACTCGTGCCCTGGTCTCCAATTCTCCAGATAAAAAAGGGATCATTCACTCGTAAAATGGATATTCAGGGGGACGTTGCTGTGCACATAATTGGCCGACGCACTCGTCTATAAATATAGTAATTGTGCTTTACAGCAATTACCTGTGAATTGTTGTGACGTTAAAGGTGCTATATAAGTGCACAAAATCATCATTACAGATAAACTTAAAGTGTGCGTTTTAGAATCTCGGGCATTGTAAGAGCTGCCGTGAGAGACAGCGTAGGAGTGTGGAGGCAGCCTGAGGCACTCTACGCTTCAGGGTAGCAATTGAGTGCCCAGGTCAGGATCAGTAAAGGTTCCATCGCTTCAACCACAGCGGGTGGAGAGAACTTCCTGTGGCGTATTTATCAACCACACGTCAAGGCAGAAGGCCATTGTACTGGAACCGGCTGTGGAGCAAAGTTCTGTGGTGCCTCCAGCAGCCAGCGGAAGCAAATGTCAAAGGAACCGTAAGCCACGACCACACTCTCCCAGCGGCTGGTTCTGAAGCGGGCCAGAGGTGATGGTTTCTGGCCATTTAGGTCCAAAGACATCAAGTGTGAAGGAAACCATTTTAAGCATAGGTTTCCGCATGGCTTAACTGTTGTCAGTGGTCGAGAATAAGCTGCCAGACTCATACTGAGACGGAAGATCACTAACATTTTGGAGACAAGTAAAATTTTGCCTGAAATGTACCAGGACTTAGAAGTGATAAGAAATATGAAGCTCACTGAGAGATCTGGTTGAGTGTGTTATCTCGAAGTGTGTTAATAGCATTCTGGTGTGACAGCTTCTGTCTTCTACCTCTAGGTGGCAGTCTGCACGAACAGTGTGCACACTCGCCCTCACTGAACTACATGCATCAACATAGTCTACACTCACATCAGCAAGTCAAAGCCATGACAGGTAAGGGCGGTCAGAGCTGGGCAAGCAGCGGGAAATGCTTACCAGACCGTGCTCTCAAGGGCCAATTGCCAGCTATGTGGGTTTAGGAAGTTAGGCTCCAGGAGCTACCCCAACGCATGGTCCCCAAACTTTGGCACCTGTGCCTAATGGGCTCCGGAATTAACTAAGTCGGATGAATCCCTCCAGGGAGAAAGTACGTTTCCTATTGAGGTCACAGGGAAATTTCCATATGTGGGTGAGATGCATGGAATTCTCGGTCTGGTCTGGTTTACTCAAGGGTGGTGATGGGTTTTTATTTCCGGCTGACCAAACAAAACCTCACCGTGCTGTGTTACAGTCGATGTAAACAAACAAGGCGGATATTCAATGTTCCAGAGAGCAGCACAATCTACATTCCCTGTCCTTGGCTGTGTCCTATACTAAAAGAGGGGGCGTCTAAGAAAATCCTGTCGATCGGCCTTGTCTTGCGTGTCCTCTTTACCTATTGCTCCCAGTTATATTTAGCTGAGGGAGACGTGCTTGAGTAGCAGATCGTGCTGAGGTCTAGGTTGGATGCTGCTGTTGAGTGAAATGTGCACAGAACAAAATGCCAACTATCACTTGAGACCTACTGCTTTGCCCTATGATTGGTTTATCTCAACAATGACTGACTGGTTGTCAGCCTAGCACTGGTGAAATCACTCTCGCCTCTGGATGGGAAGCTGGCACAGGTTACTGTCCCCAAAGTCGTGACGCGAAGTCTGGAGTGATATTCAAGATGGGGTGGGGTTGGGGGGGGGGGGGGGTTTGGAGTGGGGGGGAGGGGAGAACTCTCCATTTCTGGTTAAGAATTTGCTGGGCGAAAGAAAAAGACAGAGGTCCAGCTAGTTCGCCTTCCACTGTCCTGGTAGTTGCATGTCACGTCCCACACTGTGTAGGAACATTATGAGGTGAGACAGAAACATGACGTTGTCTCAAAGATGAGATGTTGAGTTGAGGTCCCTTTTGTCTGTTCCGACTGACACCAAAGAGCCCACTGTTCACAAAGTGAAGGGAGATTCCCCTGGTTAGCTGGGCAGCAATTGCACTATTGCAAGTTCCATGAGGGATATGTGTATAAAATGGCTGCCGAATTTACCAATAGAAACAGGCCAGCAATTTCGCAGTGAAGGTGTGCCTTGAGATGTTAAAGGCACTAAAAACATACGAGTTATTTTTCATTTTCTTCTTGATTCCCCTTCTCCCCTCCCACTGCCAGTCGCTGGGTCTCGCCGATCGCTTTGACCCGTTTCCTTGTAAATGATCTATTTTTACCCATGCTCTCATTCTTCCTTCATCTGTCTGTTCATTTCTGTTAGGTGTCCTTTCTTCCGATCTTCAGCGGTCTAAGCCGGGTCTCATTTTAACCAGAGCTCTCGACTGAAGCAGAATCATCCGCAAGTCACGCCATTGTGAAGAGAGGCGGCTAGGGTTTTGAATGTGTCCCAAGAAGTCAAGGATGGTACTGAGGGAGGCCATTTGGCTCACAGAGCCTCTGATGCGGAGATGACCTATACTCAGCCATCGTGTGTAGGCAGCAGCCTATCATTCAGAGTTAGTTTGAGGCAAGTTCTCTGCTGTTTGCCACCATTTACCCTCAATAGAAGCCCAGAGAATACAAAGGGGGCGAGAGGGGAGCGTGAGTTTCCAATGGGTGAACATACGGACGTAGGAACATAGGAGGAGGGCCCATTCAGTCCCTCGAGCCGGTTCCGCCGTTCTATCAGATCGTGGCTGATCTCATCTGAAAGATCTGAAGTAGATCTTTCGTAACCTCCGGGTCAGAATGGGACGGTTTGGCGTTGGGCCCTTCTGGACTGTTCTGCCCGTTGGTAAGCTGCGAAGTTGTGAGCCACGGCTGAGAAGATGCTTTGTTTTTTTTTAAATACGTAAAGTACGTGACAAACAAGAAATTTGGACAAGAAACTGTAGGCTGTTTTGCAGAGCTCCAGTGAACGGCTCTCATCCTGCAGTTGGTAACTCATAGGAGATTTTGACTTAGGATGAAGCAAGTGAAATGGTAAAGTACAAGTTTTGTCAGATACCACTCAGGACACCGTAGATGCTTAAAGCATAATGTTAGCCATGTTTACAATGGAGAGAAATGTGTTCACGTACATATATCTACATACACAGAACACCCCAGAGCAACACAGAGGCGAGGTACTGACCTTTGACTCTCTCTCCTCCAGCAGCGTCTCCAGCTTCTTCTGCGCAGCCCGTCCCTCATGGTCATTGCTGATGATCAGGATAATATGGCCCCATCTGAAGATCCGCATCATTTCGAACCAAACCTGCGCCTGGTGGGAGTATGGTGGGACAGTGCGGAGGAAGGAGAGGTGGATACTCTACAGGACAAAGAGAGACAGAGAGACAGGAGTCATTCATGAGAAGTTGGAGGAGCCGATTCGATAACAGCTTTTTAAAAGAGAATTAGATCTTTATTTAGGGAGAACAGGTCTGTTAGGTTATGGGGAGAGAGTGCGGGGCAGTGGGATTGAGTTGCTCTTTTCAAAGAGCCGACACAGAATAGATGGGCCGAATGGCCTCCTTTCGTGACGTAACATTCTATGATTCTATGACTGTTTTGTGTATTATGTCTGTGTTTTGCCGTCTGCATGGCATGATAAGAAGATACGATCAAATGCAAGGATTATTATTATTATTTTCCCATGGAGTTGAGAGGAGGCGTGTAGAGGGTTGTGGAAATCTGGAACTCTCACCCCCAAAAGGCGGGTGATGCATCTATTCAAATTTTCAAGACTGAGGCAAATAGATATTTGCTAGCTCAGGGTATCAAGCGATATGGTCAGGTAATTGGAGTTGAGGTACAGACCAGCCATGATCTGATAGAATGGCAGAACATGCTCAAGGCACTGAATGGCCCAGTCCTGTTCCTATGCCTACAGGTTTCTGAGCCTTAGAGGCTCAGGTGTAGATTGGAGAACCATTGGGGACTCCTGACTTCAACATCCATCCAATGTCTCAAACCGTTTCTTGAGACTGGTCTCTATCTGTTTCTCCCCCCCCTCCTCTTTTTCCTCTCTTTCCTCACTCCTCCTGACGTGAAAGGCGCTGTATCAAACGCAAGGATTAGAATTAATGTCATTATTATTATTAATAATAACAGTGCTGGAATCTTACCCGCTTATTAGTACAGAGAAATTTCCACGTGAAGGCGGCATATTCATGTGGAACTCGCAGTCTGATTTGGATAGCCTTAAGTATGCAAGTGTATGGCTTCCGCATTTAGCGAACATCCGACTGACATTCTCGCTGACATGTCCTTACCTTGTCAGAATAGATGGACATCCTTGTTGTCAGGCCAATTACAGGGATTCGATAGAAGCCGGCGGTGTAGGACACGGGCGTCGGAGTCAATTGGTCATTCTGCCCAGGTGGATGACTCACTAATATCGCATAGACCTGGGAAAGACAAGACAGCGCGTCAAACAGACATGAAAATGACAGGAGCACGACCGGAGAAAAATCAAAGTTGTTAACCCATGAGGGCTCACAATGTAAACCCATTAATTGTACACCTCAAAATACACGGACGCCACCGAATTAGGCAGAATTCGGAATGGCCTGCAGATTTCCCAATGAGCCAACCACTCCCAAGAATGGTGGTTGTTGTTATTGAGCTAATGGAAAAAGAGTTCCTTCTGGTGGCCCGGCCAACGATAAAATTGGTCCGTCACCAACTCGTGGCCATTTATTTGTGAGGACTTTGCTGCGTGCAAATTTGCCGCCGCATCTGTCGGCGAGTACGCCAGTGGCTCGACAGAAATTCCTTGTGAAGTGCTTTTTGACATTACGGCTGCTGCGTTAAATGCAATTGCGAGAACAGGCAGCGCAACACTGCAGTCTAAACAGAGTGTTTGCGAGAGGAATTTAAAATAGCCACAATAGTTAACAACATCTTCTTTTAGATCCTATCAATTGTGTTCGTTCCCTGTTGTGAAGGTGTAGGTGGTTTGACCTCTAAAAATTTGTAGGTGTTTTGTCCTCTTGAAATTTAATTTGCTTCTAATTATAACGCATTTTGTGAAGTGCTGTGGGATGGACGTCCGGCCATCATGAATGGCGATGTGCCAAATGCAAGGATTATTATTAAGATTTAAATAACAATCCTTGTATTTGATAGAGAGCTTTATCACTTGGTGGAGGCATCTCAAAGTGGTTATCACTGTACAATGTCATATTTTATGGGCGAAACACAGCAGCCCAACGTCGCACAAATTTATAGTTCTGCAGCAATGTAATATAAACAAGACACAGCTCTCAGCCTCTCTCTCTCTCTCTCTCTCTGCTGCTCTACATTCAGATTGTGAATGGTCTCTGCACGGCTATGTGAATGTCGTACTGCAGAGGCTAAACAAAGCCATCTGCACTGCATCAATGAGCCCTAACCCAGTTATACCCAGATAGTGTGGCTCCTGTTCGAGATGTTTTTGGAACAATGCAGTTAAACATTCCTTAATGGGATTTACTTAAAAGTGCGCTATTCATTTCAAGCCATTACATCATTCGGAGATCGGTTTGCCATCTGGGAGTTGTCTAACAAAGGAGGGAGCTGAAAGCTGGACTGGAAGAGGAGAGGGATTTGACAGCTGCCTGTTTGCTTTGCAACCGGCAATGTTACTGCCTCCTCAACCACCTCTACCAGGGCTGTACCTGACCATGACAGTAAGGGTGACTGCTCAACACTCCATCTTGCCCAGTAACCAGATCTGTGTGGTGTGGGGGGGTGAGGTGACCAAATGCATGGTTGAAAACAGACCTTAAGATGAGCTTTGAAAGGTGTGAAGGGAGAGTGCGAGGGGCAAGGTGGAGGGACACTGGAATGGGGGTTAGAGAGAAGCAGGTCATATTGGCTGAAAGCTCACTGATAGTGGGTGGGCGGGTCGGGCGGGAGATGTGAGGCAGTGAGGGTCCACTGAGTGGAGGGAGAGACTAGGGAAGAAGGATTGGGGGTTGCACTCGCAGAGGTAAGACGGGACAAGGCCGTGGAGGGATTTAAATCCGAGGATCTTGAATTCGATCCACTGGGGGATGGGAAGCTGGTGCAGTCGAGCGAAATTGGGGGAAGATAGATTCACTGAGCCCAGGGCAGAGGAGGATATGAGCTATAGCGTTCTGGATGATACGCAGTTTAGCAAGGGAGGAACTGGGGAGTCCATCAATTAGAGCATTCAAGTCTGAACTCACCCTCCCTCGCCCCTCCCTAGCCTCCTATAAATCCCATCCTCAAGACCCGCCTCTTCAACCCTGCGATCGGTCACTCACTTGGCCCCTTTCCCTCCACCCTCCACAATCCCGACCCCAACTCAGGTCCGAAACACTGACTGTCCAGCACCTTGGGACGTCCTCCCGACGTGAAAGAGGCCACACCAATGTAATGTTGTTGCAGTTGTGATTGCTATTGCAGTTGCAATAGTCCACGCCTTTGTCACCTCTCGGCTGGACTATTGCAATGCCCTCCTCGCAGGTCTCCCCTCCACCACAATCCACAAAATCCAGCTGATTCAAAACTCTGACGCCCGCATGCTCACACGCACCAAGCTTCGCTCCCCCATTACCCCAGTCCTTGCCAGACTTCATTGGTTCCTTGTTCCTGAGAGGATCGACTTCAATTTCCCTCACCCTTGTTTTCAAATCCCTCCACTCCTCTGCACCCCCCTACCTCTCTGATCTCTTCTCCCCCCCAACCCAGTACCCGCTGCCTTCGCTCCACCGGGTCTGGCCTCCTCCATGTGCCCCGAATCCTCGGAGGCCGTGCCTTCAGACTCTACGCCCCGAGGCTCTGGAACTCGCTTCCTCACTCCCTTCACCTCGTCTCCTCTCTTCCCAGCTTCAGGTCACAGCTAAAGACCTTTCTCTTCGTCCGCGCCTTTGATTACCTTTCTACCCCTGCCTCTGGCTCGGTCCCGGGATCCGCTAGTGTGAAGCGCTCTGAGATGCCATCCGGCGTGGAGAGCACTATATAAATCGAATTTGCTGTTGTTGTTGTTTATTGAATGTGATGGAGGCAATGCTGACTAAAGCCAGAGTGATAAATAACAGCAGGAAATGATAAATATGGTCAGTGCACTCAACCGAAAATCCTATGAAGCTGTTTGAGACAGTGAGACAATGTGGTAAGGTGCCATGTCAAATGCAAGGGTTATTAAATGCACAGAGCAAATCAAATGCCAACCGTCAACGGAAACCTAGCCATCCCCTCATTCCACCCACCACACAGAGAAACTGTCCCCCCCTCCCCCCAGGGAATTCATCCGCAATGGACAGTTTTACCGCTTGTATTTGGCAAAGCATGTTCCACGTCGGGCGGGAGGACGTGTCAAAGCTTTACACTGTGAAAATGGAGTGACTGTGTTTGAAGATGGACACGGGAGCCAAAATTATTTTTGTGCACAAACAGCAATTGTCTCACAAACAGCCATGAAGTGAATGACCAATTCTGGATGGGGTGGGTGGGTGGGGGGGGGGGGGGGGGAACAAAATTGTGAAATGATGTAATTGAGAAGGACACGTCTGCACTCAAGGGCTCACAATAAAATTTCACAAAATAGCTCGCAGAATATCTAGTGCGTGGTGGCTGGGTATTCCAGTGTCTGTGTGCTATTTAAGCGACTGGCGATGTCTTGTGGACGTGATATCAAATGCAAGCATTATTATTATTATTAATATCCCTCAGATCTGCGTTCGGTATTCTTCTGCTTTAAGATGTCAGTGAGCTGTTCTTACTCAACGTTACTTGCTATTCGTGCCCAGTATTGCTGTTGATAAGCAGGTACTACCCAATTTGGATGTTTTTGGTTAAGTCTAATAAATGCTATTTATTAAGTCTTCTTGTATCTCGCTGTTATTATTGTAATTATCGAATCTGTGAGTCGATAGTATTCGATATTGATGCTGTTCCTGGGTAGGGCTGTTGCAGGACACTGTTGTTTGTGTAGTCTACTTAATACTCAGTATTACTGTGTCCGGCTGCTTGTTATTCAGCGTTGATGATCAATCCATAAGGATCAAAATTTGGTGCCTCAATTCCACGACTGTTCGTGGGGACGCTGCTGTGCTCAACGTTCTGCCGGGTTCCCCCCCCCCCCATCCCCCCCCACCACCCCACACACAAAACATACAGTCAATTCACTTTTCAGTACATTCTGTGAAGCGCTTTGAGACGGCTAGAAGAAGTGGCACTACACCAACCGCAAAGATTATCACTTTATTTATAACAATACCAGGGATAGCGTTAACCCAGGTAAGAGAACAGAGGATAAGAATAGAATTTGTTTTACACACACACACACAAAATACACTCACAGAGAGGGTCGTTAAAATCACAACTAGTCATCGAAATGGAGTCCGAATAAGCCCTTCGAGGCATCTCGAAGACATGGTAAGGCGCCAGCGATATCAAATGCAGGGACTATTACTGCAGTATTATTATTACAGCCGCAAATACACAGTCAATTCACTTTACAGCCCATCCTGTGAAGCAGGAAAGCGCTCTATCCAAATGCAAGGATTATTGCTATTATTACTGCAATGCCTAGGTACAGTTACTACACATTATTACAGTTGATGTGCTATTATTATTGCGGTATCGTGATTTCGATGAGTTTAGGTGTATGTGTGTGTGTACCTGGCTGCTGATGAGGTCCTCACAGACAGACAGAGCCATCTGGATGGCGTTGGGTTTGTGGGTGACAGCCGTGGCGTTCAGTTGGATCTTCCAGGTGCCATACTTGCGGTTGGCTTGAGCAACAGCTTCCTTGAAGATGCCCTCGGTTTTCGAGGTGCTCAGCACAGCCCCGATGTTAACGATTTTGGGCGACGAGTCGACAGGGGCTGGGAGTCGAGTGAAGGCAGACAGCAAGAGACAGCACAGCAGCCATAGGCAGCCCTCCATCCTGATGCTCCTCACCCTCTACTGCCTACTGCTCGTTGCTGTGTGTGTCTCTCTCTCTCTCTGTGTCTCCTTCTCTTTCTTCTTCTTCTCTTATACACACAGTCCTCCTCACTCCCCCTCTACCCCCTCACACCCCCCTCCCCTTCACACACACACACCAGCGAGCCCCCCACCGCCTCCAGAGAAAGACAAGAGACACAAAAATGGCTCAGTGATGCCTCATTATTCCTCCCCAAACACACACGCAAAGATAATGATGGATCCCACGCAATGCTGCCAACCACACTGTGTGATGTCGGCTACCCTCTCCCTCTCTTCCCCAATTCCTGATCCTGACTGATGATGCTTTCTGCATCCCTGGGTTTTTTTCTGCAATGCTACAACCGATGACTCCCCCCCCGCCCCCCCCCAACCCCTCCTCCCTTTCTCTCCCTCCCTCCCTCTCCATCTATCTATCTCTCTGTGTCTTTTATACGATTGGTGCAAACAGGGGCTTATTTATATTTTTATTATTGGTCCTTAAATGTGCAATCTCTCACCCCATCCCTGATATTAATTGGTTCCCCCCCACCCCACACACACCTTTTTTTTTGCTCTGAAATCAACTGATTTCATTGCCTTTCTGACAGCTCCATCCTCACAGACTGGAATGATCTCTCGCTGGTCTGTCTGTTACAGCCATACAGATTATGCTCTATTCTAACACACACACACACACACGTAACACACATACATACACACACCACACGTACACAACACACACATACATACACACAACACATATATACACACACAACACCATATTAACACTGCATTTCCCTGTATATAATTCATATTGTCCTGATTTGGGTAAAGCCCTGATGTATCAGAGATCCAGTATAAAACAACAAAGGCAACAAAATTAGATCTGCCTCAAAATGCCTTCCCTCCAGCATTTCTAGATTGATTCTATTTAATGTCGAGTGTTAGAATTAGGCAGATTGTTAAATACAGCTTAATTTACCAAAGCTAGTTTCCTGTAGGTTCCCCCACCACCCCCACCTCCCGATGTGAAAGGCGCTTTTTCAATGTAAATGTGTTGCTGCTGTTGTTTACATCAAATAAAATAGCAGGAAACCGGATTCAGCAATTTTGACAAATTCTGCATCAATTATAGATCTCTCTCCCCAATTATATTTTATTTGCCGTCTCTTGATCAGATGCTTCGCAGCCTCTCTGCCCTCAATCTCTGTAACTCACTTCAACCCTTCCCTCTGCTCCTCCGGGGTCAAGGTGTGTCTCATGACCTTCTCTTTGACCGCGTTATGGACCATCTTTATTCCCCCCCACCCCTCCCCACCACCACCACCCCTCCACACACACCATGCATAAATTGGGAAAAATATACGGTTAAGGGGGAAGGCGTTGGAAAATGGGACCGAAAGCTCTTAAGGGAGCCGTCGCGGACACAATGGACAGACACGTTTCTGTGTTGTGGATTTCTCTGTCTCTAACCTCGCATCCCAGGTCCCTGAAAGCAGGTCTGGCGAGCTTCCCCCTGCACTGAGCAATGCGCTCACCTGCTGCGCGGCCCCGGGCATAGCCCAGGGATGGGTGTGGATGCACAGGCACTGCTCCAAATCTTGGCTCTCATCAAACCAGCGTCTATTACTCACTGTCTACAATTAGGCAAAACACAGGGTGCATTCCCTCCGGGCGGGGGTATGTGCGCATTGAATTCCAGGCAATCTTGTGGCTGCCGTTGCCGCGCCTTCTCGGGTCTTTGAGACGTCTCAGAGCGCTCCTCGGACCATCTGTCACTTTATTCCGTGAAGTGAATTGACCGTATATCCTGTGGGCGAACGGGGCGGCAGCCGACTGCGCACGGCGGCCGCCGCCAAACACACAGCCGTGGGTTGAATTGACCCCACGTTCCTTTGGTGCTTTGCATGCTTACATCACCTCACGGCTGGATTACGGAAATTCTCTCCTAGTCGGCCGACCTCCCCAGCTCCTCCATTCATAGGCTGCAGGCCATCCAAAACTCTGCAGCCCGTGTACTATCCCGCACACGCTTCCGTGACCACATAACCCCCACCCTCGCCCGTCTCCACTGGCTCCCCATCCTCCAGAGGATCGAGTTTAAGATCCTCGTCCTCACCTACAAGGCCTTACACGGCCTTGCCCCATCCTACCTAACCGATCTACTCTCCCCCTACACGCCCACCCGGACCCTCCGTTCAACAGGACTTGGCCTGCTCCAAGCCCCCCGCCCGAACCGCCCCACCATCGGAGGCCGGGCCTTCAGTTTCTCTAGACCAGTTTCTCTAAAAAAACACTCTAGATCCTATAAAGTGATCAAAGAAAAATATATGGAGGATCGTCATAGGAAACATGCCTAAGGAGGACAGAGGAAGAAAAAGAAGAGCAGAAGGAAGATCCAGGAGGTGGCAGAAACATTGAGTCCCACCAGGTCACGAACCTCCAACAAACACTGAGATTAACTGAGCAAGACTGAGGCACAACAACAACAACAACATTACACTTGTACAGCACCTTTCACGTCCGGGGGACGTCCTAAGAGAGAATACAAAGAAACCAAGAATAACAATAACCAACCAACAACAAAGTTGCATCTGTAGAGCGCTCTTCACATTGGGAAGACATCCCAAGAAATGGAAGATGTTGGGATATCCTTTAAGATTAAACAACCAATTAACTGGGAATCAATGAAAGGGGATCAGGAAGATAAAGCAGGATGAAGGGGCACTAACTGAAGGGTTTGTCTGTTTGGTTGTTACTGTTTTGAGAGCTGAAGAGTGAAATTGGAATTTCTACAGTTGAGTTGTGAGATCGTAACCGCTGTGTGTACGTGTGTTTTGTGACTTCGCCAAACGGGCGTTTACATACTGTGGCCTCGCAACCCTCGCCACCAAATCCATTGCTGCTGGTCACGCAATATCGTCCCTCAGAGCTGGTGTCGCAGTGGGTCTGGATGTCCTGCTTTCCAGGGAAGGTGTGGGCCACACAGAGCTCCCGACTGTCCCACAGCCTGTCAGTGGGAAGGAGAGACAGCGAGGAGAAGACTGTTCAGCTCACTAATAACAGTAATGAATAATGATAATAATGCTTGCGCCTCATCGCGTCTTCGAGACATCTCAAAGAGCTCCACGGAATATACCAACACAGGAGGTGGAGGTGGCTCCAGTGTGAGGTGGAGGGATTAGGGCAGAGGCTTGCAGCGGTCAGCACTGGTGGTGAGGCAGAGGGGAGGGCGGACACGGAGCAGTCCAGGGAGGAGGTGGCGAGGGGGAGGAGGGAGTGAGCGGGGGAGGTAGACCACGGTGGATAAATAATATTCTAAATAAATCAGCACAAATGGGATTGAAACCAATGATAACTTTATGCCCTTTGGTGACAGCAATCCTCTTGTCCTGTTGTCAACCCCACATCCAGATTTCAGCCCCTGGGTCGTCATCGATCGTCGACAGTGATTCACTCACCTCATCATCTTGTCCTCTGAAGTCTGAACGATGAGAGATTCTCCAGGAACCCAGCAGATATGTTCACCTGGCAGAGAAGGGATTCAACCAGTCAGGACATGCAGCACATACCATCAGAGACCCAGTCACAGAGGACAGGCGGGTGAGCCTGGCTCAAACACTTCAGAGTCAGAGGTTGCAGATTCAAGCCATATGTTGGGATGTTCAGCTGACACAGACAGACACTCCAGTGCAGTGATGGGGGAGTGCTGCAATGTCGGAGCTGCTATCATCCATCAGATTTTTTAGGGTCGGCCAGGTATCTTGAAACATTCAGACACCGAACACGAGGCGAAACGTTATTGTAAAATTATTATTCTAAAATATTGCAGATGCTGGAAATCTGAAATTAAAACTGAAGTTACCAGGAACACTCAGCAGGTCAAGCAACATCTAGGGAGAGAAGACCTGTTCTGATGAAAGGTTAGCGACCTGAAAAGTTAACTCACTTTCCTCTCTCCACAGATGCTGCCTGACCTGTTAAATCTTCCCAGCGACTTATGTTTTTATTTCAGACACCCAACTCCGTGCTTAAAGAGTATCCAAACTGGACTGGAGAGTTCCACATATGTATATTACCTAAACATTTCCCTATTTCTGGAATGGAACACACACTCACTCCCTGGACCCTGCTAACCTAATTCCAGAGAGCATTAGGCGCAGGTTGGCTAATGAGCCAAGGCTTGGGTGACCCCAGAGTCAGCGAGTTGGGATAACTGTTAGAGTTTAACCAGATGAAAGTGCCCAGTTTGCCATTCAATTGACAGGTTTCCTGCTGCATAAGCTGTATAATTTGTCAGTGCAGCCGATGCAATGGGGGTTTTGACAGATAAACACTGCAGCAAAAACTAGCCACCGAGGGACTGACAGTAATTACCAGATTCCTAGAGATGGAGGAGTTTTGTAAACAGTGTCCAGTCTGTACATCCCACATACACATGGTGTTGTCCTGGGATCCTGTGCACAACAGCAAGCCATCTGGGAATGTCATAGAGGAGATAAAGAGGACAAAGTGATTGCATTAAAGAGGTGACAGATTTTTTTTTTGTCCAGAAGCAGATGGGTTGAGGACCTCATGGCATAGACAGACCCCTCACTCTACACACGCACGAGTATAAATCCCTGGAATAGCTTTGTTGTTGGGTGTCTTAGTTCCTAAGAGTTCCAAGTATTCATTTTTAGGGGAGGTCAGCCTAAGGTCTGATTCACATGGAAACCCTTGGCCGCGCTTAAGAGCAAACGCAAAGCAGACAGGCTTTTACATATGTACGCTACCTACACATGCAAATTTCAGAGCTTCACTATGAACTGAATCCGTGGTAAACAAGGTTAGAGCTCAACGCAGCAACCTTATGGCAATGACTAGGAAAATATCCCATGGAAATGTCAGTGGACACAAATATACACTGACGCAAATTAACTTGATGCCAAGTGAAGCGTTGAGGCTGTGTACCTGGACTGACAGCGAGGCCAGTCACCACCAGTTCGTGTCCGGTGAACTCCTGCAGGGGCCCACCCTTACTCTCTGAGTCCCACATCAGCGCAGTCTTGTCACGCGAAGCACTGAAAATTCAGTTCGACTGAAAGACGCAGGCAACCTGAAACAGGCAGGCCACCAATCAATATACACAGCAATCCAGCAGGGAGTCAATTCCAGGCCAGTGGAGGAGGGCTGGGAGTGGGAGTGGGGTGGGAATTAGGAGGTTGTTTCTCATGCTCAACTGGTACCAATTCCCAGCGGCTTTATGTTTCCAGCTTCCAATTCCTCTTGCCGGAGACCTTTACTGACAAGCACCAAACCGGTTCATTTTGTAAATGATTAAGCAATCGGATTATAAAAAACCTGACATATTGATGATGGGTCTCCATTTCCAATCATGTCTTTCATGTCAGTGAAGAGCGCACGGGTTACCCCTTGGTTGGCGGAGGGCTAACCCCCATTATAAACAGTACACCCGGCTTCTCACACTGACGAGCCAGCTTGCTGTATGAAATAACACAGACCGTGATTTCACCTGACATTACAGAAATTGGCAATTTTTTTGCTTGCGTTGCTCATAAAACACCATCTGAGGCATTGGACCCAGGTTCTGCGTGTCAGGGAGGGAGGGGGAAGAAAGAGTGAGGCACATCTCACCCAACTCCGTTTGTCACTCCCATCTCCAATGGTTTGATCCACTGTAAGCGTCCTACCTTAGTGACGTCACGTTCATGTTCCAGGTACCTTTGTTGAGCAAAGCCAGATCTCCAGTGAGACAGGACCACCGCCTGCAAAGGCAGAAAACTCATCATGTCTCAGGAGTGGGCGGCAGCAAGACCGCACTATTCGATTGCATTAATGGTTCAGACATCAGAAATGTTGGGAGATATGAAGAGGCACGGTTGAATTTCCACATCTTTCTCCCAATCCAGGATGGAATCTCACCTTGTCCTTCCCTCCAGACACACAATGCTCGGGCGTCAGGCACGCCAAGGAGGTCACTGCGTCGCTGTGGGCAGGGCTGAACTGCTGCACTATCTTACCCCCAGTGTTGTGGCCGGTCCCCATGTCAGCCCTGAAGAACAATGAGCACAGTTCAAGTATAAGGCAGTGCAATTGGAGATTACTCATGTAACATACTTAGTAATGGAACTTAGTAATGGACCTGTCAAGTCAAACCAGGAGGTGAACTATGGGGAAGGCAGGATTTAAGCACCATTGTGTTGTCATTTACGAGGACAGATTGTTATTGGCTGAGCCTTGGGTTTCCATCTAACCCATTCCAATTGGGATCAAAGGAAATAGCTTGTTAATACTCTGTATTACACCAAATCGTTCAGAGTGCTTCACTGGAATTCATTCATTACTCTGAATTGTTGTGACTTGTTTTTGTAGGCAAACATGTCAGCCCGGTTGCATCGTTCCCACAAACACCAGCTTGCTGTGTCCACAATCAACAGCTGGTACTTATAGAACGCCTTACACTAGCAAAACATCTCAGATCCTTCACAGTGTGAAGGCCTTCCCTGGCTCGGTCCCGGGATCCGTTGTTGTGAAGCGCTCTGAGATGCTGTCCGGTGTGCAGGGCGCTATATAAATCAATGTTGTTGTGTGAGCTCAAGTTGGGTGGAAGATACCGACAGGCACAGTCAAAGCGCTAGGGTTTTAGAAAAGCTTTGAAAGGCTAGAGATGGGGAAGGGTGGAGATAGAGAGGGAGAGTACTGAAGACTAGACCGCGATTTGGCACACTACTACTGAGACGGCTGGAAGAAGTGGCACTACACCAAACACAAAGATTATCACTTTATTTATAACAATACCAGGGATAGCGTTAACCCAGGTAAGAGAACAGGGGATAAGAATAGAATTTGTTTTACACACACACACACACACACAAAATACACACACACAGAGAGGGTCGTTAAAACCACAACTAGTCACTGAAGTGGAGTCCGCTTAAGCCCTTCGAGGCATCTCGAAGACGCGGTAAGGCGCCAGCGATATCAAATGCAGGGACTATTACTGCAGTATTATTATTACAGCCCGCAAATACACAGTCAATTCATTTTACAGCCCATCCTGTGAAGCAGGAAAGCGCTCTATTCAAATGCAGGGATTATTGCTTTTATTACTGCAATGCCTAGGTACAGTTACTACACATTATTACAGTTGATGTGTTATTATTATTGCGGTATCGTGATTTCGATGAGTTTAGGTGTATGTGTGTGTGTACCTGGCTGCTGATGAGGTCCTCACAGACAGACAGAGCCATCTGGATGGCGTTGGGTTTGTGGGTGACAGCCGTGGCGTTCAGTTGGATCTTCCAGGTGCCATACTTGCGGTTGGCTTGAGCCACAGCTTCCTTGAAGATGCACTCGGTTTTCAAGGAGCTCAGCACAGCCCCGATGTTAACGATTTTGGGCGACGAGTCGACAGGGGCTGGGAGTCGAGTGAAGGCAGACAGCAAGAGACAGCACAGCAGCCATAGGCAGGCCTCCATCCTGATGCTCCTCACCCTCTACTGCCTACTGCTCGTTGCTGTGTGTGTCTCTCTCTCTCTCTCTCTGTGTCTCCTTCTCTTTCTTCTTCTTCTCTTATACACACAGTCCTCCTCACTCCCCCTCTACCCCCTCACACCCCCCTCCCCTTCACACACACACACCAGCGACCCCCCCCCCCACCGCCTCCAGAGAATGACAAGAGACACAAAAATGGCTCAGTGATGCCTCATTATTCCTCAATGTAAATGTGTTGCTGCTGTTGTTTACATAAAATAAAATAGCAGGAAACCGGATTCAGCAATTTTGACAAATTCTGCATCAATTATAGATCTCTCTCCCCAATTATATTTTATTTGCCGTCAATTGGTCAGATGCTTCGCAGCCTCTCTGCCCTCAATCTCTGTAACTCACTTCAACCCTTCCCTCTGCTCCTCCGGGGTCAAGGTGTATCTCATGACCTTCTCTTTGACCGCGTTATGGACCATCTTTATTCCCCCCACCACCACCCCTCCACACACACCATGCATAAATTGGGAAAAATATACGGTTAAGGGGGAAGGCGTTGGAAAATGGGACCGAAAGCTCTTAAGGGAGCCGTCGCGGACACAATGGACAGACACGTTTCTGTGTTGCGGATTTCTCTGTCTCTAACCTCACATCCCAGGTCCCTGAAAGCAGGTCTGGCGAGCTTCCCCCTGCACTGAGCAATGCGCTCACTTGCTGCGCGGCCCCGGCCATAGCCCAGGGATGGGTGTGGATGCACAGGCACTGCTCCAAATCTTGGCTCTCATCAAACCAGCGTCTATCACTCACTGTCTACAATTAGGCAAAACACAGGGTGCATTCCCTCCAGGCGGGGGTATGTACGTGTGAAATTGTAATTTGTTACTCGTTCCCAGAACCGTTGTCTTACAAACAGACCATACACCGTGGATAAGAAAATGTAAAGTTTATTTGCTGTACCAAGAGCTGATTCTCAGAAGTCAACAGTCTCCAAGTAGAGTACCTGACAGTCAAAAGAATGAGCTGCCGGTGGTCAGTTAATGCAGCCTTTTTATACCCAAAAAGGCAGGGGTTTTATCATATCCCATATGATAACACCAATTATTCATTCTTAACACATTTCATTTATCCCTTGCATTTCATTTTCCTCTTCCCAATATTTCCTGTCTTTTCTTACTTTTCGTTCTGCTAACTCTCTTTTTATTGTTTACTAGACCTTCTTTGAATACCAAGATACTGAGAGTTCTTTTAGTTCATTTATCACAATATTAGTTCTAATTAAATCATGAATTTGCATACAGCATTCAATTCCATAACCTTACACACTTCACCATAACTAACTCAGCCAGTTGATCACTTGGACATTGTCCAGAAGCAATGTCAAAACCAGACTATCTAAAGGCCAGAGTTGTAGGGAGTTGTTCGCCTCCCTTCTTTTCCCAGACCTTGAGATGGCTCTCCTGCTACTCACTTGGCAATTTCCCAAATGAGTACAATCCTTTGTGCCTTTGTTAATTGTTTCTCTCCCTTTTGCTCAAGGTTGCTGACTGTGCCTGTGTTGTGGATAGATTGTTTTAATTGGTGCCCGATTGGAACTAACTATAATTTTTAGTACAGTACCTCCATATCCCAACAGACCCCACCTTGAGAGTGAGAAAATACAATTTTCGATCTCTCACAACCAAACTACGCGTGTATTAATTTAGCAAGTTGTAAATCCCTTTTGTATCATTCTTGCGCAGCCTTCGGCATAAATAGCATGTAAGCAGAAAAGTATAAAACCATAAGACATTGTAAAATCACAAAAACATAAGACATGAGAAGTACAGTTCAGAGCAAGACATGTGCAGTACAGTTCAGTACAATTAATTAAGCAGATTGATACAGTGGCTGTGATTAGGAATCGACTTTTTTAAAAAAAACGTAATACAGTTTGTGTTGATTGTGGAATATCTTCTTTTTTTCCCAAGATCGATTAGACTTGTCTTCTTTGTTCTCAAAATTATGCTAGAAGAACGTCATTCATTATTCAAACAAATTAAATCGTTCAAAACTACCAGCACCATTACTAAACAACATGAGCTACTAACGGTTCAAACCTACAACACCCCTACGAAAACATAGTGGGCAGTTTGGCGATGAGCTCCATGCGTAAGGGGTTAGTTTGTCTAGCGATTACCAAATTTCCCTGTGTTTCTGTTGCTACATCCGTTCAAAACTACCAGTAGGTTAGTTTGTGTTACGGTGAGCGTTGTACGTACTCCACGTTATGTATGAACCCCAACCGGCGGCTCCAATGAGCTCGACTCCAAACCTCGGTGAGTTCCAATTACACCTTGTATAATGAGCTCCAACCCCACAATGGGTTCCAATTATACCTACACCATTTTTAAAAACCCCCACAAATTTAGATTTTTTTTAACGTCTTCCACTATATTTTCATCTCCAACGGATGTATCTTAACGGTTCTTTTATTGGGTCTCGTCAACAGTTACTTAGGTTCGATAGTCGTGGGTCACATTTGTTGAAAAAAACACCAAATGAGAAACCAAGGTTTTACAGATATTTTATCTCACCTTGTTGGTCTGTTTCTTGGATGCTGCTCCCCGACAACTGTTCGACCTCTTATTCGACTACTGGTTCCTTGATGTAACGTTTTGAGACCCCGCTCGCAGCGCCAAATGTGAAGTTGTAATTTTTTACTCGTTCCCAGAACCGTTGTCTTACAAACAGACCGTACACCCTGGATAAGAAAATGTAAAGTTTATTTGCTATAGCAAGAGCTGATTCTCAGAAGTCAACAGTCTCCAAGTAGAGTACCTGACAGTCAAAAGAATGAGCTGCCGGTGGTCAGTTAATGCAGCCTTTTTATACTCAAAAAGGCAGGGGTTTGCAGTACACACAAAGACAGTTACAAAAGTATTACCAATCACAGGGTTCCAACAACTATTCGAATGGTGACATCGCTCAATCCATGTCTCTCTAACAAAGTGAAATGTTAAAAACAAGCTTATCCCCAGATGGTGTCTAGTTTAGACAATGTCATAGTTTCTTCCAGGTTTGCAGGAATTACTGTTCCCTAAAATGCTTAGATAAGGAAGCGACTGGCTTTGTGCCAATCTGCATTTCCCAGGACCTGTCTTTTTCATGTTGTCAGTGGGCCAAAAGCACAGAAATTACATCTAGGTATAAATGGCTAAATTTTACAATTTCACATGCGCATTGAATTCCAGGCAATCTTGTGGCTGCCGTTGCCGCGCCTTCTCGGGTCTTTGAGACGTCTCAGAGCGCTCCTCGGACCGTCTGGCACTTTGTTCCGTGAAGTGAATTGACCGTATATCATGTGGGCGAACACACAGCCGTGGGTTGAATTGACCCCACCTTCCTTTGGTGCTTGTTTCACGTCGCTTGTCTCAAAGCGCGTTGCGGGGATTTACTGTGGAGCAGGCGGCTGCGTGTTTGCGAGGCGAGCGACTGCACGCGTCCGCCGAGACTGTGAGCTCAAAGTCCCGATGTTCTGTTGATACACAGAGAGGATTGGCCAGGGCATCGCACGCAGCTTCTTGTTGACCTGCGTTCAGTTCCAGGCAGGGCAGGACCGTGGGCAAGTCTCCACCACTCCACACGCCTTCATAATAATCCCTCACAAGGAAACAATCGCTCACTTTAATCCACGACTGTTTGTGGGGACACTGCTGCGCGCAACTGGCTGCCGCGTTACAGTCGATTCACTTGACAGTATATTCCGTGAAACGCTTTGAGAACGTCTAGAAGACGCGAAACAGCTCTGTGTCACACGCAAGGATTATTATTATTATTATTAAAACGCCTGAATTTGCCTCGTACAGTAGCTGCTGCCTGTTTAGACTCCTCGCAGACCCTGCTCAAACAGGCGACTTATTGCCCCCCTCAAGAATGAACAATGATAAACTTGCTCAGAGCAACCCACCACTGTTTATATGTGTGTGTGTTTGTGTGTTTGTGTGTGGGTGGAGGTGGGGGGGGGGGGGGGGGGAACGGACGGACGTTGCCGCGCGCAATTGGCCGCCGCGTTTCGCCCACAAGATATACAGTCAATTCACTTGACGGTATGTTCCGCGAAGCGCTTTGAGACGTCTAGAAGACGTGAGAAGGCGCGATAGCAAACTATTGCTCCTCTCTGCCTGACCCGCTCCAGCCTATTGTCCCTCCTGCCAGCCCAGGCTACTGCCGTTCTCTCCTGCCAGCCCAGCCTATTGGTTGCTGCTGACGCTAGTGCTTGGTTACAGGGGGAGGGGCCAGGGTTCAGGATGCACAAAACCATCAGCAACAGGTGAGAGAGACACACAGAGAGAGTGTGAGAGAGACACACACAGAGAGAGTGTGAGAGAGACACACACAGAGAGAGTGTGAGAGAGACACACAGAGAGAGTGTGAGAGACACACAGAGAGAGTGTGAGAGACACACAGAGAGAGTGTGAGAGACACACACAGAGAGAGTGTGAGAGAGACACACAGAGAGAGTGTGAGAGAGACACACACAGAGAGAGTGTGAGAGAGACACACACAGAGAGAGTGTGAGAGAGGAGAGCAAGGGAGGGAGAGAGGATAGAGAGAGTGTGACAGGATCAGGGTAGAGAGAGACAGAGAGAGACAGAGAGAGGGTGAGTGTGAGAGAGGAGCAGGGTGTGTGTGGGGGGGGGGCTATGTGCTGTGGGTGGGCTGTGGCTGTGGGCTGTGTGTGTGTGTGTGTGGGATGGGGGTGTGTGTGGGGGGGGTGGGGGTGGCTGTGTCTCGGTGTCTGGCCTCTCTGGGCCCTGTGGGGACTGCTGGCCTCCCCCCTGGAGCTGATCCGGGCCCCCGAGGCTGTGGGGTATGTGTGTGAGCCGGGCTCCAGCCCCCGCCGGGCGGCGGCTCAGGTCAGGAGGAGGCGGCAGGTGGGGGACCTCCCCCCCATCTACCCCAACGGCTGGTACCGACTGCTGGACTCTCAGCAACTCCCCCCACAGGGGCTCAGGGGGGTCAGCCTGCTGGGTAAGTGTGGGGGGGGGGGGGGTGTTTGTGTGTGGGGGCTGTGTATGGGTGTGTGTGTGGGGGGATGCTGTGTGGAGTGGGGTGGGTTCTGTGTGTGGGGTGTGGGGGCTATGTGGGTGTGTGTGGGGGCTGTGTGTGGGTGTGTGTGTGGGGTGTGTGTGTGTGTGGGGGGGCTGTGTGTGGGTGTGTGTGTGGGGGGTGGGTGTGTGTGGGGGGGCTGTGTGTGGGTGTGTGTGGGGGGGTGTTTGTGTGTGGGGGCTGTGTGTGGGTGTGTGTGGGGGTGTGTGTGTGTGGGGGGGCTGTGTGTGGGTGTGTGTGTGTATGTGTGGGGGCTGTGTGTGGGTGTGTGTGGAGGGTGTGTGTATGTGTGGGGGCTGTGTGTGTGAGCGAGCGAGTTGTGCCCACGAACACGCAGTTCGTGGCACAACTCGCTCGCTCACACGCAGGTGAGCGAGTTGTGTCTGGGGTGGGGGTGGTGGTGGGCGGGGAGGGGGGGGGTTTGCTTGTTTCCCTTGCAGCCTTCTCCGGAACGAGATTCATTGTCTCGCTGGTTTGGGTTCACCCAGTTTCTAGCAATGTGAGCTGGTTTGCAGGACGCCATGTGCCCAGAGTAACGAGGGTGGTGGAGTCCTCCCATTCATTCGCAGGTCGGGTGCCAACATCTCGGGGGTGGTAGGGATAGGGGAAGCGAGAGGTTAAAAGCCTCTGTTCAGACGGAAGTTATCAAGATCCCGCTCTACTAATCAAAAAAAGGAGCGAGTTTCTCCTGGTGTCCTATTCAAAAAGAGCTCACTCACTATAAGGCACTATGTCAAATGTAAGGATTGTTATTATAGTTAAAACTTAGTTTGTGCAGAATCAATGGCTGACAGGGGGTGTGATGTACAAGACTGGGTTCCTGGGGTGAAGAGGAACCTGTATCTAGCCTGTGTTGTTGCTGTAAATGCTTGATATTAGATATCTTGCCGAGGAACAATTCAATGTAACCGTAAAGGCAATGTTTGATTCGGTTGTAAAATGGCCTTTTCCCTAACACGAATTCCAACAGGAGATCACTGGAAAAATCTGTGGTAATCATCTCACGTATTTTCGAAAAGGTTTACCGAGCCCGGCTATAACTGGTATTAATGGGCGTTTGTTATTTTTAAAATTTTGCCTCCCTTTCCACACATCAATATCTGGTGCCTTATCATTAAATATTATATGATATTTGTGGGATGCTGCTGTGTGCAATTGGCTGCCGTGTTTCACCCACAAATATCCAGTCAATTCTCTTTACAGTATATTCTGTGAAACGCTTTGAGACGTCGATAAGATGTGAAAAGCGCTATATCAAATGCAAGCATTATTATTATTATTATTATACCAATTTTTGGCAGCCTTTTGGATGAAGCCTTGACGGCCTTACGTGGAAGACTGAAGATCCCATGTCACTGTTTGATAAGACAAAGGAATTCTTACTTGTATCTTCGCCAATATTGCTCATTCACGTCATAGTGGTTTTTGTTGAGACATTGTTGTCATATATACGGTTATTAAAAACATTACTAAATTGGTCAATTCAATCCACGAATGTTTGTGGGGACAAACATTTCTGAGCGCAAGTGGCTGCCCTGTTTCGCCCACAGACATACAGTCAATTCACTTTACAGTATATTCTGTGCTTCGAGACATGTAGAAGACGTGAAAAGCGCCATATCAAATGCAAGGATTATTATCATTGAATGAATACTGCAGCAAATTTGCACGCAACAATGTCCCTTCGTGGTTGTTTGTGGGATATTTTTGCACTCAAATTCGTCTGCCTGCAAAAACACAGTCACTCCACTTGATTGTAAATCCTGTGAAGGCACCCGCCCGTGTAAAATATGTGCTTGTGCTCTTTCAAGTGCAAACATTATTATAGCGCTGTAAACCTCAGCTAAGTCCTATCGGTTGGGACCATAAGTTTAATGACTTATGTCAAACTAGATTACAAACCTTTGAACGTGGGCAGTTGATGGAGCAACTGCCTCCGGAAGCCAATCAAGGTGGATTCCAGGCATTAGATGTACTAACACGTGTTCACAGACTTTATGTAATGCCTTCCAGCAATTCTCGCACCATATATGCATTTATGTCGCAATGTAAATTTGTATTCTACGTAAATTCATAATAATAATAATCCTTGCATTTGATACGGCGTTTTTCACATCTTATCGATGTCTCACAGCGCTTCACAGAATATACTGTAAAGTGAATTGACTATATTTGTGGGAGAAACGCAGCAGCCAATTGCACACAGCGGCGTCCCACAGACAGTTGTGGATTGAAATGTCCAATTTTTTTATTCTTGGGTTTTTTTTGGACGGGTTATTATTAGGCATGTGTGTGGAGCAAGGAAACTTGCCCAAGGTTTCGCCTTGATCTGCATGGATTCGAACACAGGTCTCACGCTTGTAAGGCGAGTGCTCTAACCACTGAGCTACAATTCATATTGTACAGCATGTTATTTATTGTGTCATCAAACGATTTTGATGAGCTCGCTGTGTTTTGACTTTGCAGTACAGTGCCTGCATTTTGGTAGGTGAATAGTGACCACTGCCCTTTCAAAATTCTGGCCCGGGTTTGGAAACAAGTGAGAGGGTCTTGAAATCGATCCAGTTGGCAGCTACCACATCACTGTGACAGATAAGCGGGTCAGTCACTGGGTCATGGCTGTTTCTGAGACGTTTAATGTGTTCATATTGCCTACAAATCACACAGACAGCAAGGACTTAGCTGAGGTGTTAGGAGCTACGTCAAGTGCAACAGTCATAATTATTCTCTGTGGGAAAGGGTTATATAGTCAATAAGGGGAAGAAAGGCACAGCCCAACTGAGAGCTGATGCAGGAGCTCCCTCAGGTGGCGGTGGCTGTGAAACACTTTACTTTTGCCTTATAGCTTCTCTGATATATATATATAGATACATATATATACGATGTATGGAATCTTGCAGAACAGAAGGAGGCCACATCTTCTAGATGTCTCAAAGCGCTTCACAGAATATACTGTAAAGTGACTTGCCTGCGCAGTGTATTTGTGGGCGAAATGTGGCAGCCAATTGCGCACAGCAGTGGCCCAGTCGTGGATTGAAATTGCCAATCTTTTTGGTGGTGGAGGGGATGATTATCAGGTGCAGTGCGGAGTAAGGAAACTTGCTCAGGGTTTCGCCCTGCCTGGAATCGAACCCAGATCTCTTGGCGAGTGCACTAACCACTGAGCTACAGGAGTCACCATTCAGCCCATTGTGTCTGTGCTGGTTCTTCGGAGGAGCTATGCAACTGGCCCCATTCGTTCAGTCTCCCCTCAGAGCCCTGCAAATTTTTTTTCCTTAGCAAATACCAAATTCCAATTTCCCTTCGAAAGCTCCAATCCTCTTTTGATGTGATGAAAGACCTTGCTTTTTTTTCCCCCCCCCTCTTTAGCCTCGCTCCCCCTACATCTGTGGTCTCCTAACTCCCTGTCACTTTGACATCTCAAAAGCCCTTCACAGCAAGCCCTGCCAAGTCCGGTGACTTTTTTTTCTCTCTGAGGCCAAACTTTTCAAATTCATCTTCCCAATCGCAGAAACGGGCGTGGGGTAAATGACTTCTGCAAGAACGGTGAGCGGAACACGTCAGTTGTTGTGAGTGTCCACATTCAGGAGGTCACTGTGGAGAGCCACTGAGTTCTTCTTGCCAATAACCCTTGCTCTCTCGCTCTCTCTAGCTTGCTTGTGTAGAAAATTCTGTTCAATGTCAAGGTGAGTTCAGGTGGAAATTATTATCCCGTGGATAATGTATAATGGAAATGAGAAGAAAGTTTCTTTTCCCCTCCTCCCTCTGTCCTGGTTGACTACCCACCCCCCCAACCCAGTTAAAGTAGAGTCACTCACTTCACAGCTGTGCGCAAATTGGCCGCCGTGTTCATCTGCCAACGCACAGTCGGCTCCACTTCACGGTCAAATCCCGTGGGGCTCTTTGAGACATGTCTCGGTGATGTGACTAGGAGCTGTTATCAAATGCCGGGTTTATGGTTCCCTGCAGTGCTGGTTCTCTGCACCAGAGGTTTGGATTTGGATGAAGAAGGATTTTCTTGCCATTTAATCCAAATTGTGTCATGAATGTATCGGAGGGGACCCAATTGTGAAATGCCTTGTGGGTTTAAAAAAAAATACCTTCTGGTGTTTGTCCTGATGTTGAACCTTGCAATCATGAACCTCTGTCCTCTTGTTCTACTGCCTCGTCTAATAATAATAATTTGTGGAGCTCCTGTAGCTCAGTGGTTAGAGCACTCGCCTTATAAGCGAGAGACCTGAGTTCAGTTCCAAACCAAGGTGAAACCTTGGATAAATTTCCTTACTCCACACGCCCAATAGTAATCCCTCAAAAAAACAATCAGAAATTGGTAATTTCAATCCACTGTGCGCAAATGGCTTCCGCGTTTCTCCAACACGTATACAGTCAATTAACTTTACAGTATATTCTGTGAAGCGCTTTGCGATGTCTAGAAGATGTGAAAAGCGCTATATCAAATGCAAGGATTATTATTATTATAGTAATAATAATACTTTAATAATAATATCACCCTTACATTTGCTATAGCGCCTTATCACTTAGTTGAATCTTCTTTTAATGGCGTCTCTGAAACTTGTCCTCCGTTTTGCCTGAGTTATTGCAGTAACCCTGTCAGCAAAGATGCTGGTGGAAGCGTCACATCGAAGCGAAAAGCTTGTCTTTCTCTTTTGGATCCTGTTTAACCTGTTCTTGCAGTCCTGGCACATTGCTGTGTCACTTGAACAACTAATGTTTTGGGCCCTGAACTTCACTCTCCCTCCCTCCCTCCTTCCCTCCCTCCTTATTCTGTGAGAACCATTGCTGCAATCTACAGTTCCTGGTGTAAGATCGAATCCCAACCCTAGTGTTGAATTGCTTGTGTAGAAAATTCCGTTAAGTGTCAAGGTGAGTTCAGGTGCAAATTATTATCCTGTGGATATATAATGGAAATGAGAAGGAAGTTTCTTCTCCCCTCCTCCCATTGTCCTGGTTGACTACCCACCCCTCCAACCCAGTTAAAGCAGTGTTAAATTGGCCACAGAGGTCTTGGGTTCCACTTCCAATGTTGGGGCCTTTGAGCTGGATGTTGCTGTTAACATGAGGTCCCATCTGTCGCATTCCCCCCCTCTTTTCCCCCTTCTTCCCCCCCCACCCACCCATTGATAACATTGGTCATTCACTTCATGGCTATTTGTGGGACATTACGCTTTGTAAATTGGCTGCTGAGTTCGCCTACAAACACCCAGTCACCACACTATATAGTAAATCCTGTGAAGCGCTTTAAGGTGTTTGCGCAATGTAATTACGGTGCTGCTCGGCACATTCTCAAATACATAGTAGTGTGTCTTTGTGTTTCTTTGTGCATCTAGTGTGTTTAGTAGTGTGTCTGAGCGCTGAATATAAGGATGATTATTTTGTGTGTGTGTGTATTGGGTGGGAGGGGGGAAGGTTGTGTGTTGGGTGGGGGTGTTGGAGGAGAAGTTGTGTGTATATCTGTAGTGTATTGTGCACTGTGTAGTGCATGTAATTTGTGTGTGTGGAGGGGGGAGTTTGTGTGTGTGTGTGTGCGCGCACGCGCGCGCGTGAGCATATGTAATGTGCAATGTGTATTGTGCTGTTTCTATGTACTGTATTGTGTTGTGTGCAGTGTGTATGTATTGTGTGTGTGTGTGTGTGTGCACTGATGGGCTGCTGTCCTCTCCCAGGTGAGCAGGTGTGCGTGTATCGGGCACAGGATGGCAGGGCTCATGTGGTGGACGCCTACTGCCCCCACCTGGGCGCTAACCTGGCGGTGGGCGGGCGAGTGGTCGGAGACTGTATCGAATGTCCTTTTCACGGCTGGCAGTTCCGGGGCGAGGATGGGAAATGCACCAAGATTCCATACGCGGAGAAAGGTGAGGAAAGAGGGGCTGTGGTGGGTGGGGGGGAGGGGAGAGGGGGCGATGGAGGGGGGGGGAGGAAGGTGAATGGTGGTGGGCAGGAGGAGAACCAGCTGTGCAGGAGAGGGTCCTGTGTGGAGAGGTGGGAGGGAATCTGTATGAAAATAAGAGAAGATCGTAGGTCGTGGATTCTCTTGGTGTCGGTGGCTGAATGGGTAATGGGAGCAGTGAGGACCTGGGGGGTGGTGCCTGGGCAGTTGGGGGTGGGGGTAGGGGCAATGGGGTGTGGGAGGTAGGAGCAGTGGGTGGGTGGGGGCTAACGGGCAGTGGTGAAGCTGATGCTATTGATTCCCTCCCGTTAGTGCCTGATTTCGCTCGCATCAAGACCTGGCCGACCTGCGAGCTGAACGGGATGGTGTTCGTGTGGTATCACTGCGATGGCATCGATCCCACCTGGACCATCGACGCTCAGGAGGAGATACAGAGCGGCCAGTGGGAGTATCGCGGGCGGACAGAGCATTACGTCAACTGTCACATCCAGGTAACCCCTCCCCCCCCTCCTCTCCCATCACCACAGCACCCGAGGGTGGTCCTATAGCTATGTGTGTGTGTGAGTGTGCCAAGGAATAACTATGTACACTCTCCCAGATCAGGGTTGGAGACACAGTAAAGCTCCCTTGAATAGTTAAGTCTCTAACGCGGACCTTGGAGTGCAGACACACAGTATAGAGGGAGCTTTACTGTGTCTCTAACCCTGACGTAGGAGTGTGGACGGTCAGTATTTGGGGAGCTTTACTGTGGTCTCTAACCCTGACCTGGGAGAGTGGGCGGAGGCGTAAAGTGGACTGTGCTGAGGATCACGTACGCTCTCGGCTCTGAATTCTGGGGTGGTGGTGGTGAGAAGGGAGATGGACATTGCTAGGGGAGAAGCTGATACCTTTCCTTCCTGTGTTAGGAGATTCCTGAGAATGCAGCTGACTTTGCTCACCTCTCTCACCTGCACAAGCCCAGTTTCGTGAGTGGTGCTGACCTGCGCTACAGTCACTCCAATCTCTGGTCCTTCATCACACACGATTGGAAGGTAATGGGGGGGTGAGGGGGGGGGGGGGGGGAGGTTGGTGGGTGGTGCGGAGACAAGGCAGCGAGTGGGTGGTAGGGTTGGGATTGGGTTTGGGATGAGGTGTCTCTGATCTCTGGTGGAGCAGTGATGGTGGGGCTAAGGGGGTTCTGTCCTCAGTGGTCTGATGCTCTCTGACCTTGAACAGACCAGACCATGCTCCCTACACGAAGCGTCGGGTTCAGGAAGCTTGCGATTAAATAATAATCCGTAATCGTTTGACACAGCGCCTTATTGAGTCTTCACGACGTCTCGAAGCGCTCGACAGCAATGTACTGGAAAGTGAGTTGACGGGTGTATTTTCGTGGGCGAAATCTACAGTCGGTCGGTCAGTGTTCACAGCCAACAAAAACGTACAGTCAACTTCACTCCCCCCATTGTCGGCAGGTGGATTGGCAAGTGGAACCGGAGCCCAACAAACACTGCGCCCGCATGATGATCGGTCAGTCGCTCCGAGTATTTGGCCACCACTTCCCCTCCCTGGACATGAACGTGGTCGCCAGGCAGGTGGGTAGTGAGCTACTGACTGACCGGCTTGTGAGAACTTCCTTTTACCCCACCTCTGTGTTCTTCTAACGCCCTCCCCGCTAACTCATTACTTGGCGGGTTGCTGTATGTCATCTACAGACTTCCACCCCCACCATCGGCGATCGGGCCTTCAGCCCGTCTGCCCTCACCCTCTGGAACTCCATTCCCAGAGACCCATTGCTTCGACCGCTCCCTCACCTCCTTCAAGATCCATCTCAACACCTTCCTCTGTGACCCGCCCACTCTCGTTTGCCCAACCAACCTTGGGACATCTTCCCAGCGTGAAAGGCACTGTATCAATGCCAATACAAGCCGCGCACGTCTCCCCCACTCCAAATTCATAAAGCTCCTGTATCAGAGTGAAGCTCTGATGTGTTGCCTGTGACCCCTCCTCACCATCCTTCCCTCCTCCTCTCTCTCTCACCACCCAGCTCATCACTGCTGCCTCCCTCCCTCCCCTCCCTCCCCCGCGCCCACCCCCTCCTCTCTCGGCTGCCTGCAGACTGTGCGTTTGTGTTGTTCAAGGTGGGCCCTGGGATCGTGTACCTGTTTGTCAGCCACTCGGTGCTGGGCTCGGGGGTGATCCTGCACTGTGTGACCCCGGTGGAGCCATTGATGCAGAGGGTGACTCACAGTATCTACTTCCAGGCCAGAGTCCCCACCATCATCCCCAAGTTCATGCTGAGAGCAGAATGTGTCCAGGTAACGGCTGACCCAGGCTCTGGTAACGGGGGAGTGAGCGATAAGTGTCTTCTGGTTGTTGAGGAGTGTGCGTGTTGTACACGTGTGTGGCTGTGCATGTGCGTGTGTATGGCTGCGGCTGTGCGCGTGGGTGTGACTGTGTGTATGGCTGTGCATGTGTATGGCTGTGCGTGGGTATTTTGCAGGTGGATTGCTGTGTGTAAGATCCGGAGCTGTTTTGTGTGTATATGTGTGTTTGGGGGGGTCTGTTTGTGTTTCAGTGATGGAGTATGTTTGTGTGTGTGTGAGTGGGCAGTGTTGGGGTGTGGGTGGGGAGGGTTGCTCTGTCGTGTGAGTGTTGGGGAGTGGGAATGGGGGTGGTTGGTTTATCTGGGTGGGTGACTGATGGTCGGTCTCTCTCATTCGCCCTCTCAGTTTGAACGGGACGTGATGATCTGGAACAACAAGAAGTACATCTCAAAGCCGCTGCTGATGAAGGAGGATGCCGCTATCGCCCGGCATCGCCGCTGGTTCGCTCAGTTCTACAGCGAGAACAGCCCCCGCTTCACCTTCCGGCAGGAGGGTCTGGATTGGTGACAGGAGCCGAGCCCGAGCCGTCGCACTGACAGACGTTCATTCACAAGTCACCCCAGGCTGGAGAGGGAGGTGGGAGGGTAAGCCCATCCAGCCAAACCTGTGCCAGCTTCCCAACACATCTTCTTGTAGGTGACATTTGAAGTCTTTTGTGTACGTGTGCCTTGTGTGAGTGTTTTTCTATTGATCAATCACGTATGAGACGAGGCGAAACGTGATGAAATGGGACGTTAAGTCCTGTAGTACCTTGTCCCCGACTTTGGGGCTCTCAGCCTTTGTGTTTGCTGATCCCTGGAATGTGACGGGGCAGTGTGCGCTAACACCAGCAATATCAATACCTTCCTAAATACTTTGAAACAGTTAGATCAAGGCTTGGCTCTTGTCAACCTGTGTCAAATTCTTTCTGGGATGAAGTAAGCAGGATGTGTCCTTCTGCTGGATTGTATATAACCTGTAATCTGCTGCCTTCCACCCCCGGCTCCTATTTATAACATATAATGAGGGTCTGGAAATTCAGCCAAGATCTCCGGAGCTGATTGTTAAATCATTGTGGATTCTGCTCAGCTTACTGCTGCCTTTTAATATATGGTGAATGTATTTTTTACACACCGAAATCTCGTTTTATTATCCAGAAAATTGTGTGTCGCTGCGAATCATACGTTTACAACAAAATGATGTTAGGAGTAAGTAGGTAGTGCCTTGTGAGCGGTGTGTTTGCTGCTGTTGCTCTTGTACTGAACAGAGCCATGGTGCTTCCTGTCCCGCTTTGAGGAATGGAGTCTGTATCCCACTGGCTCCATCTTGTTGGGACGTCCTCGCAACATGAAAGGCGCTCTACACATCTAATTTTATTGTTGTTGATTTTACCCACTTGCTGTCCCGAAAGCTGTCTATTGTGTAGGACCTTTGTGAGTATTGTATATGAAGGTAAATTCTTTACATCAACCTAAGGAGAGGTGGATGGAATCCATAGCTACCTCAGAACAACAGCAACAAAATTATATTGATAGAGCGCCTTTCACGTCGGGAGGACGATGCCAGAACTCTGCAACCTCTACCCTACCTGCCCCGGTGAATGTTGTAATCTCCCTCCATTTACCATAGAATACACATTCACTACACTTTACAATACATCCTGTTGAAGCACTTTCAGACAATCTCCTGACGTGAAAGACACGGCTATATCAGACGTCAGGATTATTGGTGTGGGATTGTCCTACACCAACATAACCAATAACCTATGTGTACTGTGAAGGTTATTGGTTATGTTGAGCCTTGGTCAGATGCTGATTGCTACCTAGTGTACAATCATGTGAATGTGGAGCCCTAATCAACGTGTGTTTTTTAAAATAAATGATTGGCACTAGTGGGATACGGGAAAGAATTGTGCTTCCTGGTATGAATGGGACTGTTGTACAGACACTACGGCAAAATGTAGAGATACAGACGGACGTGGTGGTGGGATACATTTCAGATTTTTAAAACATTTTTTAGAAATCTAAATAAAATAATTTAATTTTACTCCCGTCAAAGTGTACTTCATTTCAAATTTCACAAAGTGTGACTGTCAGTCTCTCCAGGGGGGAGGCAACTCCACTTCACTTTGCTCCCCAAAACTGAGTGTTCATTTCACCTAATAATCCATCCATCTCTCCCTCGCTCCTTCCTTCCCTCCCTATAGGAATGCAGTAATGCGACCTGATGTGAAACTGGTACTTCAATCAATTCAACCCACTCAGCTCTAGAAAATACACCTTCGACCTACCTAGCCTTTCATCACAGATTAACAACTCCCATCCTTTATATGATTCTTGTGAAGCTACGCCTTTAATCCCATTATATTTTTGTCACTCAACCCACGACTATTTGAGGGACAGTCAATTGGCCACTGCGTTTCAACCACAAAATCCAGTTTGCAGTACATTCTGCAAAGTGTTTGAGACATCTTAACAACGTGATAACAACAAGGTGATAACAACAAGGTGCTATATATAAAAATCATATTAAAAATAATAATCCTAGCATTTGGCATTATTATTGTCTCCCCTTTGGTGATGAATTATCGTCTGAACTCATTTAAACATTCAATTTAGTTTTTTAATTTTGTTTTTCAGGTGCTAGCGACATCGGGATTTCTGATTTTAACAAAAGTGAGCACTGCTACATCTAAAAGTTTCTTGTATTGCCACTCACACATCAGTCAATGCAGAACCACACGAGAGAGAGAAAGAGAGAGAGAGAGAGGTCCTCTATCAGGGCAAGGGCTGGATAAAAGGCAGGAAGAGGTCTTTGACTGCAGCTTGATGTCGCAGTTGAACATTCTCCTTCTTTTCTTTTACATCAAATTGCCGCACGCAATTTGATGGTCTGTTTGTTAGAGGGTGGAATGACGTTGTCTGTGGGAATCCGATCGTAGCTGGCAGAGCTCGGTCCTTTTACCTTCACTTTCAACGAGTTACTTTTCTGGTCAAATAAAATAATCAGTCAAACAGCTGCACGCATTTCCCTCCTCTCCTTCCTGTCGTCCACAGACTAACTTAAGCAGTTTATCCTGTGAAAAGCTTTTAAGATGTTATAAGGCACTATATCAAACACAAGGATTATTGTAATAAGAGGACATTTCATGATTTAAAAGCTTCTGTATCAAATGCAAGGATTGTTATGTTATTGTTAGTGTGAAAATGTGTGTGTGGCTGAATATGTGAATGAATGAATGTGTTTGTTTGTGTGGTTGTGTGTGTGTGTGTGTGGCTAAATTTGTGAGTATGTGTGTGGGACTACGACAGTTAGCAAGTTAAGAGTGAGTTGTGAGTGTGTATCTGTGGGCATATCTGAATGTTTTTGCACTGACTCGAGTTAAACTCTCCCTTGGAGTGGCTGGTGGATACCTGTGTGGGGACCTTGTGCTCTCGGGCTCTGTCCAGGTTCTGCAGGGCTTGTCTGTGCCACTGGTCCACACTGTGCAGGTTGTCCTCCTTCTGTGCGCGGATGGCGATGAGTTTCTGTGCCAGTCTGTGCTTCACTCGCTCCTCCTGGCGAGTGGCCTTGACGGACTGCCACGGAGCCTGCATCATGATCTGAAAGGTACAGAAACGCATTACATACAAACTAACCTCAGAGCTGCCTCAGAGCAACGCCAGCCAGCAAGCCAGGCCCCAGGTTGGATGGGGAAAAACAGAACTCATTGATCAAATAAGACCATGCATCACAGAACGCACTGACAACACACTGCACAGACAGTATATATCACTACTTACAATTAAGTGTGAGACAAGATGACGAAAACGCTTTTACTATAAAGTAAATTGACTGTATATTTGTGGGTGAAACGCAGCAGCCAGTTGCGCACCGCAGCGTCCCCACAAACAGTCGTGGATTGAAATGACCAATTTTTATTATTATTCTGTTTTATCGGTGTGTGGCCGGTCAGCGTGTTTACCTGTTGTCTCAATACCAGCACAGGTTTCAGAGTCCTCAGAGAGGTCTTTGGCGGAGGGGCTGAACTCTCCCTGACAGCCAAGGGTTGTTCCTTCATGTCCACTCCAGCTTGCGCAGCGATTTGTTGAGGCGTAAACCGTATTGCGTGGAAGAGTTTTAAGCTCCCGAGCAGTCGTGGCCTATGGGTTGGAAATGAGCAGAGGATTCAATCCATCCTTTCATCATATTGTCATAAGCAGTGGCCAGTACCAGGTTGTTTAAATTCCACACTCCATGTTACTTGGGCAATCTGTATTGATACTAGGGAACGACGATATATCGGTATATCGGTAAAACCCGATACGATTTTCATATCGGTATGCCGATACAGACATTTTAAAAATACCGATATATCGAAAAACGGTATATCGAGGTAAAAAATCAGGATGCGAGCACAAATAACTACAAGACCCAGAATGCTGATCTCTATACACAATGCACAGACCGAGGACCAAAGCCGCCATCTTGTATTCATAGTCCTCGAATACAATATACAGGTATGCAAGGGGTGGGGGGAGAGAGACGGCTGTGGGTGGGGGGGGTGAGGCGGAGAGAGACTGCTGGGGGGGGTTGAGGGGGAGAGAGACGGCTGGGGGGAGGGGGAGATAGACAGCGGGGGGCGGAGAGGGGGAGAGAGACGGCTGGGGGGCGGAGAGGGGGAGAGAGACGGCTGGGGGGGGGAGAGGGGGAGAGAGACGGCTGGGGGGGGGGAGGAGAGGTGGAGAGAGACGGCTGGGGGGAGGGGAGAGAGACGGCTGGGGGGGGAGAGGGGAGAGAGACGGCTGGGGGGAGGAGGAGCGGGGGAGAGAGACGGCTGGGGGGGGGGAGAGGGGAGAGAGACGGTTGTGGGGGGGGGTGAGGGGGAGAGAGACTGCTGGGGGGGGGGGAGAGGGGGAGAGACGGCTGTGGGGGAGAGGGGGAGAGAGATGACTCGGGGGGAGAGGGGGAGAGAGATGGCTGCGGGGGAGAGGGGGAGAGAGATGGCTGGGGGGGAGAGGGGGAGAGAGACGGCTGGGGGGGGGGAGGGGGAGAGAGACGGCTGGGGGGGGGGGGAGAGAGACGGCTGGGGGGGGAGGGGGAGAGAGACGGCTGGGGGGGGAGGGGGAGAGAGACGGCTGGGGGGGGAGGGAGAGAGAGACAGCGGGGGGGGGGGAGGGAGGAGAGGGGGAGAGAGACGGCTGTGGGTGGGGGGGTGATGCGGAGAGAGACTGCTGGGGGGGGTTGAGGGGGAGAGAGACGGCTGGGGGGAGGGGGAGATAGACAGCTGGGGGGCGGAGAGGGGGAGAGAGACGGCTGGGGGGCGGAGAGGGGGAGAGAGACGGCTGGGGGGGGGAGAGGGGGAGAGAGACGGCTGGGGGGGGGAGGAGAGGGGGAGAGAGACGGCTGGGGGGAGGGGGAGAGAGACGGCTGGGGGGGGAGAGGGGAGAGAGACGGCTGGGGGGAGGAGGAGCGGGGGAGAGAGACGGCTGGGGGGGGGGAGAGGGGAGAGAGACGGTTGTGGGGGGGGGGTGAGGGGGAGAGAGACTGCTGGGGGGGGGGGAGAGGGGGAGAGACGGCTGTGGGGGAGAGGGGGAGAGAGATGACTGGGGGGGAGAGGGGGAGAGAGATGGCTGCGGGGGAGAGGGGGAGAGAGATGGCTGGGGGGGAGAGGGGGAGAGAGATGGCTGGGGGGGAGAGGGGGAGAGACGGCTGTGGGGGAGAGGGGGAGAGAGATGACTGGGGGGGAGAGGGGGAGAGAGATGGCTGCGGGGGAGAGGGGGAGAGAGATGGCTGGGGGGGAGAGGGGGAGAGAGACGGCTGGGGGGGGGGAGGGGGAGAGAGACGGCTGGGGGGGGGGAGGAGAGAGACGGCTGGGGGGAGGGGGAGAGAGACGGCTGGGGGGGGAGGGGGAGAGAGACGGCTGGGGGGGGAGGGGGAGAGAGACGGCTGGGGGGGGAGGGGGAGAGAGACGGCTGGGGGGGGAGGGAGAGAGAGACAGCGGGGGGGGGCTGGGGGGAGGGGGAGAGAGACGGCTGGGGGGGGAGAGAGAGAGAGACGGCGGGGGGGGGGGAGAGAGACGGCGGGGGGGTGGGGGGAGAGAGACGACGGGGGTGAGGGGTGCGAGAGAGGGACGGCGTGGGGGGGGGGAGAGACGGGGTGGACGTGATAATATATAGATAGAGATGGGGGGGATGTGAGAGAGGAGAGAGGGAGAGAGACATAGAGAGACACAGACAGAAAAACACAGAGATGGAGAGAGTGAGAGACACAGAGAGAGAAAGGTATCTACCTCCCGAATGCGCAGTACTAAAAAACGGAAAATATCGGTATTTCGGTATACCTCGATATGAGCCAACCGATATATCCACATCCGGAAAATTCCCATATCGCCGTTCCCTACTGAACAGCAATCACGATATACAAACTTTAGCATTGAGGGGGCGTTTAGGAGGTCATTTGAGTTGACATGTTTAATGTAATAATTTGAATTACAGGAACAAGGCTGGTAGGGAATAACTCTGATTACTTTGGTAATTCGAGAAACAGTACAACAACAACAACAACAACAACAACAACATTACATTTACAGAGCAGCTTTCACGTCGAGGAGGACATCCCAAGGCGCTGAACATTCAGGTCAGGACCCGAGTAGAGGGTGGGAGGGTCGGGGTAGGGGGAAGGAGAGTAGGAGAGGGGGAATGTTAGGAGGGGAGCAAAGGCGCGGTTGAAGAGGAAGGTCTTGAGACTGACCTTGAAGGAGGGAAAGGAGGAGGTGGGGCGAAAGGATTGAGTTCCAGAATGGGGGACAGAGAGGCTGAAAGCCCGGCCACCGATGGTTTGGCAATTAGGGCAGTGGACGCAGAGCAGACCAGAGTCTGTTGAGCGGAGGGGACAGGCAGGATGATAGGGAGATTCCATAATGGGAAGGGCTCAATAGATCAGTGTGACAGGGTACATACAGACTGGGTAAAAGTGACAGGGATGGGGGGTGAGTAAAGGTTGAGACACTGACCTACAATTTCGGAGATAGCGTTCTATTGCCCTTCTCTCCTGCCAGCCCAGGCTACTGCCCATCTGTCCTGCCAGCCCAGCCTATTGCCCTTCTCTCCTGCCAGCCCAGCCTATTGGTTGCTGCTGACGCTAGTGCTTGGTTACAGGGGGAGGGGCCAGGGTTCAGGATGCACAAAACCACCAGCAACAGGTGAGAGAGACACACACAGAGAGTGTGAGGGAGGAGAGCAAGGGAGGGAGAGAGGAGAGTAAGGGAGGAGAGTCTGTCAGGCAGGGCAGGGAGAGGGGGGTGACAGAGACACACACACAGAAGGTATGAGAGGAGGGATGAAGAGAGGGTGAGAGGAACTAGAGTGAGTGAGTGTGAGAGAGACCGAGAGAAGCTGGGGCAGAGAGCGAGAGTGAGTGAGATAGGAGGGAGAAAGATAGATAGAGAGAGAAAGTGAGGGAGGGAGGATAGAGAGAGTGTGACAGGATCAGGGTAGAGAGAGACAGAGAGAGACAGAGAGAGGGTGAGTGTGAGAGAGGAGCAGGGTGTGTGTGTGGGGGGGGGGGCTATGTGCTGTGGGTGGGCTGTGGCTGTGGGCTGTGTGTGTGTGTGTGTGGGATGGGGGTGTGTGTGGGGGGGGTGGGGGTGGCTGTGTCTCGGTGTCTGGCCTCTCTGGGCCCTGTGGGGACTGCTGGCCTCCCCCCTGGAGCTGATCCGGGCCCCCGAGGCTGTGGGGTATGTGTGTGAGCCGGGCTCCAGCCCCCGCCGGGCGGCGGCTCAGGTCAGGAGGAGGCGGCAGGTGGGGGACCTCCCCCCCATCTACCCCAACGGCTGGTACCGACTGCTGGACTCTCAGCAACTCCCCCCACAGGGGCTCAGGGGGGTCAGCCTGCTGGGTAAGTGTGTGGGGGGGGGGGGGGGGGGTGTTGCGGGGGGGGGGCTGTGTGTGGGTGCGTGTGTGGGGGGGGGGGGGTGTAGGGGGTGGCGGTATGGGGGCTGTGTGTGGGGGGGGGTCTGTGTGGGGGTGTGGGGTCTGTGTGGGGGTGTGTGTGGGGGGTCTGTGTGGGGGTGTGGGGTCTGTGTGGGGGGGTGGGGTCTGTGTGTGGGTGTGTGTGGAGGGTGTGTGTATGTGTGGGGGCTGTGTGTGGTTGTGTGTGTGGGGGGCTGTGTGTGGAGGGTGTGTGTGTGTATGTGTGGGGGCTGTGTGTGTGTGTGTGTGTATGTGTGGGGGCTGTGTGTGTGTGTGTGTGGGGGGATGCTGTGTGGAGTGGGGTGGGTTCTGTGTGTGGGGGCTATGTGGGGGTGTGGGGTCTGTGTGTGGAGTGGGAGCTGGGGGTGGGTTAGGGGCTATGAGGGTAGAGTTTATATGTGTGTTGGGGGAACTATGTGCGTGTTTTGGGTTTTATGTGTGTATGTGTGTTGGGGGGTTTTGTGTGTGTGTGTGTGTTGGGTGTGTGTGTGTTGGGGGTGTGTGTGTGTGTGTTGGGGGTGTGTGTATGTATGTGTGTGTGTGGTGGGGTGGGGGGGGGGGGGGGAGTGGGGTGGGGGACGGACGGCTGTAGAGTGTGTGTGTGTCTCCTTTGTGAATCGTGCCAGGGTCCATCAGAGGGTGGCTGACAGGGACAGAACCTCTAGCAACACAACTCACCCTCGGACCGAGCAAAAATAATAATCATCCTTGCGTTTGATATAACGCCTCATCACGTCTTCTGTCCCCCCCCCCCCCCCCCCACCCCACAAACAGCCGTGGGTTAGAATGACCAATTTTGTATTGGAGGGATTATCATCAGGCGTGCGCGTGTGTGAAGCGAAAGAAAATTGCCCAAGAAACTCGCCTCGTCCTGCCTGGAATTGAACCCAAGTGAACTCTCTCTCTCTCTCTCTGTCTTGCAAGGCGAGTTCTCTAACCACAGAGCGACACAGGACTCCCCACCGCAAACACACGAGCAACGCATCGGAGATGCGTATTTTCGCCCGCGAACACGCAGTCGCTTCGCTCTACGGGATATTCCGCTTGAAGCCGCTTTGAGACGCCGTCTCGAAGGCGCTGTATCAAATGCAAGGATTAGTGTTATTATCGACCGTTATTGTAAATTGCTCTTCTGAAAAGTTTAGGTGGGGGGAACAGGGGGGGAGTGGGGGGGGGGGTGGACAGTTCCATTTCTTCTGCCAACCCCCCCCCCCCCCCCCCCCCCCCCCCGCCCTCAAGTTCCAGCCGCACCTAGTATATTCAGGTTTGCCTTCAGTCACTAGAGAGAGAGACAGTCCAGAGAGAGGTAGCCAGGAATGCAGTCAAACCTGCCGGAAATTGATCCTTCCCTGTGTCACTTGGTTAAAGACTCAGGAATCCAGGGTCTCGGGGAAACTCGTCGAAGGTCCCACTACTCGGGTCGTCGTTTGCTGATTAGAATCGATCGCACGGCGAAAGGCTCGAGCATTTGTGGGCGCTCCGTTAAATGGGAGGCTGAGGTTTGGCAGTCGAAGCTGACGACGTTCATCATCATCAACAACGACAACAATAAAATTACATTTGTAGAGCGCCTTTCACGTCGGTGGGTGGGAGGGGGGGTGGGGTGGGGAGGGGGGGGTGGGGTGGGGAGGGGGGGGGAACGTCCCGAGCGTAACGTCGAGGGAGCGTAGAGGGAACCCTGAGAGAGTGCGACGTTTACAGACACCCCACTTAGAAAGGATATTAAACTTAAGTGGTGGCTTTGATTGGAATCCCAACCCAAAGCCACCCCGGAGGCTGAGCTAGACACTTGGCATGTTACAGGGAGTGGGGAGAGAGAGAGAGTCTGAGTGAATTCCAGGATGATAGGTGTGAGTGAGTATGTGACTTTTGTCTGGCTTAGATACTCTTTTAAGCAAAGTGGTACACAGGCTAGTGATATCCGCCAGACCACACACTTGCCGAAGAAAATACTGCAGTGGGAAAACTTCATGATGTCTGCCTCTCGGGTGCATCCTTTTAACATTGACTTCACTGTAACAGTAATAATAATTAACCTTGCATTTGATACAGCGCCCGCCTTATCATGCCTCCCGAGAATTTCACAAGATACATTGTAAAGTGGATTGACTTTGCTAGCTCCGAGAAGTACAGTCCCAGTTCTGCAGTATAGGGTCTGTGCAAACAAACCTCCCCCCCCCCCCCCCCGCCTACCCACACACCCCACACCCACATCATTTATACAGATGTCCGTCCGCCGCTGGTATTGTGCTCTGCCTAAACGAAGTGATTAATTGCAACGGCTCAGGTGATTTTTAATTACCTTTTATACCCGCAGCTCATGTGTCCTGTGTGTGTAGGTGGCAGAGTTACTTTTGTGTGAGGGCTGGAGTGCGGGCACACCCACCCAACCCCCCCCACCACCCACCCAACCCCCCCCCAACCCTCCCCACCACTCACACACATACGTGCACGGGTGGGGTCTGCTTCTGCATGTAGGCAGTTAATAATAATAATAATCCTTGCGTCTGATATAGGGCTTTTCACGTCTTCTCGGCAGCTCAAAAACGCTTCACAGAATATACCGTGAAGTGAAGTGACCGTATATTTGTGGGCGAAACGCGGCAGCCAATTGCGCACAGCAGCGTCCCCCACAAACAGCCGTGGATTGAAATGACCAATTTTATTATTGTGATATTTTGGGGGACGAATAATTATTTTTTTGGGTGGGGGAGTGATACCCGACTAAGTCTCTCTCTGCCTCTAAACCCTGATTGTCCTGGATGAGTTCTGGTTTTGCGCTGCTCAGTGGCAGCAAGACAGGGAATTCTGTGTGCGTGCATGTGTGTTACTACCGGCTGGAAGCTGATAAAGTTCACGTCTGAGGCCAGTGTTTGCAGGAGGGTGTGTTTATAAGCGTGTGTTTCAGTGACGCCCTCCTGACGCGAAAGGTGCAATACAAGTGTAATTTTGTCGTCGTTGTTAAGCATGTGTTTAAGCGCTCCGAGACGCCGTCCAGCGCGGAGAGCGCTATACAAATCTGAGTTGTTGTTGTTGTGGTTTACGGAGGGGGAAATTATATTGCTCTCGATGTTACTTTGCGATGCAGATTGCGGAGCAGGCTGGCTCACTGCATCCCATGTTGGCGTCTCAGTGTCAGGCAAGCATGGGAGCGTTCAGTGCGGATTCATGATGGGCAGTCCTGGGGTAGGTGGTGGTGCGGGGGCCACAGCTCTAGCCAGTGTAGGTGTCAGTGTAAAGGGAACGAACACAGAAATCACTGGGAATAATAACAGAATTACACCTGTATAGCGCCTTTCATATCAGGAGGACGCCTCAAGGCGCTGGACAGTCACTGTTTCAGACCCGAGCTGGGGATAGGGAGGGAAGTTGCCGATGGGACCATCTCAGAGGAGGGTCTTGAGGCGGGACTTGAAGGAGACCAGGGTGGGGGCGAGGCACGGCTGAGCGGAGGGGGTGGGCAGGTCGGGCAGCATCTATGGAGAAAGGAAAAATGAGTCAAACGTTTCGGGTGCACGACCCTTTCGTGCTGACTGACTGGCTGACTGGCTGAGTGTTCCCAGACATTTCTGGTTTTGTTTCAGATTTCCAGTATCTGCAGTACAGTACGTTGCGTTTTTTTTATTGTGAGCAAAAGGAAACTGAACATTAGGAGGACAGTGTTCACAGAATTATATGATCAGATTGTTTCTACGCACAAGATAAAAGAGAGCAAATATTTCCCTAACACCCCCACCGCCCCACATTCCCCAGCCCCCTTCCTCATTATTTTTATCGTTACCCCTTGGAGAGCTGAGACTTTGTGATGATATCTCTGTGCCTCTGCTTCAACAGTACAGCTGGGAATGTAAGCTTGATTGATTTCGTAAACCAGTTTGTCTTGTTTATTGCTGCCCTCTACGTGGTAGGAGCGAACCTGCTCCTTCAGATGAAATGTTAAAACTTGCCTGTCCATGTTCAGGTGGACATTACAGACCTTGTGACATTATTCGGAAAGAGAGGCGTGTTTATCCTCAGGCTCCTGCCTTTGATCTCCAGATGAATTTATCATTGGCCTACTGGGTGTTTGTGGGATAATGATGTGTGCAAAATGGCTGCTGGGTTTGCTTATGAACAGTTATTACCTTGACTGCAATTCCTTAATAATCCTTCATTTGATAAAGCTGGATTTCCCAGTGTGGATAGCGCTAACAGATGCGTTAAGTGCGTGACGCTGATTTAATCATCATAATAATCCTTTCTTTTGAAATAACGCCTCATCGTACTGTGGGACGTCTCAAAGCGCTTTACAGGATATACTGTAAGGTGTAGTGACTGTGTATTTTGTGGACAAATCTCAGCAGCCAGCTGGGCCACCAACAGCCATTGAGCGAGTGACCAATTGTTTCGGTGGGTGTGGGGGAGATCATTGGCGAGGACACCTCTTTTCGAACGATGATGATAATAATAATTGTTATTCAAGGAAAATAGCCCTTTTTTTTAGATCTGTGCCTCTCTTCAAACTCTCCGTAGATTTCTTTCGCATTAAGGGATATGGGGATAGGGTAGGTAGGTGGAGTTAGATTAGAAGATCAGCCATGATCTTATTGAATGGCGGGGCAGGCTCGAGGGGTCAAATGGTTACTCCTGCTCTTAATTCTCATGTTCTTATGTTCTCTGGGCTATCCCCCAACCCTCCCGGCCCCCTCTTCTGTTTCATCCAGAAAACATATCCTCGCTTCAAATGACGAGCTCGGTAGCCCAGTGCGTTGCCCAGTGAGTGCCCTCATACTTAAGGTACAGATTAGTTGCACTCACAAACAAACCAGCCACAACAAGCCAAAATTAGCGGCCGCAGCATCTCCCACCGAAAGCTGTGGACGTCGGGCAGCCCCAGCCTCTCGTGTAACAATGGAGGTGAGCTCCGATTTGCCATTTATTCCGTTCCACGAAGGTTTATCTGTGGGCTTGGCTGTGCGAGCTGAGCAAACATTAAAAACGTCCCGTCTCATATGCGGCGGCTGAAATTGCCAAAGCAAATATACAGTGTAAAGTCCAGGATCAGTAGAGGAGAGAAATTCTTATGTGTGTGTGTGTATTCTTTTATATATTATAGTGCGTTCTCACTTTCACTATGAGCTGGAACCTTTGACAAAGCGACAGTAGTAATTATCAGCTTTGCATTTGATGTTGTGAATGAATGTGGGCTGGGGTGGTGTTGGAGGGGGAGGGGAGGAACATTGCTGGGAGGGGAGTGATGGTAGGAGAAGGAATGCGGCCTGGGATGCGGAATGAGGTGAATTGTGCCTGGGGTGGGGTGAGCGAGTTGTGCCTGGGGTGGGGGTGGTGGTGGGCGGGGAGGGGGGGGTTTTGCTTGTTGCCTGTGCAGCCTTCTCCGGAACGAGATTTATTGTCTCGCTGGTTTGGGTTCACCCAGTTTCTAGCAATGTGAGCTGGTTTGCAGGACGCCATGTGCCCAGAGTAACGAGGGTGGTGGAGTCCTCCCATTCATTCGCAGGTCGGGTGCCAACATCTCGGGGGTGGTAGGGATAGGGGAAGCGAGAGGTTAAAAGCCTCTGTTCAGACGGAAGTCATCAAGATCCCGCTCTACTAATCAAAAAAAGGAGCGAGATTCTCCTGGTGTCCTATTCAAAAAGAGCTCACTCACTATAATAATAATAATAATAATCTTTTCATTTGATATAGTGCTTCATACGTCTTCTAGGTGTCTCGAAAGCGCTTTACAGAATATACTGAAAGTGAATAGACTGTATATTTGTAGGCGAAACACGGCAGCCAATTGGGCAGCAGCGTCCCCACAAACAGTCGTGGATTGAAATGACCAATTTTATTAATTTTATTATTATTAGGCGTGTGGAACAAGGAAACTTGCCCAAGGTTTCGCCCTGACCTGCCTGGATTCGAAACACAGGCCTCACGCTTGTAAGGCGAGTGCTCTAACCACCGAGCTACAGGAGCTCCAGCATTAACCCAGTCTGCTGGCCAACAATCCCCCAATAATAAGTTGGTCACTGTCTGTGATACACTGCTGTGCTCAATTGACTGCCACTTTCCGCCCAGAAAATATACAGTCAATTCATTTGACTATATACTGTATGTTCTGTGAAGCGCTTTGAGACATCTGAGTGATGCGATAAGGCACTATGTCAAATGTAAGGATTGTTATTATAGTTAAAACTTGGTTTGTGCAGAATCAATGGATAACAGGGTGTGTGATGTACAAGGCTGGGTTCCTGGGGTGAAGAGGAACCTGTATCTAGCCTGTGTTGTTGCTGTAAATGCTTGACATTAGATATCTTGCCGAGGAACAATTCAATGTAACCGTAAAGGCAGTGTTTGATTTCCAGCTCTGGCCTCTCCGACCTTCAGCGCCAAGCAACGAGAAGCATCAATTATGAAACATAATAGAGGATTGATTTATTCATTCCTTTTGAATGTCCCGATGTCAAACATTTCCCACAGTGAGAAACGCTTCCGTAGTCACCCAGCGAGTTGGCAGGGCTACACAGGTCAGGTCAGGGGCTGGCCCGTCTCTCTTGTCGAGTTATCTCGTGGTGGTTGTTGCTGGTGACGCTGCGTTGCTGTTCAGTACGCGGTGGCTGGTGTGTGTTCAGTGCTCGCCACTGATCCTCCTGTACACAGCGACCCCCCCCAACGCACAGCTCAGTCTCCGTGCCCTTGACGACGAGTTGCCACAAACTGTAGTGATTGTGTGTTTGTGAAACTATCGCAGAATTATTTTCTACTGTTGCCTTTTCCCATTTAAAAACATGGTGGGCCTGCTGCAGGACTGTGGATGCTAACCCTGACATCCTGTGCAATCTCTTGTAGTTGTCGTTAGTTGTGGGTGTGTTTTATGTGGGTGTATGTATTGGGGAGTGTGTGTATGTGTGTGTGGGGTGGGGGGGAGAGTGTGGGTGGCTGATTTGGTTGTAAAATGGCCTTTTCCATAACACGAATTTCAACAGGAGATCACTGGAAAAATCTGTGGGAATCATCTCACGTATTTTCGAAAAGGTTTACCGAGCTCGGCCATAACTGGTATTAATGGGCGTTTGTTATTTTTAAACTTATGCCCCTCTTTCCACACATCAATATCTGGTGCCTTATCATTAAATATTATGTGATATTTGTGGGATGCTGCTGTGCGCAATTGGCTGCCGCGTTTCACCCACAAATATCCAGTCAATTTTCTATACAGTATATTCTGTGAAACGCTTTGAGACGTCGATAAGATGTGAAAAGCGCTCGATCAAATGCAAGCATTATTATTATTATTATACCAATTTTTGGCAGCCTTTTGGATGAAGCCTTCACGGCCTTACGTGGAAGGCTGAAGATCCCATGTCACTGTTTGATAAGACAACGGAATTCTTACTTGTATCTTCGCCAATATTGCTGATTCACGTCATAGTGGGTTTTGTTGAGACATTGTTGTCATATATACGGTTATTAAAAACATTACTAAATTGGTCAATTCAATCCACGAATGTTTGTGGGGACAAACATTTCTGAGCGCAAGTGGCTGCCCTGTTTCGCCCACAGACATACAGTCAATTCACTTTACAGTATATTCTGTGCTTTGAGACATGTAGAAGACGTGAAAAGCGCCATATCAAATGCAAGGATTATTATCATTGAATGAATACTGCAGCAAATTTGCACGCAACAATGTCCCTTCGTGGTTGTTTGTGGGATATTTTTGCACTCAAATTTGTCTGCCTGTCAAGTCACTCCACTTGATTGTAAATCCTGTGAAGGCACCCGCCTGTGTAAAATATGTGCTTGTGCTCTTTCAAGTGCAAACATTATTATAGCGCTGTAAACCTCAGCTAAGTCCTATCGGTTGGGACCGTAAGTTTAATGACTTATGTCAAACTAGATTACAAACCTTTGAACGTGGGCAGTTGAAGGTGCAACTGCCTCCGGAAGCCAATCAAGGTGGATTCCAGGCATTAGATGTACTAACACGTGTTCACAGACTTTATGTAATGCCTTCCAGCAATTCTCGCGCCATATCTGGCATTTATGTCGCAATGTAAATTTGTATTCTATGTAAATTCATAATAATAATAATAATCCTTGCATTTGATACGGCGCTTTTCACATCTTATCGATGTCTCACAGCGCTTCACAGAATATACTGTAAAGTGAATTGACTATATTTGTGGGAGAAACGCAGCGGCCAATTGCACACAGCGGCGTCCCACAGACAGTTGTGGATTGAAATGACCAATTTTGTTATTCTTGGTTTTTTTTTGGACGGATTATTATTAGGCATGTGTGTGGAGTAAAGAAGGTTACTCCAAGGCAAAACCCAAGGTTTCGCCTTGATCTGCCTGGATTCGAACAAAGGGCTCACGCTTGTAAGGCGAGTGCTCTAACCACTGAGCTACAATTCATATTGTACAGCATGTTATTTATTGTGTCATCAAACGATTTTGATGAGCTCGCTGTGCTTTGACTTTGCAGTACAGTGCCTGCATTTTGGTAGGTGCATAGTGACCACTGCCCTTTCAAAATTCTGGCCCGGGTTTGGAAACGAGTGAGAGGGTCTTGAAATCGATCCAGTTGTCAGCTACCACATCACTGCGACAGATAAGCGTGTCAGTCACTGGGTCATGGCTGTTTCTGAGACGTTTAATGTGTTCATATTGCCTACAAATCACACAGACAGCAAGGACTTAGCTGAGGTTTTAGGAGCTACGTCAAGTGCAATAGTCATAATTATTCTCTGTGGGAAAGGGTTATACTATAGTCAATAAGGGGAAGAAAGGCACAGCCCAACTGAGAGCTGATGCAGGAGCTCCCTCAGGTGGCGGTGGCTGTGAAACGCTTTACTTTTGCCTTATAGCTTCTCTGATATATATATATAGATACATATATATACGATGTATGGAATCTTGCAGAACAGAAGGAGGCCACATCTTCTAGATGTCTCAAAGCGCTTCACAGAATATACTGTAAAGTGACTTGCCTGCGCAGTATATTTGTGGGCGAAATGCGGCAGCCAATTGCGCACAGCAGTGTCCCAGTCGTGGATTGAAATTGCCAATCTTTTTGGTGGGGGTGGGGATTATTATCAGGCGCAGTGCGGAGTAAGGAAACTTGCTCAGGGTTTCGCCCTGCCTGGAATCTAACCCAGATCTCTTGGCGAGTGCACTAACCACTGAGCTACAGGACTCACCATTCAGCCCATTGTGTCTGTGCTGGTTCTTCGGAGGAGCTATGCAACTGGCCCCATTCGTTCAGTCTCCCCTCAGAGCCCTGCAAATTATTTTCCTTAGCAAATACCAAATTCCAATTTCCCTTCGAAAGCTCCAATCCTCTTTTGATGTGATGAAAGACCTTGCTTTCCCCCCCCCCCCCCCCCTTTTAGCCTCGCTCCCCCTACATCTGTGGTCTCCTAACTCCCTGTGCTTTGACATCTCAAAAGCCCTTCACAGCAAGCCCTGCCAAGTCCGGTGACTTTTTTTTCTCTCTGAGGCCAAACTTTTCAAATTCATCTTCCCAGTGGCAGAAACGGGCGTGGGGTAAATGACTTCTGCAAGAACGGTGAGCGGAACACGTCAGTTGTTGTGAGTGTCCACATTCAGGAGGTCACTGTGGAGAGCCACGGAGTTCTTCTTGCCAATAACCCTTGCTCTCTCGCTCTTTCCAACTTGCTTGTGTAGAAAATTCTGTTCAATGTCAAGGTGAGTTCAGGTGGAAATTATTATCCCGTGGATAATGTATAATGGAAATGAGAAGAAAGTTTCTTTTCCCCTCCTCCCTCTGTCCTGGTTGACTACCCACTCCCCCAACCCAGTTAAAGTAGAGTCACTCACTTCACAGCTGTGCGCAAATTGGCCGCCGTGTTCATCTGCCAACGCACAGTCGGCTCCACTTCACGGTCAAATCCCGTGGGGCTCTTTGAGACATGTCTCGGTGATGTGACTAGGAGCTGTTATCAAATGCCGGGTTTATGGTTCCCTGCAGTGCTGGTTCTCTGCACCAGAGGTTTGGATTTGGATGAAGAAGGATTTTCTTGCCATTTAATCCAAATTGTGCCATGAATGTGTCGGAAGGGACCCAATTGTGAAATGCCTTGTGGGTTTAAAAAAAAATACCTTCTGGTGTTTGTCCTGAAATTGAACTTTGCAACCGTGAACCTCTGACCTCTTGTTCTACTGCCTCGTCTAATAATAATAATAATAATTTGTGGAGCTCCTGCAGCTCAGTGGTTAGAGCACTCGCCTTATAAGCGAGAGACCTGAGTTCAGTTCCAAACCAAGCTGAAACCTTGGGTAAATTTCCTTACTCCACACGCCCAATAGTAATCCCTCAAAAAAACTATCAGAAATTGGTCATTTCAATCCACGACTGTTTGTGCGGACGCTGCTGTGCGCAAATGGCTTCCGCGTCTCTCCAACACGTATACAGTCAATTAACTTTACAGTATATTCTGTGAAGCGCTTTGCGATGTCTAGAAGATGTGAAAAGCGTTATATCAGATGCAAGGATTATTATTATTATTATAGTAAAAAGGAAGTATCTTTTTCCCTCCTCCCTTTGTCCTGGTTGACTACCCACCCCCCAACCTAGTTAAAGCAGTGTTGGCCACAGAGGTCTTGGATTCCATTTCCAATGTTGGGGCCTTTGAGCTGGATGTTGCTGTTAACATGAAGTCCCATCTGTCGCATTACCCCCCTCTTTTCCCCCTTCTTCCCCCCCCACCCCCCCACCCATTGATAACATTGGTCATTCACTTCATGGCTGTTTGTGGGACATTACGCTTTGTAAATTGGCTGCTGAGTTCACCTACAAACACCCAGTCACTACACTGTATAGTAAATCCTGGGAAGCGCTTTAAGGTGTTTGCGCAATGTAATTACGGTGCTGCTCGGCACATTCTCAAATACATAGTAGTGTGTCTTTGTGTTTCTTTGTGCATCTAGTGTGTTTAGTAGTGTGTCTGAGCGCTGAATATGTGGATGATTATTTTGTGTGTGTGTGTATTGGGTGGGAGGGGGGAAGGTTGTGTGTTGGGTGGGGGTGTTGGAGGAGAAGTTGTGTGTATATCTGTAGTGTATTGTGCACTGTGTAGTGCATGTAATTTGTGTGTGTGGAGGGGGGAGTTTGTGTGTGTGTGTGCGCGCACGCGCGTGAGCAAATGTAATGTGCAATGTGTATTGTGCTGTTTCTATGTACTGTGTTGTGTGCAGTGTGTATGTATTGTGTGTGTGTGTGTGTGGGCATTGATGGGCTGCTGTCCTCTCCCAGGTGAGCAGGTGTGCGTGTATCGGGCACAGGATGGCAGGGCTCATGTGGTGGACGCCTACTGCCCCCACCTGGGCGCTAACCTGGCGGTGGGCGGGCGAGTGGTCGGAGACTGTATCGAATGTCCTTTTCACGGCTGGCAGTTCCGGGGCGAGGATGGGAAATGCACCAAGATTCCATACGCGGAGAAAGGTGAGGAAAGAGGGGCGGTGGTGGGTGGGGGGGAGGGGAGAGGGGGCGATGGAGGGGGGGGAGGAAGGTGAGTGGTGGTGGGCAGGAGGAGAACCAGCTGTGCAGGAGAGGGTCCTGTGTGGAGAGGTGGGAGGGAATCTGTATGAAAATAAGAGAAGATCGTAGGTCGTGGATTCTCTTGGTGTCGGTGGCTGAATGGGTAATGGGAGCAGTGAGGACCTGGGGGGTGGTGCCTGGGCAGTTGGGGGTGGGAGTAGGGGCAATGGGGTGTGGGAGGTAGGAGCAGTGGGTGGGTGGGGGCTAACGGGCAGTGGTGAAGCTGATGCTATTGATTCCCTCCCATCAGTGCCTGATTTCGCTCGCATCAAGACCTGGCCGACCTGCGAGCTGAACGGGATGGTGTTCGTGTGGTATCACTGCGATGGCATCGATCCCACCTGGACCATCGACGCTCAGGAGGAGATACAGAGCGGCCAGTGGGAGTATCGCGGGCGGACAGAGCATTACGTCAACTGTCACATCCAGGTAACCCCAGACACACTGTATAGATGGAGCTTTACTGTGTCTCTAACCCTGACCTGGGAGAGTGGGCGGAGGCGTAAAGTGGACTGTGCTGAGGATCACATACGCTCTCGGCTCTGAATTCTGGGGTGGTGGTGGTGAGAAGGGAGATGGACACTGCTAGGGGAGAAGCTGATACCTTTCCTTCCCGTGTTAGGAGATTCCTGAGAATGCAGCTGACTTTGCTCACCTCTCTCACCTGCACAAGCCCAGCTTCTTGAGTGGTGCTGACCTGCGCTACAGTCACTCCAAACTCTGGTCCTTCACCACACACGATTGGAAGGTAATGGGGGGGTGCGGGAGGGGTGGGGTGGGGTGGGGGGTTGGTGGGTGATGCAGAGACAAGGCAGCGAGTGGGTGGTGAGGGTTGGGATTGGGTTTGGGATGAGGTATCTCTGGTGGAGGAGTAATGGTGGGGCTAAGGGGGTTCTGTCCTCAGTGGTCTGATGCTCTCTGACCTTGAACAGACCAGACCATGCTCCCTACACGAAGCGTCGGGTTCAGGAAGCTTGCGATTAAATAATAATCCGTAATCGTTTTAGACACAGCACCTTATTGAGTCTTCGCGACGTCTCGAAGCGCTCGACAGCAATGTACTGGAAAGTGAGTTGACGGGTGAATTTTCGTGGGCAAAATATACAGTCGGTCGGTCAGTGTTCACAGCCAACAAAAACGTACAGTCAACTTCACTCCCCCCATTGTCGGCAGGTGGATTGGCAAGTGGAACCGGAGCCCAACAAACACTGCGCCCGCATGATGGTCAGTCACTCACTCCGAGTATTTGGCCACCACTTCCCCTTCCTGGACATGAACGTGGTCGCCAGGCAGGTGGGTAGCGAGCTACTGACTGACCGGCTTGTGAGAACGTCCTTTTACCCCACCTCTGTGTTCTTCTAACGTCCCCCCCCGCCAACTCATTACTTGGCGGGTTGCTGTATGTCATCTACAGATTTCCACCCCCACCATCGGCGATCGGGCCTTCAGCCCGTCTGCCCTCACCCTCTGGAACTCCATTCCCAGAGACCCATTGCTTCGACTGCTCCCTCACTTCTTTCAAGATCCATCTCAACACCTTCCTCTGTGACCCGCCCACTCTCGTTTCCCCAACCAACCTTGGGACATCTTCCCAGCGTGAAAGGCACTGTATCAATGCCAATACAAGCCGCGCACGTCTCCCCCACTCCAAATTCATAAAGCTGCTGTATCAGAGTGAAGCTCTGATGTGTTGCCTGTGACCCCTCCTCACCATCCTTTCCTCCTCCTCTCTCTCACCACCCAGCTCATCACTGATCCCTCCCAGCCTCCCTCCCCTCCATCCCCCGCGCCCACCCCCTCCTCTCTCGGCTGCCTGCAGACTGTGCGTTTGTGTTGTTCAAGGTGGGCCCTGGGATCGTGCACCTGTTTGTCAGCCACTCGGTGCTGGGCTCGGGAGTGATCCTGCACTGTGTGACCCCGGTGGAGCCATTGATGCAGAGGGTGACTCACAGTATCTACTTCCAGGCCAGGGTCCCCACCATCATCCCCAAGTTCATCCTGAGAGCAGAATGTGTCCAGGTAACGGCTGACCCAGGCTCTGGTAACGGGGGAGTGAGCGATAAGTGTCTTCTGGTTGTTGAGGAGTGTGCGTGTTGTACGCGTGTGTGGCTGTGCATGTGCGTGTGTATGGCTGCGGCTGTGTGCGTGGGTGTGACTGTGTGTATGGCTGTGCATGTGTATGGCTGTGCGTGTGTGTGAATGACTGTGTGTATGTTTTGTAGGTGGATTGCTGTGTGTGAGATCCGGAGCTGTTTTGTGTGTATATGTGTGTTTGGGGGGGCCTGTTTGTGTTTCAGTGATGGAGTATGTTTGTGTGTGTGTGAGTGGGCAGTGTTGGGGTGTGGGTGGGGAGGGTTGCTCTGTCGTGTGAGTGTTGGGGAGTGGGAATGGAGGTGGTTGGTTTGTCTGGGTGGGTGACTGATGGTCGGTCTCTCTCATTCGCCCTCTCAGTTTGAACGGGACGTGATGATCTGGAACAACAAGAAGTACATCTCGAAGCCGCTGCTGGTGAAGGAGGATGCCGCTATCGCCCGGCATCGCCGCTGGTTCGCTCAGTTCTACAGCGAGAACAGCCCCCGCTTCACCTTCCGGCAGGAGGGTCTGGATTGGTGACAGGAGCCGAGCCCGAGCCGTCGCACTGACAGACGTTCATTCACAAGTCACCCCAGGCTGGAGAGGGAGGTGGGAGGGTAAGCCCATCCAGCCAAACCTGTGCCAGCTTCCCAACACATCTTCTTGTAGGTGACATTTGAAGTCTTTTCTGTCCGTGTGCCTTGTGTGAGTGTTTTTCTATTGATCAATCACGTATGAGACGAGGCGAAACGTGATGAAATGGGACGTTAAGTCCTGTAGTACCTTGTCCCCGACTTTGGGGCTCTCAGCCTTTGTGTTTGCTGATCCCTGGAATGTGACGGGGCAGTGTGCGCTAACGTGAACCCTGAAACACCTCGTTCAAAGTATAAATCTGTGCCCAGGTAATCCCGAGCATCTTTAGGACACTGAGTCTAACACCAGCAATATCAATACCCTCCCAAATACTTTGAAACAGTTAGATCAAGGCTTGGCTCTTGTCAACCTGTGTCAAATTCTTTCTGGGATGAAGTAACCAGGATGTGTCCTTCTGCTGGATTGTATATAACCTGTAACCTGATGCCTCCCCCCCCCCCCCCCACCCAGCTCCTATTTATAACATATAATGAGGGTCTGGAAATTCAGCCAAGATCTCCGGAGCTGATTGTTAAATCATTGTGGATTCTGCTCAGCTTTCTGATGCCTTTTAATATATGGTGAATGTATTTTTTTACACTGAAATCTTGTTTTATTATCCAGAAAATTCTGTTTCGCTGCGAATCATACGTTTACAACAAAATGATGTTATGAGTAAGTAGGTCGTGCCTTGTGAACGGTGTGTTTGCTGCTGTTGCTCTTGTACTGAACAGAGCCATGGTGCTTCCTGTCCCGCTTTGAGGAATGGAGTCTGTATCCCACTGGCTCCATCTTGTTGGGATGTCCTCGCAACATGAAAGGCGCTCTACACATCTAATTTTATTGTTGTTGATTTTACCCACTTGCTGTCCCGAAAGCTGTCTATTGTGTAGGACCTTTGTGAGTATTGTATATGAAGGTAAATTCTTTACATCAACCTAAGGAGAGGTGGATGGAATCCATAGCTACCTCAGAACAACAGCAACAAATTTATATTGATAGAGCGCCTTTCACGTCGGGAGGACGATCCCTACCCTACCTGCCCCCGTGAATGTTGTAATCTCCCTCCATTTACCATAGAATACACAGTCACTACAATTTACAATATATCCTGTTGAAGCACTTTCAGACAATCTCCTGACGTGAAAGACGCTGCTATATCAGACGTCAGGATTATTGGTGTGGGATTGTACTACACCAGACTCTGCTTTGGAGGCACTGAGTGCAGGTGGGCAATAGGGTTTTTTAGCTAGACTCCCGGGTGACATTGAAGGATGTGTGTGTACTATGTGTACTGTGAAGGTTATTGGTTATGTTGAGCCTTGGTCAGATGCTGATTGCTACCTAGTGTACAATCATGTGAATGTGGAGCCCTAATCAACGTGTGTTTTTTAAAATAAATGATTGGCACTAGTGGGATACGGGAAAGAATTGTGCTTCCTGGTATGAATGGGACTATGTACAGACACTACGGCAAAATGTAGAGATACAGACGGACGTGGTGGTGGGATTCTGGGAATGTTCAGAAAGCCTGACATATAGTGTCTTGTATGTAATTGAAGCCAGAGCCAATGAGATGGGATTTCCAGCTTTTAAAATATATATATATACTATAATCGTCCACTTTATTTTTTAAATGATTTATTGTACATTTCAGATTTTAAAAACATTTTTTAGAAATCTAAATAAAATAATTTAATTTTACTCCCGTCAAAGTGTACTCCATTTCAAATTGACACAAAGTGTGACTGTCAGTCTCTCCAGGGGGGGGCAACTCCACTTCACTTTGCTCCCCTAAACTGAGTGTTCATTTCACCTAATAATCCATCCATCTCTCCCTCGCTCCTTCCTTCCTCCCTCCCTATAGGAATGCAGTAATGCGACCTGATGTGAAACTGGTACTGCAATCAATTCAACCCACTCAGCTCTAGAAAATACACCTTCGACCTACCTAGCCTTTCATCACAGATTAACAACTCCCATCCTTTATATGATTCTTGTGAAGCTACGCCTTTAATCCCATTATATTTTTGTCACTCAACCCACGACTATTTGAGGGACAGTCAATTGGTCACTGCGTTTCAACCACAAAATCCAGTTTGCAGTACATTCTGCAAAGTGTTTGAGACATCTTAACAACGTGATAACAACAAGGTGATAACAACAAGGTGCTATATATAAAAATAATATTAAAAATAATAATCCTAGCATTTGGCATTATTATTGTCTCCCCTTTGGTGATGAATTATCGTCTGAACTCATTTAAACATTCAATTTAGTTTTTTAATTTTGTTTTTCAGGTGCTAGCGACATTGGGATTTCTGATTTTAACAAAAGTGAGCACTGCTACATCTAAACGTTTCTTGTATTGCCACTCACACATCAGTCAATGCAGAACCACACGAGAGAGAGGTCCTCTATCAGGGCAAGGGCTGGATAAAAGGCAGGAAGAGGTCTTTGACTGCAGCTTGATGTCGCAGTTGAACGTTCTCCTTCTTTTCCTTTACAATAGACTGTGCAGCCGCACGCAATTTGATGGTCTGTTTGTTAGAGGGTGGAATGACGTTGTCTGTGGGAATCCGATCGTAGCTGGCAGAGCTCGGTCCTTTTACCTTCACTTTCAACGAGTTACTTTTCTGGTCAAATAAAATAATCAGTCAACCAGCTGCACGCATTTCCCTCCTCTCCTTCCTGTAGCCCACAGACTAACTTAAGCAGTTTATCCTGTGAAAAGCTTTTAAGATGTTATAAGGCACTATATTAAACACAAGGATTATTGTAATAAGAGGACACTTCATGATTTAAAAGCTTCTGTATCAAATGCAAGGATTGTTGTTATTGTTATTGTGAAAATGTGTGTGTGGCTGAATATGAGAATGTGTTTGTTTGTGTGGTTGTGTGTGTGTGTGTGTGGCTAAGTTTGTGAGTATGTGTGTGGGACTATGACAGTTAGCAACTTAAGAGTGAGTTGTGAGTGTGTATCTGAATATCTGAATGTTTTTGCACTGACTCGAGTTAAACTCTCCCTTGGAGTGGCTGGTGGATACCTGTGTGGGGACCTTGTGCTCTCGGGCTCTGTCCAGGTTCTGCAGGGCTTGTCTGTGCCACTGGTCCACACTGTGCAGGTTGTCCTCCTTCTGTGCGCGGATGGCGATGAGTTTCTTTGCCAGTCTGTGCTTCACTCGCTCCTCCTGGCGAGTGGCCTTGACGGACTGCCACGGAGCCTGCATCATGATCTGAAAGGTACAGAAACGCATTACATACAAACTAACCTCAGAGCTGCCTCAGAGCAACGCCAGCCAGCAAGCCAGGCCCCAGGTTGGATGGGGAAAAACAGAACTCATTGATCAAATAAGACCATGCATCAGGCTAGGGTTATTCTCTCTGGAGCAGAGAAGATTGAGGGGAGACCTAATAGAGGTTTATAAGATCATGAGGGGTTTCGACAGGGCAAATAGAGAAAAACTATTTCCACTCGTGGGTGAATCTGTGACTCGTGGTCACAGATTTAAAATAGTTTCAAGGCGCAGTAGAGGGGAGCTGAGGAGAAATTTTTTCACTCAGCGAGTTGTTCGAATCTGGAATGCATTGCCTGAAAAGGTGGTGGAGGCTGATTCGATAACAACTTTTAAAAGGGAATTAGATCTTTATTTAGGAAGAACGGGTCTATTAGGCTATGGGGAGCGGGCAGGGCAATGGGATTGAATCGCTCTTTTCAAAGAGCCGGCACAGACTAGATGGGCCGAATGGCCTCCTTTTGTGCCGTAAAATTCTATGATTCTATGATTCTATGATTCTATGATCACAGAACGCACTGACAACACACTGCACAGACAGTATATATCACTACTTACAATTAAGTGTGAGACAAGATGACGAAAACGTTTTTATTATAAAGTAAATTGACTGTATATTTGTGGGCGAAACGCAGCAGCCAGTTGCGTACAGCAGCGTCCCCACAAACAGTCGTGGATTGAAATGACCAATTTAGTATTATTATGTTTATCGGTGTGTGGCCGATCAGCGTGTTTACCTGTTGTCTCAATACCAGCACAGGTTTCAGGGTCCTCAGAGAGGTCTTTGGCGGAGGGGCTGAGCTCTCCCTGACAGCCAAGGGTTGTTCCTTCGTGTCCACTCCAGCTTGCGCAGCGATTTGGTGAGGCGTAAACTGTATTGCGTGGAATAGTTTTAAGCTCCCGAGCAGTCGTGGCCTATGGGTTGGAAATGAGCAGAGGATTCAATCCATCCTTTCATCATATTGTCATGAGCAGTGGCCAGTGCCAGGTTGTTTAAATTCCACACTCCATGTTACTTGGGCAATCTGTATTGATACTGTACCAACTCAGGTCACAATCCACACTGAATCTGCGCTCTCTGGTGTGATAGGCCCTTCATGGCCTTGCCTCTTCAAGGCCCTTCATGGCCTTGCCTCCCCCCCCACACCCCACCACCACTTCTGCTACCTCCAAACCCACACTCACATGTTCTGTTTCCTCAAGGCGAAGAGAAGGCAGAGCTTCACTTGCTCAAATCCCAGGACCTGCAGGAAGTATCTGAGATGGGGCTGGTGCCAGGTGGTCGCCACTTGTTTATCCGTCAGTCTGAGACACACCTTGGGCAAGGCCCTGGTCTTCTCCAACTGTAACGGAGCAAATGCTAACATCAAAGCCTTAGAAACCAGTGTAAAATCCCGAGAAATAAGACAGTTTGAAGCAATTAAGGCTGACCGACAGAGTTTCTATACAGTCAATTCACTTTACATTACAGGTAGACCTCGCTTACCGTTGCTTCGTTATTACGTTGCTGATACATAGGGGAACATATCTTCATATAACATCGTGACATCGTTACATCAAACAACTACTTTGGATAGCGTAGGAGTACATAGATTCTGAATGTCTGGTATTCTTGTGCGGGTTCACTTAATGTTTGTTCCGCTTAACGTCGCACTTTTCGCGAACACAGCTACATATTTTATGCGGTATATTTTGTGGAGCTCTTTGAGACGTCTCAAAGATATAATAAGGCGCTATATCAAAAGTACGGAATTAACCAGTTTGTCTAGATAGAGTAACATAAGAATTGCTCGATGAAAGTAGACCAAGGTCTATTAAGTTCGCCTTCCACTACCCTGGCAGTTTCGTGCACATGTCACGTCCCAAACTACTGTATATACTGTACCCCACAATATTATTTCCTAAAAGCAATTTCCTGGGAAGTTTGATGAAGCACCAAGGTGGAGGACGCAAACCAAGGTTGAAACAATAATAATAATCCTTGCGTTTGATAGAGCGTTTTATCACCGCTAGACGTCTCAGCACTTCACAGAAATATACTAAAATGAGTAGGAGGTAGAAGCCAAAAGGAATTCAGTAGTAGACGATAAGCAAAGCTTGATCTTTGAAGACTGTGCACTGTAGGAGGATGGGAATGTGAGGCAGGAGATGGTCCCAGGAATGGAGAAAAAATAAGTGAGATGGTGAATATCACTTGGGATGAGCAAAGGGTGAAAACTAACCCAGGTCATGAAATGCAAAGGAAATGAAGAATGAGATGTGACTTACCAGAGGAATGAGCAGATCCAGGTTCTCCGCACTCAAGGGCAAGATCCAGTTCAATGCATTCATACAGTCGGGGGAGTTGCTGAGATCTGAGATTCACACAACACATAATGAACCAAAATAGCACAGAAGGAAACTTGAGGCAATCACTAGCACTCGAATTAGAAACCAAGTTCATGAGGTTAATGTTAAAAGATTATAGATTCCGGTGTAGGGTAAAAGCTGGTGTGTTTCCACATAAAGTCTAGGGGTGGCCACACCTCGTAGAGAGAACTGGGTTCAGTTTGGGCGTAATTTCATTAGAGGGTTAATCAGAACATAAGAATTAGGAGCAGCAGTAGGCCATTCGGCCCCGCGAGTCTGCCCCGCCATTCGATAAGATCATGGCTGATCTTCTGACCTAACTCATAACATAAGAATTACTTATTATACTGAATGATGTCTAATTAACTGGAATGAGGTTTAGCAAACCTTAGTTGTGGGCAGAGACTGTACAGCAATCACGATTTAGCGTTGAGGGGGGTTTAGGAGGTCATTTGAGTTGACGTGTTTAATGTAATAATTTGAATTACAGGAACAAGGCTGGTAGGGAATAACTCTGATTACTTTTGTAATTCGAGAAGCAGTACAACAACAACAACAACAACAACATTACATTTACAGAGCAGCTTTCACGTCGAGGAGGACATCCCAAGGCGCTGAACATTCAGGTCAGGACCCGAGTAGAGGGTGGGAGGGTCGGGGTAGGGGGAAGGAGAGTAGGAGAGGGGGAATGTTAGGAGGGGAGCCAAAGGCGCGGTTGAAGAGGAAGGTCTTGAGACTGACCTTGAAGGAGGGAAAGGAGGAGGTGGGGCGAAAGGATTGAGTTCCAGAATGGGGGACAGAGAGGCTGAAAGCCCGGCCACCGATGGTTTGGCAATTAGGGCAGTGGACGCAGAGCAGACCAGAGTCTGCTGAGTAGAGGGGACAGGCAGGATGATAGGGAGATTCCATAATGGGAAGGGCTCAATAGATCAGTGTGACAGGGTACATACAGACTGGGTAAAAGTGACAGGGATGGGGGGTGAGTAAAGGTTGAGACACTGACCTACAATTGCGGAGATAGCGTCCTGAGCCGGGTGGAGCAGCCCATCCTCATCCAAATGAGGAAATATAACAGCCAGAGGATATGTCCGGGTAACCCCGGTAGAGCATGGCGAGAGTTTCCGCAGGTTCGGCGTGATCTGCGTAGCACACACCAGAGGCTGGAAGTGAAAGCCCAGCAAGTGGAGCAGAGAGGCGATCCCTGGGATGTTGATTATATTGGTGGTCACCTTCACTGTGGGGTGATCTGTTGGGGAGAAGGGAAGATGAACGCACGGAGTGAGTCCAGCAACCTTAACAATCAACAAAACCAACCAGCTCACTCTAAACGCTGATATCCCTTGCCTCAACTAAGGCCTGTCGAACCGCACTCTAGCTAATTACTGCACATCGTACAGTTTATCCTGTGAAGTGTTTTGAGACGCTCTTCCAATGTGAAAGCCGCAACATCAAATGTAAGGATTATTATTATTATATCATTACTCTGCCATCCGACATTCCCGCTGACATGCATTCGAATCCCAATGTCCCTGTTTATTATGAGGTTGGGCATTGCGATAGAGAGTTACTTTCAGGACCAGTTCACAGCTGTAATGAGAAGATAGCGAGGCGAGTATTGTGGAGGGATAAGATCAAATGGGCGAAGAGGGCTTCTTCGGCTCAGCTTCTCTGCCAGCGTTAATGTCGCTGGCTGGAGTGTCAGCTGATTTACTGGGGGAAGGGGTTAACAGTTCTTTCTTCAGTAATAAATTGAAGCCTCGTGGCAAAAGGTCCACAAGCATTACGAGTGCAGCAAGCTAAGCTGGGGAAGTGGGACGTTTCCCGTGAGGCTGGGGTCAGCGCTGGGCCAGTCATCGCAAGCGACAGGACAGAGGTCAGAGTCAATAATGTGCAATAGTTCAAGTTGCAGAGTTTGACCCGTGCTGATTTAAGCTAAGTTACAGAGTCCCAGTTTATTTAAGCAAAGTAGGGGTTATTTAATGTGTATGGTGTTTCTGTCTGCACAGTAAAGTAAGTCAAGTAAGTGGGTGGGATTCGGTGGTAGACGTTTCAAAGAGCTGGCACAGGTATGAAGGTCGAAAGGCCTCCTTTTGTGCTGGCAGATTCTATGGTTCTATTATACTCCTATGTAGAATGACTATTTATGGTGCAGGATAAAGGAAGTTGTTGTATAGTTATGCCGTAAGTGAGTTGAGCAAGTGAATTACTGTGTTATTTTGAAAGCGTCTTAACATTCAGAGTGCCAGTCACTGCGAGTGGCCAGTGGAGTTAATTAGGAGGTGAAAGTTGTGACAGGGAGATCCGTGTGCGCCTTCCCCCTTACCTAAGTCAGTGTGAGACAATCTGCTGATGGCTTCTGTTACCAGGAACAGGAGGAGTTTCAACACGGATGATATGGAGCCATGATTCACAATTATTTTGCAGAGACTGCCCTGCATCTTCAGCAGCAAGGCTCGCAGGTCTGGAACTGAAACAAGAGGAGTTACCCTCTCGCGAAGCTCAGGCACATTCTCATACATTCTGCTGTTACCCGAGATTCTGACCACTGTATAAGCTATAAGCAACCCGATCAGATTCCGTGCCCGATTTCCAGCCCTGCAACAATGGATGATCCGTCCAGGACAAGCTCCCGGTTCAGTCAGTTACACTGGTTTTGCAGCACTGAAAGCTTCGGTGAATCTTGCATCAAAACGGCCTGTCTGTTTGCCCCGCTGTTGTGAAGCACCAAGGATTGAGACCACTCTCAGCCCTCGGCTGCTTTCTCTGAGATAAAACCGTCCATTGATGGTACATGAAATGACCGGTACCTCATCAGAATGGAGAGAAAGTTGCACTGGGAGCCTGGTGTAAACTTATAATGTTACACTGAGAAAGGGTGGAACATAGAGAGTGTTTATGTACTTAGAAAAGGTGCCACACAAGGTAGTGAGATTGGCACACGAGCACAAGCCTCATAAATGTGCTTAGTCCTTTGTACTCCACTCAGAAACTAGATCCCCTCCCCCAACCAACCGGATTTAATAAAATGAAATTTTGCTCTAAAGGCTTTGGGTGTGCTCTTTGTAGTTTCCCTGTAGCTCGATAGAGCTACAGGGAAACTCACTTGCCACTGGACTGCTGCAGTGCTGGCAAAGGTGCTATTACATAGGAATTAGGAGCGGGAATAGGCCATTCGGCCCCTCGGTCCTGCTCCCACTCCCCCCACCACCTCCCCTCCACCCTCCGACATTCAATAAGATCAGGGCAGCAAGATATACCTGCAGGGATGTTGAGCCAATCCTTTTTCTCAGCTTGAGAAAGCTCTTGGTCGATGGTCTCGATGGTCTGGTGTAACATGGCATGTTTGAGGTCCTGTAAGTTGACAAAATTATCCAAACCCAGCCACACAAAACTGGACCAGAAATGTCTTCCCGGAAACCTGTGGAGCCAGACACATTCCCACAGTCACATTCATTATTCTCTTGTGCGAACTCTCATGCAAATGATAATTATCCTTAGACTTCGTTGCAGTGCTTATCACGTTGGGAGGCCATCTCAAATTCCTCCCAATATTCTGCTCGACAACCTTTCAGATAAATGGGTCCTAACATCGCACGGCTGTAAGTGGGACCTCCTGGCACAAACAGCCACTGCAAGTGGAGCTGGAATGTGTTATCGTGCCTGGATTAATCACTACAAAACCACGCACACTCTGATCAAGCTCGTGGGGCCTGATGATGAATGAGGTTTCGGACGGACCCTGCGTTTTGTTGAGTGGAATGGCCGGTCAAACACACGTACAAATGACACGCTTGCGTTACGCTGATAGGCTTCAAGCGAGGGGGTGTTGCTCATACCTGATGTCGTGCTCCAGTTGATGCCGTGCAAACTCTACGGCAATGCTGACATATGACCCGGTCCAAAGAGTGGTATAGAAATGGTGGTAGAACGTCAGCAAGGCCTGGTCTGGAACTGGTTTAGTCTGGATCAGAACGCACATGGCTCCTGTTAAAAGAAGAGACAGAAATTGAATCCACAACAGCCAAGGATCTCTGTTGCTACTGACTGTTTAACAGGGTGAGGCTCCCACAGGGACAAACGCTGATGGACATCAGTGGATTTTACATCCATCCAGGGACAATGAGCAAGGACAGATAGAAACAAGCCATCAGCCATGTATATGGGTATAATATGATGAGGATATAGGTAAAGTGTTACAAGGGGCTCTGTGGATACGTACATTGTGGCATGATCTCAGTGTATATGGTGTATGTGTGTACATGATAACATTTTGTGAGATCTTGTGTAGATATTAAACACTGTAGACCGAAACCTGTGGGCCTCACATACTCACCTTTTCTCAGTTGGTAATTGAGGCAGTGGAAGCGCTCTGAGACGCAGTCTGGCATGGTGGGCGCTATATAAATCAAAGTTGTTGTTGTGTTGAATTTGAAGAGCTGAAGTCATGGCTAGTTTGCCAACTTTAGACCATTCTAAACAGAGTTTTCTTCATTGAAATCATTTGCATTTTATGAAAAGCAACACTCCTGTTAAATCAGAGCGCCTGGTACCTGCTCAGCTCAGCGAAAGTCTGAGCGAGCCAAAGAGCCTGGCTGTTAAGAGACACCTAATGACAATGAATCCAGTCATGAAGCTTCATAGATTTTATTACTTACATATAAAACGCACGGTCAAATGATATATTACCATTGAGGAGCAGCTGAATGTGACTAAAGCCCTTGCTCTGTTACTGCATTTAGTAAGTAAGCATACACTAAGATCAAATAGCTTTCAACTCTTTGAAAAGCTTTCAACTCAATTCCATGCCTGGAATCGAACCCAGGTCTCTCGCTTGTAAGGTTAGTGTTATAACCACTGAGCTACAGGACTCCACAAATATGGATGTGATGCTGATGAAATCACCATTGTTAGGTCACTGGATCCCACCGATCTCAAATAAGTTTTGGGTGGAAATCGATGTGTAGAAATTCCACCTAGACCTAGGTTTAACCTATCACTTTAAAAACTACCAGAATTTGCCAATGTGAAACACCACCTTTCATTTTCATACGTTTTCGTTACTTTCTTTCAAGAACGACAGAAAACATTAGCAAAGTTAAACTGAATTCAAAATGTGGTCAAATTCTGCATACAGTACTCTGAAATACCATTCATAAATTATTAGTAATATTGATAAAAAAATAAATCAAGACCTAAGTAGAGTTTGGCAGTCTCAGAAACCTTAATATCATGTGCCATAAAATCACTAGTAGATACTGTACTAAGAAAACAATCTTTAGATGGGCAATTATGTAAATAAATAATACTGACTGAACCACAGAAAATGTCCTGACTTCTCTAACCTGCTTACTCGTGCACGGCAGATGACAGCCCTGTAGATCTTGTGACCTAATCTAGACAGTTGCAAAAGCTTTTCATCAGAATGTTTTGCTGTGTATAACAATTTTTTTAAAATCTGCAGCAAAATGTTTGCAGACAGCGTCCACAGAGCCCAGAATACAAAGTTTCACCAGCTGCAAGGTCAATTTCAACCATTCCGCATTCCCATTCCCAATTCCATCTCACGGAGAGCCCCGGCTGTCTGCAGAGGAAGCTGCTGGAGGTTTCCATGGCGTGGCACGTCAGTCTGGCTCAGTTGCCTTTGAAGGTGGGGTCAGAAAGTTGTAGGTTGATGCCCCGCATTGGGACTTTGAGCTCACAGTCCAGGCTGGCACCTCAGTGCAGTTCTGCAGGGTTGGTAGATGTGCCATCCTTTCAATGAGACATAAAAATACTGCGCGTCTGATCAAGTGGATGTTAAAGTCCCTGTTCAAAATGAGAACAGTGGGTGAGTCGAGTTTGTTATCCAGGGAAACCTACTGAGGTTTGCACTGTGGGGTATGTGGTGCTCATCCAGTCAGACACGACGGAAATCCAAGTTATTGTTTCCGATCCTCTCGAGGATTGAACATGGTCATTCTTATTGAGGACGTCTTTGGACAGATAATAGCGGAAAGATCTTGTGGTCTTCACTTGGCCAGGGCCAAGCTTAATTAATTCACTCTGCTAGAGAGAGAGAGAGAGAGAGAGACAGACACACATTGAAATGGTACATTGGGTGTCGGGAATCACAGCAAACTCCCCAGCCAGCCTGGCCTTCTCTGTAGGACAGCCATCAACTCCAATCACCTTCTCAGGACTCGACTAATGAAGTGTGAGGAACGTGCTCCCGTGGGAAACACACATCAGGAGATGAATAAAATACAGTGAATAGGATCAATACATTTAAAGCGTTGACAAAAATAGAATTCACTGATACTGTCGCTGCTACTTGACTCTGCACTCCACCCACCCCTATAAAGTAATAATAATTAATAATAATTCTTGTGTTTAGTGTGGTGCCCTTCACATCGGGAGGATGTCCTGAGGAGCAGGATTCACCGTAAATATAGTGACTCTGTGATCGTAGCAGAACTGGATACTAGGCACTAGAAAACAGAACATCAGTCACGCATACAAAATCAGGAAGAATATGGCTGCGGGCAAATTACACAAGGAAATCTCAAGTTTGTGTGTTGGCAATGAGAACCATGAGAACTGTTTATGGAACACCGCTGTGCCATGTTTCGCCCACAAAATACAGAGTCAATTCACTCTACAAACAGTATATTCTGTGAAAGGCTTGAGACGTCTTGAAGACATGATCAGGCGCAGTGTCAAATGCAAGGATTATTATTATTATTATAACTGGAAATTTTTCCAATATTGATAATTCTATGAATGTGTGTCTGTGTACTGCACAGTGTAACATGTCCAGGGCCTGTTGACCTTATCATTCGACTAGTGCTGACCTCTAGCCTCCCTTGTGTGTTACAATGCTGAGCTCACGATCTCCAGCCCCTATCTGTACCGCAGCGGCCGGCAGTGTAAGTGTCACGGTTTAGTCACGGGTTACGACCCACCTCAAGAGAGAGAGCAGCCTTTCGATTTGTCCTGGTCTTCAGACGGCTGGCTCTCCTGGTGCTGTTCTTGTGGAAGCCTCTGGGGCCGATGCCTGTGTGCCTGGGGCGGCTTCTGCTGGTCTGCGAATGAGCTACCCCGGGCGCCTGTGTCCTCTCCGCTCAGCCAGTCGCACGTGTGGCACTGGGTGATGTTCTCCCTTGCCCCGAACGGAGCGTACAGGGTGATGCTGCCGCAGGCCGGGCAGGCCGGGCAGGCGGGATCCACAAACCGCAACACGTCGACTTCCTGGGTGCACGGAGCTGCCTGCGCGGGGAGCGAGATCCTGGTGCTGACGGGCAGGCTGAGCACCCCGCCGGCCTCCTCTACATCGTTCACTTCTCTGCACACGGGACACACGATGTGACGGTCGCTGAGCTCCGACAACTTCTCCAGGCACCGCTCGCAGAAAGTGTGCAGGCACCGCGGGAGAATGCGAGGCTTGCTCGCGCCCTCCACACTGTAGTCTTCCAGGCAGATGCTACAGCGTATTATTTCAACCGGCTGCATGATATCTTGCTACTCTGGCTCTATCAATGATCTCTCTCTCTCTCTCTTAACTTACTTACACACACTCACACACTCACTCATTCAAGGTACATGGCGGTATCAATGACAGCAGTGGAAAGATCCATCACCTTCCCTCCCGAGACCTTGAAGAATAGGACGCCTGGATCACAAGGAAATCGATCGGCGAGTAAGCAGGCGGCTCGATGTCCTCTGTTTAGAATGAGGCAGCGGATTCAGCAACTCGCATTATGACTTTCACGCAGGTCCCAGAGTAGGAAGCTGAACAGGACCAAGTCTAACATGATTGCCACTGTATGTGCAGCAAAGGCTCTGCAGCAAGCTGGGGCAAGCAAAATAAAAATGCAAGGCCCTTTTCCCTGCTGTCACAGGTATGCTTTTGTCTCAGTTTGGCCCTGTTTCCCACACGTCTTCTGAACTGTCCCTGAAGCGCTCCGAGACTCTGCCCTGCGTATAAATGCAAGCTGTCGTTGTTGTTGTTATTGTTTTTGTTGCAGGTATTAAATGCTTCTCAGTCGTGCTCGTCTGGGCCGGGCTTCACAGACAGGAAGTAGCGAAGAAGAGTCATTTTCAAGTTCACTTTAGGTAAATTCCTTCAGGCTCTAAATGCGGAATGTCTGTCCCACCTCTATTATAGTCAGATGCTTCTTATCAGATAAGTGTACTGTACTTATTCCTACCTCAGCCTTTCCTGCCGACGATGGTTACGAACTGGACAAGCACTGTGAAACACAGCAGTCAGTGTCTCATGCTGGTAAGGCAAGTAGAGGTCACGTAGCTCTGGATTCCTTGTTGTCTCAGTTTCCCTTATGCCTGATTATCATTTAACAGCCCTCCCTGCCTCAGTAAATCTTTACACCACTTCATGCAGACACTGTGTTCTCAACATCACCTCAGCAAAACAAAAAAATCATCCTCGCATTTGATACAAGGAAAAGAGAAGGATATTTCTACGGTATCCTGGCCAATAATCCCCCAGAAACAATTGGGTTATTCACCTCATGACTGGGATACTGCTGTGTGAAAATTGGTGGCCACATTTGCCGATATGGTTTCGCGGTCAGCTTACATCACGGGTAAGTCCTGCACAGCACTCTGAGTCTCTGGTGTGTGGGAATCCAGAACCAAGAGTGCGTCATTTTAAAAATGAGAGCTGGGCCATTTAGGAGTGAAATGAGGAAGCACTTTTTCAGACAAAAGCTAGTGGAAAATCTGGAACCCTCTTCCCCCAAAATGCTGTGGGTGCTGGATCAATTGAAATTAGCAAAACTGAGGCCGATAGATTTTTTTGTTAGGTAGGGGTGCCAAGGGATATGGAGCAAAGGCGGGTAAATAGGAGTTGAGGTACAGATCAGCCATGATCTAAAAGATAACAGGCTCCAGGGACCGGGTGGGTTACCGCGAGGAGATAATATGTTAAGGCGCTACAATGATTAAGGGGAATATTGCTGTGTGCAACTTTGCTGCCATACGCACAGTCACTACACTTTACAGTGAATACTGTGAATTGCTTTGAGACATCCTCCTGAGAGAAAAGGTACTATATTGAATGCAAAGATTGTTATTAGTAGTAAGTAGTACAAGAGCTACTGTTCTGGATGTCCCATTTGCTATATTACTGCTCTTTGGCCACTGCGTGGTGCTCAGTCACTGAACAATCACAAGCTGCTCGAAAAGCAGGAAATCCTCATGAGGTTCGAACCAATCAGTCTGCTTTTACTAGCTTACCATCCTCAACACCATGCCCCCCCTCCACCCCTCCACATCGCGCTTCAGACATATTCAGGTTTCAAAATATACTGGGGTTACATCCCAGTGAAAGGTATGAGATTTTTGCCAACTGTTCAGCAGAGTGTTTCATTGTGGCAGCACATAATGATGCCACGGTGAAACTCAGTGGGGAAAGGGGACCGATTCCAATCACCAGCCGTCAATTTTTTTGAAGCGAAACGGCCTCCAGAGATTAATCCTAAACCCATTATACCCCGATTGCCTTCTTAGAACACCTCGCAAAGCAAGATCGATACGAACCATGTCTTTCTTTTAAAAAAGTTATTACGAGGTGATCAGTGTCCATTCAGTATTAAATAAAGATTCTCTGTTCCTGTTTATTCAGTGCGTTAAGTGGTTGTTTCCGTGTGTAACTGAAAAGGATGCTGTTTATTCAGCAAAGTAACCATCAGGATATAAAATGTCAGGGAGAGCCTTGTTCTCGGGAGGACGTGTCGCAGTGCCTGCTGTGCGCTTCCATGTCTGTTGATTTCTGCTACAGTCGTTGTAACAGATGGTGCACCTCAGGCAATTCAGCGCGAGCGTGGAGTCTGATTTCAGCAGCACTAAGCTCTTCCCAGTCACTGTGAAAGCCATCTTGTCCAGTGACTGAAAGGAGGGCGATGGCTACATGTGGAGGGAGTGGTGCTGTTCTGTGTTCCTCCTGATCACCTCACAGAGGGTTGACTAGAAGAAAGTCCATCAGATCCTGCGTTCTGTAATTCCACCATTGGCGGGCAAGCCTTTAGCCACTCTGCCAACCACTGGAATTCCATCCCGCAATTCGCCCCCACCTCCCTGGCCTCCTTCAAGTCCTGCCTGAATCCCTCCTTTTCGACTGTGCCATCGGTTGCCCTCCCCACCTTCCCTTCACCTTCCCCGATCCCAATCCCAGCTCAGCTCTGAAACACTGACTGCCCAGCGCCTTGGGACGACTTCCCGACGTGAAAGGCGCTATACAAATGTAATTTTGTGATTGTTGTTTTGTTTCTAATTCTCTCACCATTAAGTCTCAGGGTGACCTTGACTCCGATGGCTGATGATTCTGTGTGACTGAGAGCTGTTATACCTCTGTCACACTACTGTTCTTCTAGCCACATGAACACCTTTATGTACTTGACACAGAAGATTAGACGATTAACTGTTTAACATTGCACAGACACAAACGAACCACAGCACCGGGATTAAAGGTCACTAGGGTGCACTGAGGGTGCACCTTGCTGATCGCCTGAGATAGCCCAAGGCTCCAGAGCACACCAGAAATCCATCAGAGATCAATCTCACTGCTACAGATGTCACAGAGTATCGTGGCTTCTTGCTTTGCAGACGTCATTCCGCATTATTCAAGAGAGCGCTCGCCTCTCTGAACAATCCCCGGAATCTGGGGAAACTCGGTCACAGCCAGTGTCCTGGCCAACAACCCTGCAAGATAATGTCGGTCAGTCACTTCATGGCTGTCTGTGGGACACTGCTGCACAAACAAGCTCCGCACATTCGCTGACAAATACATCATCTCCACAGGGTAAACCCTGTGGAGCACCGTGAGAGGTTTCATCGATAAAATAATATCAATAATAATGAGGATTAATATTTAGTAAGATAGTGCTGTTACTCATATGGATTATTAGTAAATTGCAGCTCCAGTGACTGCATTTTCCCTCTGTTGTACCAATACTGTTCCACTCTAACCAGAAGCTTTGCGGCATTAGAATAACAGAAAAATGATGCCGTACTTGAATAGTCCAGGTGCACGTCCCAAGGTGCTGGCCAAAATTAAACTATTATAACATTATGCTAATACTAGGATCTGCGGAGAACACAGTCAAACTCCCTCCCCTCCCTGCCCCTCCACCACCGCAGTTACAAACCCAGGCAATTGTTCCAGCACTCGCTCCTGGATTAATCAGTTCAGATAATAATAACTCTCGCAGTGCCTTCCAGCCTCGACCTAAATACAGTGTGTTGTCTGGAGTTTTTCATTCCCTGTCAGCAAGTTCCCGATACTTGTATACCGTTCACCATGCACCATCCGTGCACATCTCTGTCTGGCGCCAGATCAACTGGCAGTCTAAGTTCACACTCCAGACTAGTGCTGCATTGCCAAGAGGTGCGATTCTTCAGAGGAGATGTTTTCGAGTACATGAGGAGATGATCCTCGTCCTCACTTTTAAATCCCTCCACTGTTTCGTCCCACCCGAGCTCTACCAACCTTCCCGCTCTCTCTGCTTGGCAGGCACTGACCATCGGCAGTTAAGCTTTCAAACTCTCTGCCCCTACTTTGTAGAACTCCATCCCAGAGTCCCTTCACATTGTCCCTTCCCTCACCTCCTTCAAGTTCCATCCCAAGATCTTTCTCTTTGAATGTGCCTTCAGTCACCTGCCTCTCCTTCACCTCCACCCCCTTGAATCCAATCCCCAACTCGGACGCAAACCTTCACCTTAGGACTTCCTTGTAATGTGTAAGACGCAATATAAATTCAATTTGTTGTTGTTGTAAGCGAATGAATTCAAAAAGAGATTGGAGTTTCTACCAGCATCTTGGCCAACAATCCTCCCAATAAAATTGGTCATTCACTTCATGGCTCTTTGTGAGGCATTGCAGTCTGAAAATTGGCTGCCGTGTTCACCTACAAGTACATACAGTCACTGCACTTTACAGTATATCCTGCGAAGCACTAGGTCCTCCAATGCGAATGTTGCTGTATCAAATGCAAAGATTACATTTTATTTTACTAACCCTCAAAATGCCATTTCATCAGTAGATGAAACTGTTGTTTCAGAATTTTGAGAAATGGTAGGATTCACCGCAATCTAAATGCACTCATATTGGCAGCTGCAAATAGTCCCTGTAGTCTTGTCTAAATCTTACTGAACAACAGGTAATCTTTGCATTTGATGTAATAATAATCCTTGCATTTGTTATAGTGCCTTATCATGTCATTGAGATGTCTCAAAGTGCTCCACAGAATATACTGTAAAGTAAACTGACTGTATATTTTGTGGGCAATATAGAACATCAAAACATCATCAAGCACTTTGCAGGTAATTGCTATTAAGTGTAGTGACTGTGTATTTGTAGGCAATGTAACAACAGATTTATGCACAGCAAGGTCCCACGAACAGCAATGAAGTGAATGACCAATTTATTTACAGGCTTATAAGACAGAATGTTGCAGTACAGAATTGGGTCATTCACCAGTGTTTATACTTCACAGGAGCTTCCCACCTCTCCTGCATCCCCTCCCCTAACCTCTCTCTAGTTCCCCCCTTCTGCTTCATGTAGGCATCTAGTTTCTTCTTAAACACATTGATGGCTTTTTGCTTCACCCACAGCTTCAGGCAAGGGTTCCGCATTCTCACCATTCCCTGCGAAAATAAATTCCTTTGAAACCTTTTAGATCTGTCCCTGCCTCTCTTAAGATTTGCGCCTTCATATTATAGACTCACCAACAAGTTGAAACAGTCTATTAAATCCCTACATTATTGAATCATTTCGTAATATTAAACATCTCGATCAGGTCCCCGTTCAATCAAACCATCTCCAGAGAGAAAAGAGAAACATTATCTGGATTGTTGGCCAAGGAGCATGGAAAAAATTCCCTTATCCTCTCAATAGTGGACATTTAACTTTCAGCAGAACAGATAGACAGGAGCTTGGTTTGACATCTCATTCAAAGGTCATCACCTCAGATAATGCAACACTTTGCATGCCCACCTCGACTCTCTTGCACTGCAATTAGTGTCAAATTAGCTTGATTTTCCTGTGTGAGGTGGAGTACTTTGTATTCTGAGGTAGTTTTGCATTCATTCTTGAGGTGATTCAGTGAGTGAATTCAAAACTTTGGGTCCGCCATTGCTAATAACTTCTGTGGTGCTGTGGAACAAGTGACCCAAATGATGGCGTTGCTGCAATTTCAGTTCACAAAGGACTCTTTCATTTCCTGTGACTCTGACTGATGGTTTGTTTGATGCTGTTAATTCATTCGAGAAAAAAAATATTTTATACACTAACTAGGAGGTCTATCTCACCATCAGCGTTTTGGCTTACCCATGATTGTTAGGCGATTGGAGGATCGTTTTCTGGGGTGTAACGGTTTGCGTGATAGCACTCTCACCTCTGAATCAGACAGGCGTTTGTTTCACCCACAAAAAAAACACTCAATCCACTTTACTCTGCAAAGTGCTTTTTAAGGAGTCTCAATTACTCGCTAAGGCACTACATCAAATGCAAGAATAATAATTATTATTATTAATACTCTATGTTGTGGAATGACACCTGTCAAGTAGTATCTGAGCAGAGGCACTGGAACTAGGGAGATCTGTCCCCAAACACCAGCAGATAGTTTATCTGTCACTGTTTTCCAGTTCAGAATTAGCTGTTGAACTGTTGGTGTGAAACCCCACACACCAGCACCACACTCTTGTTCCATTAGACACTTATTCCTACCCACCAACGCAGGCACTGATCCTGACTCATGTCTGGGGAAACCCACAAGTGGCACCCATCACAAACAAATGGCCTCTGGCCTGGGTAATCCAGTTGGGAGGCCTCCATGTGAAGCAGGCCAGATTACCTTTGACTTCCAAATTACATCTGGTTGTCGTCTTTAAAACCATTTTGCCGTAACCTTTACGATTGCCCAGGACTGGGGAAAAATTCTTAACTGCAGCCATCATTCGGAAGGACTGCAAGCCTCCAATTCCCTCAGTGTGGGCAGATTTTATCTGTCCACACTGGACATGGCAGATGGCACACACAGGATGAAGATGGCATCACACACATCTGAACACTTGGCCCTGATAATTTTTTCCTTCCTGTCACATACCTTGTGGAGATTAACAGTGATAGCGTGAATGGCATTTAATAAATTTGCCCACAAAATACATGGTCAATCCATTTTATAATACATTCCGTGAAGTGCATTAGTTAAGGCGCCTTATCACGTCTTCTATTCGGCTCAAAGCGCTTCACAGAATATACTGTAAAGTGGATTGATGTATATTTTGTGGGAAAAACAAGGTAGCCAATTGCACTTAGCAGTGTCCCCACAAACTGACCAAATTATTATTTATTTATAGATATTGGCAGTTGTGGAACAATATGATGGATGAGGTCAAAATCTACACCATCTATTGTGCTTTGCCAATCGCACTCATAAACAACTGATGATACAAAACTCTTATTATTATCATTCATTTGTCACTATGAACCACTTGGTATCTCATGCAGATACAGCTCACTCAGTGTCTCTCTCACACACACACAACAATGACAAAATTACACTTGTATAGCACCTTTCACGTCAGGAGGATATCCCAAGGCTCTGGCACACACACAATCAGCATCTCTCCAACACACAGCTCATTTGGTGTTTTTTGCACACACATACAGCTCACTCATTCAAACACATTCAAACACTCACAGCTCAATGTCCCCCATACATATGTTACGCAAACCCACAGACACTTGCTCAGTGTCTCATTCGCACACTCAGTCACACACACAAAGAGTTCAATCAGTGTCACACAAACAGAGCTAGCTCTCACACACAGCTCACTAAAGTGTATCGCACACACATACGTACAGTTCATCCAGTGTCTTTCACACACAGAGCTCATTCGGTGTCTCATTGTGTATCTCTCATACACACACTCATACAGTTCACTCAGTATCTCACTCACACACAGCTCAGCGATCCTTACACCTTGAAGGTGTGAAAAGACAATGGAGAAATATAGTTAAAACTATGAAACATCTGAACTCTGCATGTGTCAGTCCCTGTCACCTCAGTATTATTGACCATTGTGTTTTAAGGGGTTCGATGCAGCAAGAGGACGGAACTGCGAATTGTGAGGACTGAAGCCTTCACAGAGGCAAGGCCAGCATTACTGACCACCATCTGCTTGGATTTCCCCACCAGCCTCGACCCTGGGGGGGGGGTCTGGCAGAAGTTGTCGCTACACAGATTGTTCGGTGATGGTGACAGTAGGCTGTGCTCAGTCTCCCACCACTGTTCCCAAATAGACCAGGATGTCAAGGTAAACACGTATAGGCCCCATTTCAGCCCTGTGCCGGGCCATTCCCCATCCCAATTCTGGGAAACACCATCCCATGGCTAAACCTGTGCCTGTGACAAACTGTCTCTTATCTGCTCTCTGTGATAATCAGACTGTGACCTTTGCCAATAAAATTCAACCTTTTCTCTCTCTCTACTGTCTGTGGTATTCGTTCAACTTGTCAATTCTGAGTTTTGATACCTGATGAATAATAGCCTGTCTGTCGCTTATGATAATTAGCTACTGGTGAAGACTGGGGTGTGCCTGTGACTATTGAGGTTCCTGTGATGTTCAGCGTGCAGTGTAGTGTACAGCCTACAACACTGAATTTGGCCTATATCAGCCCGCTCTCCTGGAAGACTCATTCTGGGAACCCTGTTCAACACAATTGCCAAGCTTTGCGCTGGACGGGTTAAACGGAGGAGGAAGCTGAGACGAGGAGGTGAACGCTCACCCACAGAAGCGTTAGTTGCACCACGATTCCGTCATCACCGCTGACATTTTAACACCTTTAACTGGAACGTGTGTGTCTGTGCTCCTTCCCCCCCACCCCCCCACTCCCCACATCCCACACACCTCCGCCCCACCACCCCACCACCACACCCCCGTTCTCCCTTTCAATTAACACAATGGCACGCTTGATACCATAGAGACAAACCGAGGTTCTAGTATTTGAGTTTATTCACAGAATACAATCGATAAAGAAACGTTCTTGGTGATCCTAACCCTGCTCTCTCGATATGCTTTCCAACAGTCACTATTACCACTGGCCACGTGGGCTCTGTATACTTCATGTGATGACAAGGGTTAATAGGTTCGGTGTGCGTATGGATTGAGTCGTTTGGTGGCACAGGACACTGAGCAGAACAAAGCCATTCGCTTTGACGCACTGACGCACAGTGACAGGTTTTATTCTCTCGTTACCGTGACAAAATTGGCCTGATAAAGAACCGGACTTTAACCCTTTTCAGCCCAGCTCCCTTCATTCCCCTCCCTCCCTCTACCACCTTCCACCACCAATAAAAGCAGCGCAGACTAGGCTGGCTCCTTGCGGCTACTGTGGGTTGGCACAGCACGGACAGCTTTGAGTGTTCTGGATGTCAGACAGGTTAGGTTAAAATACGGGCCTGTGCTTTATGCTGTACACAAGCAGCTTCCAATTTTGAAAATGCACAAATTAAAAACAACAGCGTTAAGAGTTAAACTGTTTTTTTTCCTTTTAGAAGATATTTGTTTAAAACTTGGTTTATAAAAATATTCTAACGGGGTTTGCGATCTTAGCGAAGGTCTGAGGAGGTCACTGGCTGGCCTGGGCTGGAAGGGGCTTCGTTCGGCTGGTGAATACTGCTGAACCGAGCACACATTAAGCTTTACAAACCTATAGCTGGCGTCCGGTAGGACTGGCATTACGCTACATTGGCATGGTTTTTTAAACATCTTAGTATACTATTTGTGCAGAAACAAGCAATTCCGAGGTCAAAGTCACTATGTGCAGGTTGCTTGGTAACACAGCCTTTCAGGCAAAATATCAAGACGGTCGAATACTTGCCACTTCATCTGGGTTTTGTACCTTGATTTCACAGAAAACACAGAAACTCCCAGGCGAGATTGAGTAGTTATAGGAATTTACCATATAGAATGCTGCACCGCACTGCACAGCAAGTTGTTTTAAAAGTCTTGGAGTAATCCTCTCGCAAGCACCTCTTGCGCAGGGAAATCAGGCCCCCTCCTCTGAATGTTTTTAATGTGGGGCTACATGATGACACAGGAAGACAGCGGGTTTCTGAGCTGGCAGCTACAGGCGGCTCCACAGTACTGCTGGAAGGTCTGATAGCAGCTCCGGTCAGCGTCACCGCTCCACTGCACCGGGTTGGCGGACAGGGCTTCAGCCGGCAGCCTGTTGAGGATACTGGTGTTCACGGCCAGGGCCGCTAGCCCATAGTCGGTGAACAGGACGGTCTCCCTCTTGCATGTGGGACACGAGATGAACTTGTATTTGGGGCAGGACTCGTACAGGATCTGCAGGCACTCCTCGCACACCGAATGCAGGCAGGACAGGATGCGCGGGCGTTTGTTGGTGAAGTTGTACGTGTGGCAGCAGGTCGGGCACTCCAGGGGCTCCGAATTGGCCGACTGGTGAAGCACGTACTGGTTCACGATGACCTCGTCCGACGGCGTCTTGCGGTGGTAGCAGATCTCCGAGCTGGCCTTGCGGTGACCCTGGCAGAACTTCTCCCTGCGCGGCGGCGTCCGGCTCAGGCCCGCGCCGCTCCTGCCGTTCTCCATGATGGGCAGGTCGGTGCAGGCCTGGTTCACGATGATCTCCGACTCCAGGGGCCACACGCACTTGCCCACCAGCGGCGGCTCCCGGCACGGCTGCCCGTAGCGGGGCTGCGTCCCGTGGCGCTCGGCATGGGAGAACTTCTCCGAGGGCATGATTTTCACGGCTTCCATTTTGATGGCGGCCTGCTGCTGTTTGAGACACGCCATGGGCTAACCAGGCCTCGCGCACAGGGCAGGCCCGATCACAGGTAAGGAGGGCACTCACCGCATAGTCTGTCCGTCTCTGCAGCCTGCAGACATCTCTCCGGGCACCAGGAACTCGTACGATCCATATACAGCACCATCAGCCTGCAAAACAATTGGCAGAAAACATGCTGCAGTCTCCCAACGCAGGCAGGCTCCACTGGACGATAAAAAAAATGCGTGAGAAAACAGGTGCACCTCGGTGCGACCTCCACAGTCAGCCCACGACGAGGTTCTCCTTGTTTTAATCCCACTTCCCCGGGTCTCAATCACTGGCAGCTCTGAGATGCTGTTGATGCTAAAGCCAGATGACAGGCAGGCTCCTGCAGCATGTTCCAGAAGCTGCCTCTCTATGACAGCCCAGAACCAGTGACAGCGAAGCTCTCATTCATTGAGGAGGTCTCGCAGCCTGTGAACAGCCAGCTCCTTGTGGCTTGTGATGCTTCCTTCAAAATCGCGTTACTTGTATTTGCCAGAAGAGCTAGGGGAGCTGGTCGTTCTAGTTTCTTATCAGGTCTCGGTCCTCCCACTCCCTTATACTCACTCCCTGTCAAACCAAGCTTTTGTGCTGAGAGTGAGAGCAGTGAATTGTTCGCTCGGTCGGTCTCTCCAATTTCTCTCTGTTTACCAGTGCATTCCTCTGATCGCAGTGTTGTCTGCAGCAGCACTGCAGCACTGCAGCATGCTCACATTTCTCTCATTCAGCACAGTGTGGGGGCTCCAGGCCGCAGTACCTCAATGCAGGCAGGCTACCTTTGCACAGAAGCCAACCTCTAGCCATTTGCTGGTTTGATTCATCTGTCTAACCTTCAAAGAGCTCTCTCTGCGGTGAGATCGATGCTGAGCAGGCAGAGGATGCTGCTGCCATTTCCTTCCTGAGTCAGGCACGCTCGCTCGGTGCTACTGCAGCAGCAATAGAAACAGCACCAGCTATTCCCCTGAGCACTTCACATCCTCCCAGCATGCGAGGTCACCTCTAGATAGTTCTCACATGCTTACTCTCACTTAACCCCCTCCCCTCCCCTCTGTGCAGAACGCTCAGTGCAGCATAATATGCATGCGTGCCTACTGGCGTCTCCTCTGAACAACGCTTTGCAAACTGCAAAGGGAGAGAGGGTAAGAAGAAAAAAACCTAAATAAAACATTTTTTTGCAATCTCCTTTTGAAGTCCATCCATTTGAGGTGTTTCTGCCATTCCCTTAAGAGATGAGAATACTTTCTAATTGCCCATGAAATAGCAGAGTCCTAAACAGAGCATCCCTGCAAATTAGTTCATTTGCTCGGAGGGATAGCTAAATGCTCGATACTTCCGAGATTATAGCGTTGCCTAAAATATTTTAGAACAAGACTAAGGAATATCATAGGATGTTAAACATACAAGACAAATAGCTGCGTTAATAGATGGTTAATGGAAGTGAGATTGGGTAATGGATGGGAAATAATAATAATCCTTGCATTTGACATCACATCTTTGAGACATCTCAAAGCGCTTCACAGAATATAGTGTAAAGTGAATTGACTGTGTATTTTAGGAGTGAGAGGTGGAACATGCGGGCGCTGGGATAGGCGATGGTCAATGAGAATAAAGGAGGGAGCATTCAATCTAATAAATGTGAAGTATACACCACAAACACCTAAAAGCAATCTGCAGGATTAATGAGAATGGCGAACGCGTGAAGTATATTTACATACAAGAGCGATCATTCACCCCAACAAATCCATCACTTTTGCCCACAGATATACAGTTAATTTGCTTTACACTATATTCTGTGAAGCGCTTTGAGACGTCGATAAGATGTGAAGGGCGCTCTATCAAAGCAAGGATTATTATTATTACTGTCGAATCCCCTTCTCACTCTCAGAGAGAGATGTATCTGAGCGAGATGCCCAGTTTGAACCCATTGACACAATCTCCTGCAAAAGTCTTGCGTTACACATAGTTCAAAAATTGAAAGCTCTCACTGCATTTCTCCCCACTCCCACCTCCAATAGTGAGCGCAAAGCCACACTGATTAGGCAATACAGAAACTTGTGTTTACAGGAGAAAGCACATAGTCACAAACGGGTTGTACAGCGCCACAGAACAAGCACAAAGTTAGCTATCTCTTCAGGTGGTGTCAAGTTGCAGCCTTTGATTGTTTTATGTAATACCACAAGAGTAATAAAACAAGTGCACATTTACTGGTGCTTTGATCTGACTCCAGCATTATCACAAGAGATCGCTGTAACTTCATATAAACTTTCATCCCACCAACACAACAACATTAAAGTCAGCGGATCGTAAAATTTGCCCTGTGAAAAGACCATCTTGACAGACTGAATTGAGTGATGGTTGCTCACCCAATCCTCTCAACTTGCCCGCAGGAAGGTCACACAACAACAAAATTACATTTGTAAAGCAACCTTTTCACACCTGTAAAGAATGTCAAAGCCAATAAAAGCCCTGGGAGAGCTGTCCTGACCCTCAAGATATTGGTCCAACCTTCCTGTGACCAGGTCCATTAAACACAAGCTCACAGGGCAGCAGGGCTGGTGACCTAAACCCACTCAGTATATATTTAACCAAATCTTTTTAAAAATAGTGCTATTCAATACAGCATAGACAGCTTTCGGCAGTCTATCCCAGCTACTTACTGTGCACGATTAAAAAGTACTTTCTGTACTCTCTCATTAGGCTGCCACATTTCACCCACAAATATACAGTCAATTCATTTTACAGTATATACTGAAGCGCTTTGAGACGTTGATAAGATGTGAAAAGCACTATATCAAATGCAAGGCTTATTATTATTGAATCTTAATTTTGAGCTAGTCTCCTCTGCATTTTTCAATCCCAGTTCAAGTTACATATCCACGTTTTTCACCATTAGTGAGTCCATTTTACTTCTGAAGGATTACCCTCTTTGTTAGGATTATTGAGACATCTGGAAGACGTAATAACACGCTATATCAAATGCAAGTATTAATATTATTATTGTCATCCACGTTACCATTTCCTCTGCGACAATCTATCAAGCTAGATAAATAAATATGACACCTAATCATATACCTAATAGTGAATTGAGGAAGAATTTCCTGCCACAGAGGATGATGAAAATATGAAATTGTCGAAGTTGTGGTAAAAGCAAACGGCATTAAAAGTAAAATAAATTCCTGGTGGTTTGAAATCTAAAACATAGAGCTGGATGGGGGCAGGGGGGAGTTCAATCCCAAACCTGATGAAAACAGGTTTAAAGGGCATATTTCAACCATATTTTCTGTCCAGCCAATAAAATGTTGCTTAATTAAGGAATATTGTTCATTATGTATTGGAAAGTAATCAATGGCTGGAGCAGGTTTGAAAGGAAGGGTGATTGAAGTCAGGACACTGAACGCATTTAATAAAAACAGAAATGGCTGGGAACACTCGGCAGGTCAGGCAGCACCTATGGAGAAAGGAAAGTGAGCCGATGTTTCAGGTTCCGGTTGTGGACCCGAATCGTTGACTCACTTTTCCTTTCTCCATAGACGTTGCCTGACCTGCTGAGTGTTCCCAGCCATCTCCGTTCTGTTCCAACATCTGCAGTAATTTGCGTTTTATTTAATAAAAGCTTGATGCTGTTATGAGAGCATGGTAGAGTGGGTGTTCTGGACTGACCGGAAGGGTTGAAGGGCTTTCTTCATTCAAATTAATCTTGTGATCTTGCGAATGCATTTAAGAGAAAACCACTACAAACTACAGTATAAACACCAACACAGACCAGTTAGGCTGAATGGCCTTTTGTGTGTCCTATCACTCTATGTAACTATTGCAAACCCAGGATCACAGAATGTTTACTGTCTACTCTGGTCATGGCTGCCCGCACTCGCACTATCCCCTCTAACGCTTTTCCTTTGTTCTTTTACCAACCATTTTGGCGTTAATTTTTTAAGTGTCTATTTAATTCCCTTTCAAATACTGTATTTAGTTGAAATAGATCCAGTGTGAAGCAAGGATGACGATATAGATCTTTGCATTTGTTTCAATCATTGCTGTTACCCAGTCTCCCTCACCATCGTAATGATTTGCGACTCAGGAAAGACATTGAAACACCACAGGAACTCATTGAGCATTTTCTCCCATTGTAAAGTACTTGTTTATCTTGACAGATCTTTTAATCGCATTGCTCCTTCCTTATGGCATAAGAGAGATGTTTAAAATCATAAAAGAGTTCAACTGTTTAGGGAGACTGTAACCAGGGGACATAGATACAAGATAGCAACTTGGGGACCTAAAAGAGACTTTAGGACAAATTAATTTATGCAGTGGGTGAAACTCGCTGCCTGATGCGGTGGCTGAATCATACGTGTCTATGTATTCAACAGAAAGCTACACCTTCACATGAGCGAGATGGGGAGTAGAAGGAAGTGAGAGATAGTAAGGAATGTGTAAGAACTCATGTGGAGTTCAGTATAAACACCAGCACCAAATGATTGGGCTGAGTAGCCTGTTTCGGTGCTGTACTGTATATTCTTTGAGCTGGTCCAGTACACTGTCTCTCTCTGCTGTCACATCGGTGACAGGTCAGGTTGGGAGCTGAAGTCTGACTTGATGAATGCTGAAAATTAAAATGCAATGAAGATCACACACCCTGCTGTCTTTTTTTTATAACCTAAGAAATTGGTATGACGTTCTCCCAGTTGGATGCAAAATAAGTCAAATTCCACCGCCTCGAAGTTCAACCAACCTGGGTAACTGAGTAACTGGTGAGATCAGAGGTGACGCGTCAATTGTCAGTCCCACAAAACGCAAAAGTTTAGGGTTGGCCTTGTTGGGATATACAGTAAAATTCACATAAGTCGTATCCGTAAAGACCATAATATTTGATATGACTTACTCGAACGCCAAGTTGCAGACAAACTGCATAAATCATAGTACTTTAAATCCAATCTAATCAATAATTTACACTACACAGGCATAATTCAATGCAGCCTAAATGTGCATGCTGTAGAGTCACTACACGTTACAGTATATCCTGTGACGCGCCGTGAGACACCTCGAAGATGTGATATCAAACGCAATGATTATTAATATTATTATTACTGCAGCCAGTAAGTGAGAACGAATGTCCTCTAGAGGCCACATTGGGTATGGCTCTAAGGCACATTTGTTTGTTACCAGGTAACTGACTTATTATCTGTGCTCCTTGAATATAGACATTTCCAAGACAGAAGGAAGCCATGCAACCCATTGCGGCTGTGCTGGCTCTCTGAAAATCTGATCAACCAGGTAGTGGTAAACTGCACTATACAATACATATATCCATATATAACTATACACACAACACTAGGGGCACAACACATGAGTATCTTAAAGGAATGATCTTTAGAAAGCTTCCATGGCCAGATCAAAGTACAGTAATCTTAATCCTTTAGGTGTTGAGAAGATAGATTTAGGAGCTGAGTCTCTCAAATCGCACATCCACGGCTGCTGACTATACGCCTGTAGGCTGTAGGTGGCATTTAATACAAGGACAAAGTACGAAGTAGTAAAACAGGGTTATCCCCAGTGTGAATGTACTCCTTACTTAGCTCTGAGTACATCACCAGACTCAATCAACCGAGTGTGAATCTATCGCCACATAAATCTCCCTGGCAATCCTTGAATTATAATAGCAATTTATACAGTGCCTTTTGTGTAAAGGAGCAGTGCTATTGGAAGCCAATGGATGTATATGTGAGAGAGAGGGTTGACTCAATGATATGATAAGACTCTATATCAGAACGCAAAGATTATTATTAATATTATTATTGAGGATAGCTGTGCATTTTAAAGATGGATGCTGAAGAGGATTCAGAACTCAAACAGTTAATTCCTGGTAGAGGCAGATCTTATGCTCTGGGTGTTGATAGCTGCACTTAAAGCTTGTGGTATTTCTGCATTGACTATTCTGGTGCGTTAAAAAAAGTCCTGGTAAGATTTGCATTAAAAGGCTTGGCTGTTTCATTATTTTACCTACTGTGATTCATCCATCAACTATCCTAGAAATGCAGTAACTTCCAGGTTGTCAGAACCTAGTTGGGGGTGATGGGAAACAGAGCAACAGGAAAGAATCTCTTTCAGCTCACTTGAACAAGGATAACTTGACAATATCTTAAATAAATGAACAGTGTCAGGATCATAATTTAAATACTCCTCAAGGGAGAGCTATAGGCTATACAATGTGTTACACAGTGGAAGTGGTACAGATACATACAGGCTGATCACTGCGGAAGAGATACAGGGTGAATAGAGCTTTACATAGTGCAAGGGAAGCGTATAGATTTTAAAAAGTATATTACACAGTGAGCTGCATATATAATTCCGTTTCCAGTTTCCTGTGCTTCAGAATCCAAACCACTATCCTGTATCTTTCAACCTGAAGGCACACTGTCTCTGTATCACTGAGACAGCCCATCAGTAATTAAGTGATGTAATAATAATAATAATAATAATCCTTGCATTTGATATAGTATTTTTCACGTCATCTAGATGTAGTGCCTCTGCTCTACATTGGAGAGACATAGCAGTGTGAAGACCAGACACATACACCATCAACAGGGACAACAAGTGTGAAAACTACACACACCCTCTATGTTACAGGAACAACCAGTAGTGTGAATACCAGACACATGCTCTCTTCATTACTGAGAAATGCAGCTGGAAGAATACTAACTATAACAAGTTGCAATAACAAATAGCATCCTTTATGTTATGGTACATAACATTTGTTATACACCACCTACAAAATACGTAGTCAATTTTACAGCTGGATGCTGAAGAGGAATCAGAACTCCTACAAAACACATAGTCAATCTAATTGCAATATATTCTGTGATGCGCTTTGAGATGTCTCAATGACATGAAAAGATGCTATATCAAATGCGAGGTTTAGAGTTGGACATCCTTCTAGATAGCTGGGGGTGGGGCCATGATCATGTTCAAAGAGGTAGGATTTTAGATGGTATTTAAAGCCAGAAAGAGAGGAGTGAGAAGGAGTGGTAGGGTGAGATTGATCCAAAGGTTAGGGGTGTAAGCTTGGCCACCAATGGTGGTGTGGACAGGATGGGGAAGGCACACTAACTCAGACTCAGTTGTGTGAAGGGGCAGAGATGTACTGCAGTGAGTGTCAGGTATATTTTCTCTCTATAGGGACATACAGCAGTGCAAATACCAGTGAGGATACCGTCACACTCCCTTTTCATTGGAGACACATACATAGTGGTGTAAATACTAGGCATATTCTCTGCAAATTATAGGGAAGCCCTGGATACACTGTCCACAGTAGACACACGGTACATCAGCAGTAACAAAACAGCCCTTCGCTTAACACACTTGATTTTAAATGCTGGAAATATCTGACAGAACACTATACTGTCGCAGGCTTCGGAAAGCCAGCCACTCATAGAACGCACATTCAGTTAAAGAGGGAGGAAAGTTATAGTAAAGCGAGTGAGTTTCAGATGTAACAAAAACCCTCATGAATGAGCAGTGATTCACCATTCATGAGTAACAACCAGCCAGCCCAGCAATTTTACTGCACACGGGCTGAGCACTGAATAGCCACAGACAGAGCAAGGTAATGGATTACCTCATCCTTGTGGCATAAAACAATGTTATTGTCCAGAGATACAGTCCATTGGATGAGATGTTAAACTGAGGTCCCATCTGCCTGCTCCAGTGGATGTTAAAGTTCCCAGACACTATATGACAGAAGAAGGAACTTTCAGTCTCCTGGTGTGCTGCCCAAAAATCCTCCAAATAAAATTGGTCACTTATTCCATGGCTGTTTATGGAAGATTGCTGTGTGTACAAATGGATGCTGCATTCGCCCACAAAATCCCACACAGTCACTAAACACTGATGTGAAGCATCTGAGCCATCCTCCCAACATGAATGCAATATCAAATGTAAGATTTATTATTACTTTTATACAAATTATTGCACTTTACAGTACGTTGTGACATTTTGGTGTTTTAGGCCCTATATTAAATATTATTGTGATGTGGTTATAGCTATTGTCAACATAATCCTAATTTTTAATCTGAATTATTTATATTGTTTAAAATCGTTTATGCATTGCTATAAAAATGTATGTCTGGAGGCTGCGAAAAACTTTTATGAGAACCATTTTCTCTTCGCAGCATGTTTACAGTCAGTGGCTGGAAACATGCTGCAAATCCCCTTTTGGGTCGTGTGCTTTCTGCTCACTGAAACAGAAGAGCAATAATAATAGGTTTGCCTTCTGCCAAAGATGTCTACACATAGACATTGACCGGAGGAAGGACGGCTCATTCTTTCTCATCTGCCCATCTGCATGGCAACAAGAAAATATACACTTCGTACCAACCGCACCCAGTGATGACGGTTACAAAGCATATAGGAAGGTTCTCTCTGGAACTGGTTTACAACGTCAAACATCCCAATGACGGAGGTCTGCGATGAGCGCATGAAAGGCACGGCTGCAATTGTTGACTGATTTGTTTCAGCCAGGACCATGGGGGTCCTATGTTATGATGAGTCACACCCCAAACCATTAATCTTACTTAGTTTTTCGGAAGTGTTTGCTGGTTTGAGGTTGGATTTTGTGAATGGCAGGCTTAGCAGGACAACCAGGAAAGGCATTGCGCTGAGAGTAATCAGGGGAGTGTAGGTGAGATCTGTGCACAGGGCTGACTCGAAAAACAACTTTTTTTAAAAAAAAATTATATAATGGATAGATGACTGTTAGGTATGGAAGAGTGGAAGGAAGGTCTTTTTCATCCAAATCTCTTCTGATCTTGTTAAATTGTTGCTTGAGGCAAAAAATGTAATTCTAGTTTTTAAGTCTTAAATGACTGCACCTCACCCATCTAGCCGATCATGAAATCGTTCAGTGGGACGTGCGTTTCCCCTTTATCAAACAGCAATTGTTAATCATTTATGGCTGAGAAGAATTTAACTTGCATAATCCATCGATTATGGCAGGCTGTCATGTTGGTTCCACATAGCCTTCCCTAAAGCTTCAACTATCACTTGGCAATAACGACCTTTGTGAAGTATATTAGTTTTGTTTGATAAAGGTGACTGGAAGTGCGCTGCAAACAGTGTTCCTGGGTGGATTTGCGAAGGTCAGGATGTTTATCTGTTTCTGTCCAGTCGTATTGTAGACTACTGATTAAAAGTTTCTAACAACAACACTTGTGTAGGGCTAGGAATGCTACAGTGAGGTGTGGGTACATCAGAATATTACAGTGAGGCAGGTAATATGGAAGTTACCGTGAGCGAAGAGGATATATCAAATTGAAATTGTATTACAGAATGGAAACAGGCCACTCAACACAACTAGTGCTGTTTACAGTCCACACAAGTCACCACCAACCCTGCGATTCTTCTTACTCCCTTTATAAAGTATTGCAGGAAGGAGAGATGCACGTATAATAAGAATTGCGGTGAGGGACATGGGTACATAAAAGGGCAGGGGGAAATGGATCAGTTCTCATGATCTTATCTAGGGTCAGCTCCCATAAGATGTGTTAGTTATGGGCAGAGCTCCTGGCGACAGAAACCCTTGGGAACAGAAGGGGTGAGAGGAGGAAAACAAAAAACAAATGCAGGCTTTTTCCCCAGTTGGAATAGAGCAAAACACTCGCTCCAACTACAAGTGACGAACAAGCAATAAGATCGTCCGATAGTTGTCACTGTTGCAGTCACGCCAGTGAACCTGCAAATTGATTCAAAGGGCAAAGTTATGTATGAAACTTGTGGCCCGCTTTGTTACCAATCTTTGTTAACAACTTTTGTTACCAACCTTTGTTCGACATTAAAGATGCAAAGACTATTGCAATCCAACCTAATCGGAATGTGGCCACACGAGAGGTGTTTGACAAGTCAGAGCTTGGCCCCTCTCGGTATCCTGTTCAACTCTGAGATATCCTCCCAACCCCACATCCACACACATCCACACCACAGATCCACTCTGCCTTCCTCCCACTTCAGTAACATATTGTCCTATCAGTCCCTTTGGAAATGATGTTAGCACACATGCAGAAAGATGGAATCTTCCACTGCTTGCCATGTTATAATCACAACAATTTACATTTCTATAGCGTCTTTCAAATCGGGAGGACATCTCAAAGCATTGTACACTGTTTACTGAGCTGGAGGGTTGGGAGGGTGGGGAGGCGGAAGGTGACCACAAGTGCAGTCAAAAAGCTGAGTCTTAAAGGCAGGGAAGGTGGGAGGGACACAGAGGAATGTGGTTCCAGAGAGTGGAGGATTCATTTGAGTAAGCCCAGTATTAAAGCTTATAATTCTAGCTAATCGGGGGGGGGGGGGGATGAGAACAGCAGGAAAAGATTGATCTGTGTATAAATCGTGCCATAAACCCCTGCTGATCTGTTCTATGGAACAAAGGTTATGTGGAATGGGTGTGCCTGGTTGGTGTATATACACACACAAACACACACAGCATTCCACTAGTCTTTCAGCCCAGGTAACACGATTTGCATTGTGAGGCTCAGCCCACAACGTTCAGCAAGCCAACCCAAACTCTCTGGGGGAAGTCAGCAGGGGAAGGTTGTTCCGCATTCGTTTCACCCAAGACAAATCTGGGAACTGCTTTGCTTTCGGAGTAAGAGAAAACATAATCTCTCGTTTCAATGAGACTTTGAAACCCTCAGGTTGGTCTGAAAGATACCAAGCAATTGTTTCCCCCGTCCGCTCTGAAGAGACTGAAACACCAGAGTGGGTGACGCACCTCATTACTTCCTCAAGAAATTCTGTACACAGAGGTAAGGTGGACAGGCCTCCTCCAGTTTCTCTCTGCTACTCCTGAGAGTTGCTGAAACTGATCTGGGAAGCAATAGATTCGGGCAAAGGTGCCACATCTGTGAGACCGATCGTACGAGTACAGTCTGCCGTGTGTCAGTGACGAAAATGGATAAAGGTATAACCATCCCAAATCCCTACGTCGACGTAGCCACACATTATACCAATGAGGCATACGAAAATGGTCAAAATAACAAGCCAATGTCGTTCTTGCATCAGCAATCAACGGGACCTGCTACCACGTACCAGAATAATGGGGTGAACACAAGCCATGTCTCACAACCCATACACTTCAAGAACCCTTACGCCTCTGTCAACAAGTCAACGGAAATAGGAGACTTCAGGGCACCTGTGATTTCAGAGATTTCAGAGGAGAAGAATGGATGTTGCCCATACTGTAAATGCTGTAAATGTTGCCAATGTGTTATTTCCTAATACACCTCAGCCCCTGTACAAGATTCCCCTGTCCTATTGCACGGTGCCTGCTTGGGGGCACTGTACACCAAAACTATATTCTCTTTCAACTGTACACAACTTTGGATACCAATGATATCGCTAACAGGTGCAATATTAAATCGTCAAAAGGTGGCCACTGATCAAAAACAATGTTGTTTTGAGCTAAAAGATGATCTTCTGTTTTGAGTGGCCGATTACACGCAAGTTAAATCGTAAGAGAAATGTAATCATCTGCTAAAGGTATGAATCTGGCTGGACTAGGGAACCAATGAAGCTCCTGGCACTTTCTGACTGCGCTCTTCAAAATCTATCCTTGGATCAGTATCAGCTTCAGCAGAGGAAATCTTCGCTCTCCATCAAGAACACAGGCGTCCGTCCACACAGCAAAGGAAATTGCGAAAGAAGCAAGATTCAGAGCATTCAATTTAGTCGTTATTTTTCTCTCTAAATCACACCAGGCCAACACTACTAATCTCTGTAGCGCTGGTGCCTTCCTGAGGACTGACTCCCACTCATCATGTGAAATTGTGAGACAGATCATAGATTTGCACAGTTTTCTTTAAATGTTACGTAAACATTATTTAGATTGTGACAGGGAAAGGTAAGAATCAGATTTTACTGGAGGTGGCTGTAACCCTGCAGCTACACTGTATATATGGCAATATCTCTCCATGTTCCTCACCCCACATTACATCTGCGGCCTTGTATAACCCTACTGACTTGACCTTTTATTTTTGCAAACAGCAACACCATCCTACTTCATGTTCCCCGCCAAACCCATCCAAACCAGCCATTCTATCCCCTTTCGCACCACCACCATCTCCCCCACCCACCAAGGCTGTCATAACAATTTGTTTCACAAACCTCTTTGACCATGCCTTCAGTTATCTTTCCTCTCCTTACTCTCTTCGGCTTCCACTCCCAATCGTGGGTGACCAGCCAGTGATGTCCAGTGCTTTAAGATAGCCTCATGACATGAAAGGGGCTGTATAAATGTACATTGTATTATTGTGGCATGTCTGAATCTGCTGCATTGATTGTCTGTAAATGTGGGATGAAACATGTTATAGTTTGACTCTACAGGAGGAAAGGCTGGTTGTAATGCTCTTTAATTAAACTGTGTTCGACCATGTCATTCTGTTTCAGTTTCATTTTGAAGCAAGGTAGGGCCTGAGTCCTGATACAGAACGGAGTTCTGTCCACATTGATCAGGTTAATGTTGCTTTGCCTCCACCTAGAAGTATCAACTGTAATTATTATGATTATAATCATTATGATGATTACAATAATAATACTTGCATTTGATATGGAGTCTTATCACGTTGTTAGACGTCTCAAAGGGCAATTTTTTTTGAAGAAAAAATTTCTTTCTTCAAGTGGCTGAAGTATGATATCCAAAGGGGCTGATTTCAGATTCTAGGGAATGTCCCCATCCATTCACCCACTTCTGACCTGATCCATTCACCCATCTTTCCAGGACATCCCAGAGCAAGAATACTGTGGGACTCAAGAGAAATGCTCAGTGGCGGCTATTCAGCATTTACTGAGCTCCATACCTGACGTTTACAAGGCAGCCGATAAACAAGGCATTAGTTCACGGTTGCACGAAAACACGTGAGCTTAACAATCAATTAAGAAGCACTAAATGGTTTCATTTCCCCCATCTTGGAGGTTAAGAAAGCCAGGAAATGGCGTGATTGAATTAACAATGTGTGGGCTGTGCTCTCCAGTGTTCTGTGTGTATAATGGACTGTTGCAATGTAGATACGCATCTGTGATTCACCACTTAGTAAACTACGAATCTCAAGACGCCCATATTTCAGCCTCAGTCCTCAGCCGTGGTGTGTAACAGAGAACTCCGTACTCCCAAACACCCTCTGTGTATCGATTTTCTTTTCGAACCTGCAGTTTAATTTTGGCTGCCCTTAATCTTAATTTTCTTCCCTCTGGTCACTGACTCACCCACCGATCAGTACAAAATAATTGATTGTTATTTACCCTAGCATAACACTTCATAATCGTGACCTCTATCAGATCACCTTTTAACCTCAGGCTTAGCAAAATTATCACTAACTTGTAATTTGGTAATATCCTGGTGAGCCTTTTCCATCGCTTTTATAATAATAATAATCCTTGCATTTGATATCTAGTGCTTTTTATGTCTTCTAGATATCTATTTACAAAGCGCTTTAGAAAATATACGGTAAAGTGAATTGACCGTATATTTTGTGGGCGAAACACAACAGCTAATTGCATACAACAGTGTCCCACAAACAGTCATGGATTGAAATGACCAATTTATTATTGGGTTTTTTCTTGAGGGATTATTTATTATCAGGCATGTGGAGTAAGGAAACTTGCCCAAGGTTTCATCCTGCCTGGAATTAAAGCATATCTCTCGCGTGTGAGGCTAGTGCTCTATCCACCTCAAACTATTGCCTATCTACAACAAACTTGCATTTATATAGCGTCTTCACTCAAGGTAGCATCTCAGAGTGCTTGATAGTGGCGGAGTCTGATACCGAGCCAGGGGGAAAGGGAGGTTTCGTACAAGTTCAATAACACTCCATGCCTTTGTCTTTTCTGGCCCACGTGTAAACCCATCATCATGCTAAATACTGTAGTATCCAAACTATACAGAGTTCCACAAATGCAACCTATACCTCTACTGCCTTTGTGTTTTAGGCCTCCAAGAAAGGAGTATGTTCAATTTCCTCATGGGTTTTTCTGCCCTGCTCTATTGCCTTTAATAATCTGTGTATTGCCTCAAGATGTTCCTACACTCTGTTTAAAATCATAATCACTGCCATCTCTACATGTCTGAAGCTGGGAACCAAGCAGCAAAGACATTGCTTCATAGTTCAGTGAAGTTAAATGGAGTATGCGTATTATAGAAATGCACAAGTAGCTCGTCAATCAGCTTCTGAAAGAGGTTTCATATTTTAGGTGTGGCCCACCATCAGAATATCAATGACTCATTCTCATTCCAGCTCTGACAGACAGACCTATTGTGGATTTACTGAAATTCTGGCTTTATTTCAGAATTCAAGCACGCAGTTTTTCTTCTTCTGTCTAAGGTTAGATCCGGTCACTTTGCACTCTGCAGACTGAACCCAAACTCTCAAACATTGCTGTGTATGAGACACTTTGCATCTATTTTTAAACTTGAACATTGTGTGCAATACATTGCTTTTACGCAATACAGTACATTGTGGAGTCCTATAGCTCAGTGGTCAGATCACTTACCTCGCAAATGAGAGACCTGAGTTTGATTCCAGTCAGGGCGAAACCCTGGACAAGTTTCCTTACTCCACACGCCTGATAATAATCCCTCATAAAACAATAATAAATTGTTCATTTCATTCCAGTGCTGTTTGCAATTGGCTGCCGTATTTCACCGACAAATATAGTCAATTCACATTACAGTATATTCTGTGAAGCACTTTGAGACGTCTAGAAAACATGAAAAGCACTATATTAAATGCAAAGATTTTTATCATTATTTTTCTCAAATTCCTCAAAGGTAAATTTGATTTTAAAAAATTATTATTTACGAAACCTAATATTTGGAAGGAATATAGGAATCTGAGCTATCTAATTAATCCATCTGACAAAACACAAAATACTACAGATGCTGGGAATCTGAAACAAAAACAGAAGTTGCTGGGGAAACTCAGCAGGTCAGGCAGCATCCATGGAGAAAGGAAAAGGAGTCAACGTTTCGGGTCTACAACCCGTTGTCAAACGTTCACTCCTTTTCCTTTCTCCATGGATGCCTCCTGACCTGCTGAGTTTCCCCAGCAACTTCTGTGTGTTTCAGTTCTCTATCTGATTGGATCGTAACTGCTCTTTTGTCCCCATTTTCTATCTTTTCTCTATAATCCCTCAATATTCTCCCCACTTATCTGTCTAGACTGAGGTGCTACCACTGAGTTGAATTATGTTCATATCAACATCAACTCACATTTAAGCAAAGGCTTTCATGTATCAAGAATATCTTGATATGTTTCACAGCCATGATGTCAAAAGTTCCCCAGCACAGATGCAATGAAGTAAATATTTCAGAATACAACCTTCCGCAAATAATTGACACCGTCCTCCCCAACTGAAGCACAGAAAAGTTTGCGTCCTTGGAATACTTGCTCATCTCAGTTTGTCCTTACTCCTTAATAACCAAGGATATACTTAGCCCAACAATTAAATGGTTCAGACGCCAGTAAAAGGGGAAGCTCCTTGATACAGTGGACTTCTCTTGTTTGTGCCTGTGTCCGGCAGGGCTAGCTGAACGAATTTCAACCAATTCATCTAATCCGAACAATTGAAGGGTGGGCAGATCAGACTTAAGAGCCCCTGCAGTCTGATAATACTCACAGAAAGGCTGTAACTTGAGAGAATGGAATAAGCGGAATGAACACACTTATTAAACATACATAAACAGCAACATATCATTCATTTAACCCATTTTCTCTTCTCCAGTGTATCCATCCCGAAGGTGCTGGCTTTTTCCTGGCGCTCTCTGCTATCTCGACCACTACCCAAGTAAACACTGATTATCAGCATGTCAATAACTGTCAATAACAATGTGCGTTTGACCTTCATACCCCATGTTGTCCTCACACAATAATCACAAACATATCATCTCTGGTCAGGAGTTACGGGATAGTGACCAGGAGAGCAAAACCTGCCCATTCCCAACCCCCATCCCTAACCAACAAGGTAAAGAAGTTAATTTCAGACCACTCACTCAACAGCAACAACAAAATTACATTTATACAGCAATTACTTTCACTCACTGCCATTTTCTAACTCGATCAAAAACGGTACAATTCTGTGGCCTCTGATGTATAATAACTGAAATATTATGTGTAGATTGTTGGCCAAGACACTGGGATAAACTCCCTTCTGCTTAATTCAGAACAATGCAACACTTCTTTGCATTCAAAAGAAGTCCAGACATGTGATTGGGGGTGTTTCTTGATGGAATTTCTTAAAAGAGAATACAAATGGGGGAATCCTTCCAGTGACAGAAAGTACCACACCAAAATCACTGACACACACACACACACTCACCCCATTCATTTCAGTCTAGCCAGCAAGGTGAGATTCCATTATCAAGCCTTTCCTGTTTAGAAATATCCCAAATCAGACCCTCAATCTCAGCAAGTGATCAGGTCGTTTGAAGGGTGAAATATGGAATCTCAAGGATAGCCTTATCCTCACTGTTAGACAAAGAGGATTACAAAGCATACAATGGAAAAAATATTTCACAGCAGACAGCGAATGTTATGAAATCTTGGCCATATTGGTTAGTTCAAAGTATCATTTAAAGGCTCCAAAAGAATACGGCAATAAATGCAGTACAGTGTTAACAGACAATGTAATCAATTATATTTTGTAAAGTGGTTTGAGACATTTGCGTTACTGTATATAAAAGGAATGATGAAAATGCAATTTTTTTTATTTATCATGAAAAGTCACTGTCAGTGCCACCTGGTGGCAAGCAGAAATGCCCCCAATACCAACACTTAAATACTGTACTGCATTAAATAATAATCATCCTTGCTTTGGATAAAGTGCTTTCACAGACATCTGAACGAACTGCAGTGACTGTGTATAATGTAAGCAATTAATAATAATACTTTTGTCATAGCACCTCTTGGCATAAAAACACTTCACGGTATTTTACCATAGAATGTAGTAACTGTGTAGTTGTCATACGCTCTAACCTCTGGAACTCCCGCCCTCTATCAACTTTAGTCCTAGAGGTGAGAGTGCTGTCAGTTGAGAGAGGCTGATACTTAACTGGAATAAAAGCTTGCTTCCTCTCTAACTGCCTTTAAATCAACCTCAAAACCTTTGATTGTACATATTATCCCTTTCCCCTTCCCTCTATTCCCGCTCCCCTTGTTGTTTGGTGCCTGACCATGTCATTGTAAAGCACTCCAAGATGTTATTCTATATGAAGGGCATTATATAAATGATAATAGTAATTCTTGCATTTGATATAGCGCCTTATCAAGTGTTCGAGGCGTCTCAAAACGCTTCACAAAACAGACAGTAAAGTGAATTGACCGTATATTTTGTGGGTGATCCACGACAGCTAATTGTTCGCAGGTTTGTTCCGTAAATTGTCGTGAATTGCAAGTTTTCACTGTTTCTCCAAAGCAACATATCAATGGTGTCGATTCCAAAATTGCACACAATATTCCAAATGTCACTACACCTTCTGGCCTTGTTCAGGGGGTTTCCGGCCAAAGTTCTGACAGCAAGGCCTGAAATACTGTTTCCCAAGCTCACAAATAATTATTAAGCCTGATTGAAATCATCAAGCAGAACTGTTTGGTTTGGATATTTTAGAAGCAGAAGTGTGTTCCTTGCCACCAATCCAGAGGGAATGGGTAGAGCTCCCCTGAGCCTGAAGGAGTTAAAAGATCTCCCAGTTCTAGAGCCACAGTATCACCTTTCCAATACTCTCCTTCACAATCTACTGTTGAGGTAACAAAGGCGGTAAGGTAACACCATCAACCCATGTACAGCTGCCGGGAGCACAATAGAAAAATGAACTGACTGTCAAAAGAGAAATTCAAGCTTATTCAGTGTGAGAGCAAGCGAAATGGTAAACAGATCGACTCCACACTGCCGGTTGAAAAGAGACGTGGACACAAGTAGGAAGCCTATCTGCCAGCTTTAGGAGTGAGCTAGATAACAGCGGGGCTTTGTACCAGTTAGTTAATGGTTTGTTCGTCTGCCGTCTTTCTCGCACCGGGTGTTGCTGGAATTGTAATTACAGGTGATTTACCTTTATAATCGCAGCCACGTATGTATCCTGCCTAGCATATTAGAGAGAATGAACGGCTGTATCTCTTGGGTTGCCTGTGTATGATTACACTGCTAAACTGGTATCAACGTCAGACCGTCAGAATCTGTTTGCTCTGTTTATTGGAGAAACGATCAGATACAAGCGGCAGGTATTACTGGCTGCTTCGAGTGAGCACACAATACAATACCCAGGGAAAAAAAAACAACTGAAAGAGCAAAACAGGTTTGATGGAGTTCCGGGGGCAAGCGGTCCGGTGAAGAAAACGCCAAACCAGAGCGAGCGCTGGAGAAACAAACAGAGCAAAACGAGTGAGTAAAGCACTGCGAGAGCCTGCGCTGTGGGAAGGTGCGCTGTATAAATGCAAGTTGTCGTGGAGTACCATCTGAGGCATGAGCAGGCAAGACCACAATAGGGCACTTCGGTAGAAAATTCCCCTCAGACGAGATTAGCAACAGATCCCATTACTGGTGATGCTGCATGTACCTGCCTCTGTCCTCTTTTCCCCCTTCCCCCAAATGATCTCATCCTCACTGCTAGTACTGTCCACTTTGCTTGTTTCCTGGCTTAAGTCTTTCTCAATAAACAGTAATTTGTTTTATCTATAAAAGAGGGAATTCATGACACAGGGAGCTGGGAGTATCACTAAACACATCAGGGATCAGTTACAGTTCCTTCAAGGCCACCACGCAGCTGTCTCTCTCTTCTGTACTCATTGCTCCAGCACAATCCCCTCTCTTATTTCTTGCTCCCTTTTCCCACTGTCCCCACTGTTGGGACGGAAATCACAACTAAAACAGTGGGGAGACTAAACAACACAGCAAAAACATCTGCCAAAACCTTTGTGGTCCAGTCAACACATGGGATTGATTCAGGCTGCTGTAGTCACTTGCGCCCAGCCCCACAGAACAGCTTCAGGGCCCTAACTGGCTGTTTTCTCCTTGAAAAGTCACAGCCAACATTACAGAGCTGTCACTTGGTGTCACTTGTTCCACAGTGTCCAAACTCTCAGTGAATACCCCTCAGTGAAAACACCTAGACTCCTCCAAACCCACCCAGTATAGAGGAGCCATATTGCTCCCTTACAGGCCTTTCTCCCCATCAGTCAAAGCTGGATTCAAACCTGGTCCTAGAAGTGAAAGTCCTGTGTCTAACCTCCTGCGCCAGAGTCCAACAAAACTCCAACTTATAGAAAATAAGTGATGACCACATGTGGACATATGGCAGCTTCGCACATGATTCTAATGGTTCTGTGTCTCTTTTAAGATGTTGAACATTGAGGAGCTAGCTCACGCCCTAGCCAGCGAGGGATCTGATCACACTATCTCAGTATCTCCCGACACGGGCCTGTCCGTCCGCCACTTTCCAGAGCAACACAAGAGAATCGAATGCATCATCTGCTACTCTGCCCACAACCTGTTGGACAGGCTGCCTCGGAAGCTTTACTGCGGCCACACGTTCTGCCAGGCCTGCCTGAAGAGGCTGGAAATGGTGCTAAATGAACAGAAATGGATCCCATGCCCTCAGTGTCGGCAAAGCACGCCCTGCCCCCGAGGAGGCAGCATGATGCTCGATTTGGACTTGGGCATCTTTTTATCTCTTAAAACAGAACAGGACAGTCTCAAGCCGCCCGGCATCAGACCTGACACCGATCCGCGGCATAAAAAGCAAACCAAAGGCTCCAATGCCTGTCAGCCCATTACCCGGCAGCCAGCGGCTTTGTGCCAGGACACTCCACGCGAGCCACACTTTCGCAGAAACCCCTGCCCTCAGTGTGCTGGCTGCTGCTGTGTTTAACCAAGTCTCTTCAGCAATCACCTGCACACACACACACATGTGTCATTCAACTGCCTTTGGGAGTGCAGTAATACAAAGGCCCACTGGATCAGCTGGTTTCATTTCAGCTGCACACACCAAACAGTGTGTTAAACAGGCAGAGCTGTCATTTCTCTCAATGAGAGCTGGGCTGCTTTGTGTGTTAGACAGGAAGTACTGTATGTACTGCAAGGATATTAGAGAGCTACATAGACTGTATAGTGTATCAGACAGGGGAGCTGAACAGTATATACTGAACAGACTTACATAGACTCCAAAGTTCAGATAATCTGAAAGTGTACGACAAAAATCTTCACATAAAGTAACTCCAAATCAAAAAATTAATGTTCAATGCATGTTCAGTGTTCACCTCTACTAGTGTCTACGCTCCAAAATGACAAAAACAACAGACAAAGCGCTGGTCATCTCTCTGTTTGGCAACGTCCTATAAAGTGCAGGGACTGTGTGTTTTGTCAGTGAACGCAGCAGCCAATTTTGCAAACAGCAATGTCCTACAAACAGCCATGAAGTGAATGACCAATGTTATCCGGAGGGGATTGTTGTCCAAGACAGTGGGAGAAATCATGGGATCTTTAACACGCACTTGAACATGTAAAACAAGACCTCAATTTAAATGTCTCATCTGAATCATGGTGCTTCTAACAGTGCAGCACCCCCCCCGCCCCCCACCTCCTCTCAGCCCACTACCAGATTGTCAGACTAGATTGTGAGCTCGAACGCACAACCTTCTAACTCAGAAGCGATCGTGCTGCTAACTGAGCCAGGCTGACACTCAAATGTTCATTCCAGGTGGCGGAAATATTTGACAACCAATTTAAAAACGGATTCCGAAACCTCTCCTATCTTCTTCTGAATTGCGCCCAAAAGTTCCTCTTCTCTCTGCACTATTTGCTCTCAGTCACACAATGGTGGCAGCCCAAGCAGATCTGAATCCAAGAGCTGGGTGCAAAGCAAGAAACGCTCGCATCCCTTTGTCTTGTCCAGTTGTTTATTTTTTCTACCATATATGGATAAACCAGCAGGAACCTGAATCAGGTAAAGCCTCTGAACGTTTGACTCCGACCACTCTTCCAGCTATATTTGAAGAAATTAGGAGGCAGGACGCCAGCTGTACAGCAACAACCAGCACGCACTTATTGTACAGACTGAACAGCATGATACTCGCAGAGTGCTCAGACAACTCTCTGACAATCGTCAAGCCGTGGGGGAGATGAAAGAAACCAAGGGATCGAAGCAACGCAGGACTTCACAACAGCCAGGAAACTGCACCCTGTGTAGGTGTACACAGATCAATTGGGGGGAAAAATTGCACCATGCCAAACAATGCCAAAACAATAGCTGGAGCTAAAAAAAAAGAATGCCAGGTCTCAACTACTGTAGAGGGATGTGTCGGAAGTCAGAAACCAGCGCAATGTGTTCTCAAGCGGTTGCAGACGTCCCTTTTTTGTGATGTTTTGTGATCGTGTAGTTTGCCGTTAGAATTCACAGAAAAAGAAAGTTACCAACTTACACCTGTCTGCATATTAAAAAAAAATCTAATCACTCGAGTGACACGTTTGTTCCATTTACTGTTCCGGTCTCCCTCTGTGTGTCCCCCCATCACGTCCTAAATTGCTAGTGATAATCTTTGACGGATTACCCAGCTCCAACAGAAACATCAAAGAGTTAGAACAGTTTATAATGGTTGTACAGCAAAGCCACCCGTGGATGCTCAGCAGTTACACAGGATGCTGGCAGAATAGGCATAAGCCACTTCATACACTGATCATCTCACGTTTCATTTCTCCAAAGAGTAACAGTAGGAGTGTAGCAGGGCGTCCCACAGCACTGGACAGTCAAGGCTTTGGATGGCAGGGAGGGTGGGGGGAAGGGAGGGTGGCCAAAAGCATGGTCGAAGAGTAGGCGTGCCTTGAAGCAAGCAAGGGAGGGAAGGAGGGAGGAAGGCGAACGTGGCATGGAGTTACAGAAAACTAGTTCGGGGAGTGAGTGGTGAAATGTTTCCACTCTAGACCTACACATCACAGACTCTAAGTACTGCATAACACAGGAAAAACACAGCAAAACACAATTCCCCTTTCCAGTGTGATTACAAATATGTATTTTCCTTGAAAACTATCTCCTGCAGAACACCTCTCCTGTCGCTCATCTCAATTGTCCAGAGTCCCTCAGTGATAACAGCAGTGGCTAGAGATGGCTACAGACCTCATAGGAAAGCTTTGTCCACAGCCAGCACAGCCGTGAGGTGATTTCTAGTTTGTTCATTCTTAATTAATCAATCACAAAAAACATCCCCAACGTGATAACAAAGATACCAGAAACTTACCGGCCCTCAGGAAGGCAGTAGGCAGATCGAAGTTCAGCTGGGGTTCCTGGTCTAACGCTCCATCCCAACAGGTGGACAGCACCACAATCTTTGCGACGAGTTTCAGCTCGAGTATCTCTGGAATGGTCAGTAAGTAAGTCCGCTCGTCCACGCTCTCTTGTGTGTTAGGAGGTGGATACGGGGAGAAGACAAGCACGCCATCTTTCCAGCTCCCAAACGTAGCTGTGAATCAGAAAGAAGTGGTGAACAAGTGTACGCTAACTGCAGCAGGAAAACAATTTTCACTCCTGACATTGTTAAGATAAGGGGGTCAAGTCAGTAGAAATGTTCATCTAGTCCAGGTATGGGAAGCCCAAGTGCGTCCCAGGTAGCAAGCCCATAAGGGACAAATTGGGTTGATCCATGCCCATATGGGCCCCACATGGGCTTGCTACCTGGGGTTCTACAGTAATTATGATGATAATAATCAATACATTTTATATAACTTCTTATCACGTCTCCAAGATGTCGCAAAGAGCTTCACAGAATACACTCGCGAGAAATATCATTAAGCCATGAGCAGACTGATCTGATCGCCTGTGCTCACCAATATGAACAATCAATGCTCGAGGGAGCTCTGCAAGAAGTAGTTTCTTCGTAGCTTCCTCTCCTAAAATGGCATCAGTTTGCAAGTACTCAGCCACCCTCAGAACCTCTTTTTGTGCCACAGTTAAGGGCCTTCCTGCCTTCCAGACTCTCCCGAACAGGAATAATTCTGATGGCAATTGAGGACTTCCCACAACTAATGCCCGATATCGGCAAAATATCTGAGGAGGCAAAATTCCAAAGAGGATTACTCGCAGAAAATGCCATAATTTTCTAACCGGATACAACATTAAAAGACAAAAATTCCTTTGTCTACAAACACACAGACACTATAATTAACAGTAAATCCAGTGAATCTCTTTGAGACGTCCTTCTGGTGTGAAAGGATCTGTGTCAAAAAATGCAAGGATAAGTCAAATAAACCCAGATTCATAATCTAACGTGATTACCCGATAGGTTCACACGCTCATAACAAGACACCCTCTTTCATACCCAGACCACACTCCCGATCATATTCACATGCCTGGACACACACCTGCTTGAATGGAGGAATGAAGTGCTTGGAGCTGACTACAGCTGTGCCAGTGGCTGTGTGGTGAACAAGGCGATGCAAACGACCGTCGAGTCTCATCTTCTGTAACCCACGGAGCTCCTGATGGTTCCCACCCATCATCTCCAGCAGAGCCATGTCATCAGCTGGAACAGGCCCTGTAACGCAGCAAGGACGAGGTCATGGCGCAGCAAGCTAGCCTTAACTAGCCACATACATCGCCTGAAAATAACTAATGGAGATGATGGTGTAATTGCTTGTTTTTTACATTAACACTTAAGAGAGTTGAGCTACAACTTGGGTATCAAGGTTGGAAGTCAACGCAAGATCTCCCCTGAAAAGCATAAAGGCAAGCAAAATAAAAATGTTATTATTCGACTATGCCTTTAGTCACCCTCCTACCCCTACCTTTCACCCCCTCTTAATCTGAATAACCAGCTCGGGTGCAGATCCCTGAATGTCCAGCACCTTGGGACGTCCTCCTTACATGAAAGTAAATAAACCTGGTTGTGTCCTGTTTCTTCCTTTAATGAGTAATTTTAGCCGTAACTCTCGTCAGGACATGCACCTGCATGGTATAGGAGAATAACAACAACAAATTGCATTTGCAGAACACCCCACTAGTGCCCCCTAAGGGAATAATGCTCAACTTAACTGTTACATACTTTAGTGGTTCAGAGTTCTTTTAGTTCTACTTTGCAAGCAACTGAACTTGCTTGCAAACTCCCCCAATCCACCACTTCTCGACTAGCACCAGTCTCCCGCTCGTCCCTCGCACCCTCCGCCCCACTACTGGAGGTGGCGCTTTAAGCCACTACTCTCCAAACCTCTGGTACACTCTCCCCTCAATCCCTCCGCCTTGCTCTCTCCATCTCCTCTTTCAAATCTGACCGTGCTCACGGCCACCCCCCACTCCCCTTTGGCTCCGCGCTGTTAAGCGCTCTGAGTCACTATCCTGCATGGAGGGTTCTATATAAGTGTAAGTTGTTGTTGTTGAACTGCATATTGTGAAGTAATTGTCAGATTAAGTGCACTGTGTACGTTGCGAGGCACAACACACATTAGTAACTTGTACAAGCCACAGCCCAGTGCAACTTACTTTCTACTTTGGTCTCGCCACGACTTTGGAACTTCATTGCCACGTTTTCCACGGCGAATAGTGATGGTAAGAGGGAGACAAAAAATTTGTCCCCTAGCTTTTTATGCTTGTAATCGTACAGGCTTGAAAAGGGGACCTGTGATTAAAGAAGACGCTTAGTGTGGGTGTAACAGGTACGTGGAGATATACGTTGAATAATCAAATTAGTTCAGCAAGAATCTGTGAGGACAACATTATTTTTATTAAAACAAAACTGAGCACAATACTAGCAACTTCACAATTGAGGGAATGGTACAGTAAATGAGACAACACATTAAGTCCTAAAGTATACATGTATACAGGATCTGTGTGTGTGTGTATATGTGTGTGTGTTAAAGATCCCATAGCGCTATTCGAAAAGAGAAACGTTGGGACATTATTGAGTACAATATGTGACACTCTCACCTACAACAACTTACCTGCACCTACCTGCATGAGATGTTTGTCTGGCACTATCAAGAGGTCACTCCCAGCCTCCATTTTTTCCAACAGTTCACTGACAGGCTTCAGGAGCAGCAGGTACATCTGCTGCCAGTTGTTATGCTCCATCCAATCCTGTGAATCCTCAGCAGTGGGCACCTGTGCACCTTCGCCTTTCTCACACGAAGTGGAGGCGTAAAGGACCTGGAGCAAAGAGAGACCAGTATAAGGATCAACTTCACCCCATTGGCAATAGGGGACCTGACTGTTTAGACAGTAGTTTAACGCTGGCTTACTTTTCAACAGGTGGCGGCCTGGCTCAGTTGGCCATACTCTTGCTTCTGAGTACCGCGCCTTCACCTGCCCCACTAACTCTTACCCCCTCTCCCACTCTCCTTCCCGCTACCCCGATGCTCCCCCCCACCCACCCAGCTCGAGTCCTGACCTGACCCGACGTGAAAGGTGCTATATAAGCGCAATTTTGTTTTGTTGTTGAGTCTCCCTCTCTCGCTTCCCTCCACGGTGTCGCACCACTGTGACCGTCTAAAATTCTACCAACACACCTGCTCCCTGCACTCGGCAGGCACTGCGCTGTTTCACACACCCTGCCCTGCCCATCACTGCACCCACTCTCTGGAACGCCTCCCGAGAAACCCTACGCCTTACTCCTTCCCTCGCTTCCTTCAAAGTCCGTCGCTGACTCCGCCTTTGGTCATCCTCCCACCCCCACTCTCCTTACCCCAAATCAGCCCTGAATCCAAATTCCAGCTTGAGTGTAAACCCTCGACTATCCAGCACTTCCTCCGAACATGAAAGGTGCTACATAAATGCATTTTGTTATTGCTGTATTAAATGCATTCTGCTGTTGTTGTGGTGGTTGAGTCCGAAAAGTTATACATTCAAGTCCCACATCGTAACTTTGAGCAGACAGTCCAGGCTGAAACTCCAGCACTGACAAATATAGTCGCTACACTTAAAATCTTGTGAACCGCTTTGAGACAGTGATGTAGTAAAGTGCTATATATCAAATGCAAGCATTATTATTAGACTACTTCTGATACAATATTTACCATGGATTTTTTGGATAGGATCGTTTCAGGTGCTGTGTTTTCTCCCGGGATGTTCCTAGGCTCAGCCTCGAATAGCATAGACTTGCCCTTCAGCATCTGCAGAAAGCTGCAAATCTGCCAATGGATGTTTTCTGCGTCTCTAATGCTGCTCCTGTGGAAGTGGACCAGGCCCTGTCCAGCTCTCAGCACCCACAGCAACAAGCCCGTTTTTACCAGTGAGTAATACAACACGGTCCCAGGCAAAGTCTCTATTTGGTTGTAAATCGCATCCAAACTCGGTACGCCTAAACCCGGAAATTCTAAAGTCTTGTCATCTTGCTTACCCACACACAAATGGAATTCCTCCGTTAAGAAGACGTGGTTTAGAAAGCTGTCTCTTCTCCCATACTCTGCATATTGCAACGCCTTTGTTTTTTCATCCAGATTAATAAAGATTGTCTGGATACCATCGCAGCTCTCCAGAACGATATCATTGACATCTCTCGGCACTTTTAAGCCCTCTAGCGTGCATTTCAGTTTTATCCACTGGTAACGTGCTATCAAATCCTCAAAAGTATTGGAAGCTACGATTAGTTCTTGGGTGTAGAACGAGAACTGAGAGATATCAGCCAAGTTGAATTTACACCGGTCAATCAGCTTTTGGTCCCCAAAGCTCTCTGCAGCGGTTATCGCCATCTCAAAGAAAAACAAGGCGTGCTGAAGACGAGATATCACCGTATAAACCTCACCAATCCCAAGTGCAGCCTGACATCTCATCCTTTCGTTTTCGGTGTTACTGACACGCTCCCAAACCTGATTGTAGTAATTTTCAGCCTTGTCAAAGTACTCAGCTGCCTTGCACACCCCGGCAAGTTTAAGCGTTGCTAGCAAATGAAGTTCGCTATCTCCGAGAGCTTCCAGCACATAGTAACACTGATAAGCATGGGATACAGCAGTATCATAATTGCCAAGTATTGCATGTAGCCTCCCCATTGATTCATGAGCCAATGCCTCGTCCATAGTGTTATGTGTCAACTTGCTGAGTTCACTAAATTGCTGGTAGTTGTTCATTGCCTCTGTGAAGAACTCCAACTTCTCCTGAAGTTTAGCAACCTACAACAGAACATCAAGGGGGAGGTGTGGGGGGGGGGGGGGGGGGGGTTAAGTTTGCGTTACAATTACTGTACTACATAATGTAGGACAACATGGAATGAGGTGGATCAGAATCATGATAAAGCAACAACAACAAAATTACACTTGTATAGCGCCTTTCACGTCAAGAGGACAGTTACTGCTTCAGACCTGAGTTTAGGATGGGGGGAGGGAAGGGGGGATTAGTAGGTGCTGATGAGTCCATTGAAGAGGAGAGTCTTGAGGCGGGACTTGTAGAAAGCCAGGGGCGGAGGGACTGTGGGATGGAGTTCCAGAGATTGGGAGCAGAGTGGCTGAAGGCAGAATCATCTGTAAATGTTCAAATGGTTATCTGCATAATGAATTGCACCTGTGGTTAGCACAATCTGCTTCTCCCTCAACCACATCATATGCCATTTCAGATTTTACACTTTTTTTTTGTCTGGCCAGATTATATTCCGTCTTGTCATCTTGGTAATTTTCTTTTAAATTCTGCTTTTTTTTTGCTTTGCAAGTACTCTCAACTCCCCCTCTCAATCCTTACTCAGAAATGGATTCCATTCATTTCACTTAATTCATGTTGGGCCAACATGACATAACAGATAGCTCAACTGGGCCTGGGGGGGGAAAAATTTAGGGATTGAATTGGATTGAATGTCCTCCTCCCTATCAGCCAAAACCCTAATGGGTCAGAAGTTACTTGTTGAACAAGTACTAGGATACCATTCAGATCAGGCTATTGGATCGCTAAATAACACACTGCACTCTTGATAAGCACAGAAGCAAATCCAACCTACACACCTTGGCAAGTGTCAAAGGCATTGCAAATTGCTCCAATGGTTAGATCCTGTTACCATTGTTCTTTTCATTAATTAGGACAAATAGTTTAGAATGCCTCACTTTTAGGTAAGCAGCAGCAATGTCCTCGCATTGGCTCTTGTACTCTCTATCTAGCAATAGGTTCAGGTATTTCCTTCCATAGATCAATGCTTTTGGATAATGGTGAAGGGAATGATAGATCTCGCTCAGTTTCAGATACACATCCAATTCTGTCTCCGCGCTCCACAATTTCCTGCAGTGAACAAGCAACAAAGAGTCAGCAACACCATAGTTTGTTGTACAATCCACTCCCCCTGTAGAGTCTGTGAGGGGAAGTTACTCCAACTGCCTCTATATTTACTATTTTTGTTGGGAGTTTCAGAGAAATGTCCAGAATTTGGACATGTAAATTATTAAATTTACAGCCTTAATGTCGAAGCCAATTTCACAAATACTGGTTGCTCTGAAATGCTTTGAAAATAAGAGTAAATCTCCAGGTTTGCTTCTTGTTGTCTCTGTGGTATTAAGAGTTCCCGTGATCTACAGTTTATGAGGATTATGTTGAATTAAACTCCGGACATAGTATTTAGTCAGGTAGATTGCTGAAGACCCTCCTACCTGCTATAATGGTTGTCAGGCTGCTGTTTGCTGTTTTCGATCGCTGTGAGGATTTCCAGGTAGTTGTAAAGTGCATCTTCGAGACTTCCTATTTCCATGTGTAGAGCTGCCAGTTGTGCAAAACACTGAACAGAACACAGGCATCACTGCACACAACACACCAAAACAGCTACAATATGATAGTGGGGAACTCCAATTTTAACATGGAATATTTATCAAATGGGGAACTATAAATAGGGTTGACATTTTGCACAATTTTCTCAGAGGTGACTTACATCCACTGTTAAACTGGATGTTAAAAGATCCCATGACGTTATTTGAAAAGAGAAAGGAGTTTCTACTTGTGTTCTGTTTCGTTATTACAAAACAGAACATATAACATATATAGGGGAACATATATTCATTTAACGACACAACGTTCGCTATTGTGTCGTTCGCCTGCGTGGAAACAAACTACTGTACTTTGTGTAGCTTTGGCGTACATAGACACTGAACGTCCAGTATTCTTGCGTGGGTTCGCTTAACGTCGTTGCATTTTTCGCACACACAACTGTGACGTTAAGTGAGGACTAAGTGTATACACTGGTTACACTTTACAAAAACTCTGTGGAGGCCTTTCACGGAGGTCAAAATGGAGGTCAGTTCCACCGGTACCCTCATTCATGCTTTTCAAAAAATGAAAAAACAATTCTGTTTTTTTTTGTTGTGTGATAAGCAATATTTTTACCTGGAATTCAATCTCACTGTGTTGATCTTTCAGCGCAATTAGTACACAGCTTTCATAGGTTGACACAGCCATTTCCTTATTGTTTGACTGTGAGTGGCAGCTAGCTTCCAGTAAGTAGAAATGCAATCTTGTTTCATTTTTCATTGTTGAAGAATAAATCTGGATTGTTGAGTTGATCAGCTTAATGCATAGACTGTGCAACTCAGCTTTTAAAAGCTGTCTGCCAATCAGAAGTAGTGTTTCATCCAGTGAACCTAAATGGAATTCCGACAAATACAATATACACTCAATTCACTTTACATTCTGTATATTCTGTGAAGCAGCATTGGGACGTGTCGAAGACCTGATAAGGCACTATATAAGGGAGTTACTGGGTTTGAGTTGATGCAAAAGGCAATCATGAACCACAACTGAGCTGAAAAATTAACAGATAATTTGGCAAAATACCAGTTGAGTGAAGAGTTAAAACTTCGGTGGCATTATCAACTTTGAATACAGAAAATAGGAGCAGGAATAGGCCATTCTACCCCTCGAGCCTGCCCTGTCATTTAATAAGATCATGGCTGATCTACTAACCTAATTCTATTTACCCTATCCTCATATCCCTTAATCCCTGTATCCATTGGAAATTTATCAATCTCAGTCTTGAATATGTTCAAGGACTGAGTATCCACAGACTTCTGGGGTACAGAATTCCATAAATTCACTACCCTCTGAGAGAAGAAAGGTTTCCTCAACTCTGTTTGAAAAGACTGACCCTTAATCTTAAGACTATGACCCATAGTTTTAGGTTCTCCAACCAGGGGAAACAATTTCTCATTGTCTACTCTATCATGTCCCTTAAAAATCTTCCAGGTTTCTATGAGATCACCTCTAATTGTTGTATATTATAGAGAATATAGGCCTAGTTCACTCAACTTATCCTCATAGGTCATCCCTCTAATCCCAGGAACTAACCTGGTGAATCTACACTGCACCCCCTCAAAGGTGAGAATGTCCTTTCTTAAATAAGGAGACCAACACTGCACCCAATATTTGATGGGGGTTTACAGCATTAGATTCTGTCTAGGTTCATTGTGTGAACGAGTCCTGCCTACCTTGCTCCTCGCACTCAATGTCCACTTTTTTTTCCCTGCACAGTTTGTAAGTGACCCTCTGTAGATCTAGTACAATTGTCTCCCTGTGCACTGAGTCGAGCTCCAGGCAGTGAAGCAAGGACTGGAAAGCATGAGGCAAGTGTCCAAGGTACTCCTTAGCCAGGAACAACAAGTAATGATTCTGCAAACAAAGCAAATAATGGGCAGACAAGCAACACATTATCACCGCTTTGGAGTAATCCCACCATCTGAATTGTCAACTAGGTCAACAACAACAAATTACCTTTGGATAGCCCCTTCCATGTCGGGAGAATGTCTCAAGTTGCTGGACAGTCATGGATTTAGAACTAAGCAGAGGGCGTTCGTATCAGGAGTGGACGATTGAAAAGGTAGGGTAGGAGCGCTTCTTAAATGCCTTGGGACACCCACCCGACGTGAAAGACGCTCTATGAATGTAATTTTGTTGTTGTTAAGCGCCAGAGGATGGGAAGAGACAGCATTTACTATAAGTGAGGGAATAAGCGACTGTTAAATTGCTTTGAAAGAGCTTTTTGCTTCATCTTTTGATGCCGAGTGAGTGTTTCTTTACACTCAGTGTCCCCCAGCACCTCACCTGTGGTGCCTGAGGTTGGAGCTGAGTGAGGATTTGCCCATCTGCCCACGCTTCATTGTACAGCTTCATCTGTATGAACAAAGCGGCACGGCATGAGAGTAACTGGCAATCAGTGGCATCCAGCGTTAGGCCCTGAGTGTAAAGGACAAGAGCCTCTTCATAATTCTTGGCATTGAACGCTTCATCTCCTTCCTCCTGCAGGCGAGCAATCTATATCAAACAATGCATTGTTATTAGAACACACCCAGGCTTCGGTCTCCTCACCCTATCGAACCTATGAATGCTGCAATCCCCGTCCATCCCCTACGACACTCAAAAGGGATTCTCATATAAAAGAAGCATCTTTACGTCTCGCCAATGCAGAAGCCGCAGGAAGAGACGACGAGAGGATGGGGATTGGAAATAGAGAGAAATAGAAATATTGCAAAAACAAAAAGGAGTAAAAGATCCAGAAAGACAAACGCACAGGGAAGCGCCACAGGTATAACAAAGGCATGAAAATAGTATGATGTTTATCATGAGAGAAATAATTGCTGTCCACTCATTTCCCATTTTAACTGACACTCAACCAGGAAGTGCTCAGGGGTTAGAGGAGAATAATCAGTTCACCTTTAGCCAGTCTCTAAATCTGCTGGTGAAGGGTAAAGATTCCTTCACCACAACCTAGCTTGGCTTGTGGCAAGAGCATCAAAGTGGAAATGGGGACTGGAATGAAAATCAGCACAAAGTAACCTGTCTCACTCAATATTGAAGACTCTAACAAAGCTAAGTTGGAGCCTCTTGGAGTTAGATATTGTTGCACCTGCGCCCCCCCTCCCACCCGCCCTCTCCCAGCTTTACCTCTTGAAGGTCAAGACAGCTTTTCTGCTTTGCTACCTTGGTGAATCGCAGCTCAGGGGCAGTGGCTTTGCGAAACTGTGTTGACAGACTATCTTTGAAATCGGACGGATACATCTTTGCTCCCAAACCTGAGAAATCAAGCAGCACAGCAACACTCACACAGCTAGATATAGATCAAAGCTGATTTCAATTCAAAATAGTTTTGTCATTTTATCTCTGACCTCAAGGAGGAAAATATACGGCTCTCAATGACAAACAATTGAGAGGCCCTCTGGATTGACTCGCGCCAGTGCCTTCGCAATTCGGCCACTGGCTGAATCAACTTTCACAGATGCACACTTGCCTCACCAAGCCAGAAAGAAACCTGGGTGGCTTGTTCGATACTCAACTGCCTTTTTTCTCCCCCACTCTGCCATCCCTCACCTCCGCAACATTGCCCGACTTCGCTGAAACTCTCATTCATGCCTTGGGCAGGTTTCCTTACTCCACACGCCTAATAATAATCCCTCCCCCCCAAAAAAAACAAAAATTGTTCATTTAAATCTACGATTGTTTGGGGGACACTGCTGCGCGCAATTGGCTGCCGCGTTTTGGCCACAACTATACAGTCAATTCACTTTACATATTTTGTGAAGCGTTTTGAGACGTCTAGATGTGAAAAGTGCCACATCAAATGCAAGGATTATTATCATAATTATTATCATATTATCATAATATCATAATTATTATTATATCCAGGCTTGACTGTGCCTCACACCCTCCCTTGCCTCCTTCAAGTCCCACCTCGAGATCCCCTCTTCAACTATGCCGTCTGTCAACCTTTTCCATGCCTTTGCCTCCACCCTCCCCAATCCCAACCCTAGCTCGAGCCCAAAACACTGACAGTCCTTATACTCTCTCCGGTATTAGCAGAATTTATCTCTCTTGCGACAGACTGAACATATTCCATGTAAATTGTTGTCATTATTTTGGGTACATGGAAAGATGAGGTAAACAGGAATAGAGTAGAATACACTACAGCAGAAGTTAGCAATTGTGTGAGCTCAGTGGCCTCCTTCTATGTAGTACTTTCTCTGATTCGATGGTCACAGTAATTCAATGAAACTCTGTAAATGTTTGCTTATCGACCTCAAATTTATTAACAGTTTTGCGGAAAGTAACCAAAGAAATAATCACTAACAACAGCAACAAATTACATTTGTACAGCGCATTTCACATTGGGAGGACATCAACTACATGTTCCAGTAATTTAACTAGCTCTCAGCCTGTTAATTCTTCTTTCTTCACAGCTGGAGAATTTTGCAGTTTTATACTGTAGAAAAGATATTAAGAGCTATGAAGAGGGTACAGATTTATGAGGATGATATCAGAGATGAGTGTAAATGGCTATGTGGAGAGGCTAGAGTGATTAGGGAGCTTGCTTTTGGGACTGGAGAAGGATGATGAGTGATATACAACCAAAGACATTTACAACACAGAAGGACAGTCAATCAATGGTGTCTGTGCTGTCTCTATGAAGCAGCAATGCATTCAGACACCATCCATCTGCCGCCTTTTGTCCATATCTACCTTATTCCTCTTTATATGTCTAATCCCTTCTTGAAAGATGTAATATAATAATTATCCTTGCATTTAGGTGCAGTGCCGTTCACTTTGAGAGGACATCTCAAAACTCTTCACATTGCTATGCATGAAGGGCACTGTTTAAATGCAAGTTATTGTTGTATGCTGTAAAGTACAGTAACTGTGCATTTTGTAAGCGAATTTGCAGACTATTTATGCACAGTGATGTCCCACAACATTCATGAAATGAATGACCAAGCACTCCGAGACACCGTCCAGCATGAAAGGGGCGCTCTATCAATGTAAGTTGTTGTTGTTGACCAATTTTATTTGGGGTCATAATACACACAATACACTTGTCGTAATATATAATACAACACTCCTTGCATTTGATATGGCAGCTATCGCATCGGGATGATGTCTCTAAGCACAGGATACCCTTGTGAAGTACAGTGGATGTGTATTTCTGCAATTTGTGTACAGTGGCGTCCTCCAAGCTGTCATGATTTATAAACTGTGGGTTGGAGGGGGGGGAGGGGGAGGGCTCCTGTTGGAACAGAGTGAGTGGAAGAACTGGCGGAGAGCGTTACAAGTGTGAATGAAGTCGGGAAAGTAGTAGTAATAATCATCATCACGATAATAATAATCCTTGCGCCTTATCGCATCTCCAGGACGCCTCAAAGGCGCTTGTGTGTTTCCGTGGGCGAAACGGGAAGAGAGGTACGAAGAGCAAGAGAGAGCATCGATTGACTCCGGTCGGTGACAACTATTGGGGTTCGCTCGCCCTCCCCCCCCCCCCCTCCCCACCTCCCCACCCCCTCCCCACGTGTCAAAGCAGATAGTTTGAGGTCAAGTTTTTGTTTTAAAAAAAAGTCGAGGAGATAAGTTGCATTTAAGTTAACCTGTGACCCATCCTTGGGTGTTCTGACTCCCTGAGCACCGGGGAGGACGAGAGGGTGCTTTGAAATGGTACAGAGATCAGGCCTAGTTTGCTGCTCTGCCCCCTTCTTACCTGAGCCTGCTAGTTTCCTGCCAGTCTCCTCAGCACCTGAGGCCAGTGTGAGGGGAAGGGAAGCAAAGGCAAAAAGACAAAGGCAGCCAGGACAAGTGCGCCATAGTGTCAGCCATGGCAACCGCGGCGCTTCGGCTTGCGTCGTGACGTCGCCGCTGGATCGAAAGACAGACACACACACGCACTGACGCACCACGCAGGCGGCGTGCTTAGCAACCCATGACAACGTGACCCCCCCCCCAACTGGACGGATGAAAGGACGCACGCAGCGTGCTTGGCAACCTATGGCATCTGGCTTGCGTCGTGACGCCACGACGCCGCTTGATATCAGCGTTGAGAGAGGTGGAAGGGGTGGTGGGGGGGGCTTTGGCCACGTGACTAGGCCTCAACGCATGTGGCCGCCACGTGTTGTTGCACGTGATCTCACTGTTTGCCTGGATCATGGTGTTAACCTTAACAGTAATAATAATAATAAATACTGTAAAGTGAAGTGACTGTATATTTGTGGGCGAAACACGGCAGCCAATTGCGCACAGCAGTGTTCCCCCCCCACCCCACACACTGACAGTCGTGGATTGAAAACGACCAATTTTATTATTGTGGGGGATTTTTTCAGAGGGATTACAATCACCTTGTCTAGTTTCACCCACAAATACACAGTCAATTTCACTTTGTATCTGGGCTTTGAGGCGTTTTCAGAGACGCGATAAGGCACTCTATCAATTGCAAGGATTAAGATAATTATTATTATTTGTAGCTCAGTGGTTAAGTTTCCTTACTCCGCACGTCCTTCTGATAAACCCTGAGGGGAAAAAAAAAGTAATCGATTGGTCATTTCAATCCACAACTGTTTGTGGGGGCTGTCTGCAATTGGCTGTCGCGTTTCGCCCACAAAGTATACAGGCAATTCACTCGATGGTATATGCTTTGAGACGTCTAGCAGACTTGAAAAGCAACACCAACAACAACAGTGGATTTATAAAGCGCCCTCCACGCCGGACGGCATCTCAGAGCGCATGAAAAGCCCTCTATCAAATGCAAGGAGTTTGTGGATAAAAAATGGGCCTGCTTTCTGTAAGACAAAGCCCTGGATATCATTGCTCTGGCCAGAAGATGGTGCTCTTGTCCTTCACATTTCCGTCTGTCTCATTGAAAGGCGTAAAGTGTGTATCATTCCGCGCTGCACTGCGCCTCCTGGGTGCTGCGTCTGCAGCAACGACAACAAAATTAATAATAATAATTCTTGCATTTGATAACAATCCAAGGCACAATATCCTGACAAAGGGAAAGGTGGCCACTCAATCCAAGACTGTTTGCAAGACACTGCTGTGTGCGATCGGCTGCCGTGTCTCAAAGCAGTTTACCGAATATACTGTAAAGTGAATTGACTGAATTTCTGTGGGTGAAACACAGCAGCCAATTGCGCAGAGTCCCGCAAACGTTGCTTGAGTGACCAAATTATCATGATTTTTTTCTTGAGGGATTATCATCAGGTATGCGAAGTAAGGGAACTTGCCCAAGGTTTCGTCCTGTCCAGAATTGAACAACAACAACAACAACAAATTACATTTATAGAGCGCCTTTCACGTCGGGAGGACGTCCCAAGGCGCTGCACAGGAGGCGTGTGACCCGAGCTGAGAGGGGAGTGTTTGGGAAGGGGTGAAACACGATGGGGAGGTAAAAGAGTTCGGGGATGAACAAAAGGCACGATCGAAGAGGAAAGTCTTCAGACCGGCCTTGAAAGAGGAAAGGGAAGAGGCGAAACAGAGGGATTGAGGGATGGCATTCCATAGGGTGGGAGCGGAGAAACTGAAGGCCCGGCCTCCGATGGTGGGGCGGTTCGGGTGGGGGGCTTGGAGCAGGCCAAGTCCTGTTGAACGGAGGGTCCGGGTGGGCGTGTAGGGGGAGAGTAGATCGGTTAGATAGGGTGGGGCAAGGCCGTGTAAGGCCTTGTAGGTGAGGACGAGGATCTTGAACTCGATCCTCTGGAGGATGGGGAGCCAGTGAGCTACATGACACCAAAATTATATTTGTCTAGCGCCTTTCACATTGGGAGGATGTCCCACGGCGCTGGAGACTGGGTAATACTGTACTGTAATAATAATAATAATATTCCTTGTATTCACGTCGGGAGGATGCCTCGAAGACCTTCTCAGTATGTTACTGTGCAATGCAGTGACTGTGTGTGTTTTGTTAGCTCGCCCGGACGCCAATTTTCTCGCATCAGTTCCGCAAAAGAGCCGTGAAGTGATTGTATCTGGAGGAGGTTGTTGGGTAGGACAACGCAAATTACTGCGGATGCTGTAACACAAACAGAAATCCCTGGGAACACAAACGAAAGGTCGTTCTGACGAAGTGTCGTGGACGCGAAATGTTGACTCACTTTCCATTTTTTCCATAGGTACTGCCTGACCCGCTGAGTTCCCAGCAATTTCTGTTTTTGTTTCAGGATACCGGATTCTCTTTGGAAATAGTGCCGTGGGATGTTTAACGTCCACCTGAACAAGCACAGATAGAGAGGCCTCAGTTTAATGTCTCATCCAAAAGTACAGTACACACCCACAGCACTCATTGAAGTGTGAGGCTAGACTGTAACTTGCAAAGTTCTGAAACAACAACACGACCAAATTACATGAGTATAGCGTCTTCGACGTCAGGAGGACATCCCAAGGCGCTGGGACGTCCCACAACCCACAACCTTCAAACGCAAATGGAACCAAACCGATACATAATCGATCTGCTCAATTTAGTTGGGCAGCTCTCAAGTGTTTGATTTTATACTAAAACAATTCTGCTGTTCAGGTTTATTTTTGCTGGTGATGGGAGAACGCCTGGGATGATATTATTATTTCACAGTATCTTGTTTCCTGACTGTTTTCAGTAGAGTTTTTCTATCCTCGTGAGGAAAGGAGGGACTAATGAGCCTAGTGATTCCAGTTAACACAGGATGTGTGTGAGAGAGAGAGAGAGGGAGCAAAGCTGGAGGTGCTGGATTATATTGGACTGAGTCCTGGATATGTAGACCATTAATCGTTACTTAAATGGCTAAATAATGTTGTTGTTTTTTGGCTGGCTGGGTGCACTGATACATGGAAACCCATCACCGTGCTTCAGAGTATCCAAACCACACTTCATAGCTCCACGTTTGTATGCCACGTACATATGGAAATCTTTCCTTGACTGGAATGGAATGCACACACTCTCAAAGATACTTAATAAGAAGTCATTTGGGATTATATATTTTTTTTAAAAAAGGGGAATGATTCTACAGTCAGTCAGGGGGCCAGTCTTTCCACCCAAGACAGCTGATCACCACCACCACCACCACCACCACAATAACAACAACAACAACTTGGCCCCAAAAAAGATCGATTAAGGTCAACGCAGTGACGTTCCACTTCTATAGAACGCAAACGTCACGGCTAAGAGAGGTCTGAACCACTTGTTGAGAAGTGATAAGAGAGGTTTGTGTGGTAAATCACTGACCTAAAGAAACAAAGGCGGAATCTGGTATGTCAACTTGAAATTTATTTCTGTCAGTGGAAATATTTGCAGTCGAAACTGGCGGGGTTATTTACTTCAGTGACAGAATGTTTTTGCTAGTTATTACTCATGCAGTCTATTTATGACCACAGTATCCAATAAACAAAGGCCTAGAATTCCACTTTGTTTTTCCGCTTGGGACCATTTTGGTGCATCTTGAAGTTGACTTCTGGCAAATTCGTAAATCCGGTCTTAAAATATACAGTCAATTCAGCAGCAATAATAACAATCATCATAATAATCCTTGCATTGGATAACAGCGCTTTTCACATCTTCTAGACGTCTCAGAGCGCTTCACAGAATACACTGTAAAGTAAATCGACCGTATATATGGGCAAAACGCGGCAGCCAAATGCACAGTTCAGTGTCCCACAAACTGACTTGGATTGAAATGTCCAATTTTTTTTTGATGGATTATTATTAGGCATGAGGAGTAAGGAAACTTGGAAAGGTAAGGAAAGGAAAGGTAAGTAAGGAAAGGTTTTGCCTACCTGTTGAACCCAGGTCTCTCTCTTGTAAGGCGAGTTCTCTAACCGCTGAGCTACAGGGCTCCAGTGTATTCTGTTTAGTGCTTTGATGTTTTCCCTTTCTCTCCCTCTTCCCCCTTAACCCACTTTCTCCCCCGCATTTTTCCCTGATTTTAACCCTCCCACCTTTCCCTCCCTCTCCCCCAGTACCCTCCTTTCTCCCCCCCACCCCTTTTCCTCCCTGACTTTATCCCATCCCACGATTGTTTGTGGGACACTGCTGTGCGCAATTTGGCTGCCGCGTTTCGCGCACAAATATACAGTCAATTTTCCTACTCTCGTTCCCCCTACCCCAACCCCCCCCCACTCGGGTCCCGACCTGACTGTTCAGTGCCTTGGGATGTCCTCCTGGCATGAAAGGTGCTCTATAAATGTAATTTGTTGTTGTTATTGTTGTTGATGTGTTACAACAATATGTAAAATATATCAATTGCAAGGATTATTATTAATAATATTAATTCGGAAGCTGGTTTTACGCAGTTTTTAAAACGAATGAAACTGAAATGGAATCGTAATCTTTATATTAAACTCAGCCTGAATTTAAGAATTTGGCACAGTTCAGTACAATTCTTAAGATAAAAATAGCTTTACACAATTATGGAATGCCCCTGTCATAGATAGTGTCCTACGTAGATACTATACATAATGTTAGTGCTGTCAAGATAATGGTGAGTTATTTTTTTAATGCAGGGCCACAGTGACTCTGACTCAATGTCTCCACATCAACCCGAACAGTTCAATCGGGTTCACACCACTCACTTAAGTAAACAGCCTCGATCTTTATGGGAACTTTAGATGAATATGACATTGTTACCAATTTGAAACATCCTGCTTCGTCTTTGACCTTAGCAATCATTGAGCTCCAGGCTAAACAGAGGGAAAATAGTCAGGGTTTTTGCTCCTAACACCTGCTGGACAGTGTCTATGCTTTTCGCCCTCAAAATATACAGTCAACTCACTTTACAGTATATTCTGCAAAGCACTTTTGAGACGCATCAAATATTAACAACCTTGACGCCATTCTGTTGGGAGATGGGGAGACAGAGGAGCCTGGCGAGGGCTGGTGTGATGAGGCAAAGGGAAAATAGGTAGATTCATCCATTTCTACAATGACAGTTTCGATACTTGGCTTCCTCAGAGGTGTGTGATTTTTGGACTGTAGGCAGCCACAAACACAGAGGCCCCCATCCTCCACCCCCACACACAGCAATGAAGTGCTGACCTTTCCACCAGCCCAATCAGTCATGTCACCATCACTCGGTTTAGTAAACAGACTCGATCTTTATGGGTAACCTTGGATGAATGTGACCTTTTTGCCTCTTCGAAATGTCATGCCTCACCCTCGCTGTAAAGGTCACATTTTGCTGCACAATCCGAAAAGTCTCAACCTCCAAGGAATCTTTCAAAAATAAGCCTAGGTTAAAAGCATGATCAAGCAGAAAATAACGCCAAGAATACATTGCCCACCCCTATGCAAAGGAGATATAGTTACTCCTTCAGTGTATCGGGCAGCAAACTCAATTCCTTAAAGGTTGAGTTGGCTGCAATGTTCTGTGTGCTCTTTAAGGCGAGTTACACCCCACATTCCTCCACGTTGAACACACTAAAATAAACCTCTGTGCACTTGTTTGCAGATCTTTGAACAAATTGTACGTACAATAACACTTCTGTTTCATAGGGCACCTATGAAGTCAGGAAAGAACGAAAATAATTGCGCCTTTCATGTTAGCCGGACGTCTCAAAGCTCTTCATAGGGTTGACTCTAAAGTGTATTTGCCGGCAACAAAACGCAACAGCCAATTTGCATGCGGCGGTGTTCCACAAACAGCCAGGAAGGAAATCTGCCCAAGGGTTCGCCTGATTTATTGCGTTTATTTCTGGAGGGAGTCAAGACTTTGAGCTCAAAGTCCCGATGTGGAACTAGAACCTATAACCTACTGACACATAGGTGAGAGTAGCAAAGATGAATGCCAGGCTGACTGCCATAGAGAATTACTTTGAGGATTTAGAGGGAGGGGAGAAAGCGCAGGTGGAACAGGTGTAAAATTATCAGTCACTCTTCTTCGACAAGTCCGGGCAAGGTTGAGACACCACTCCTCCAAACCCCAGGATACTCATATGGACTCAGCCCTCTCTAACGATAACGTGATCAAAAGAAAATGTTACCTGGAATTAGTTTACTCAACACTCATTGCACAAAATTCCATCACTTCCGAAATCAAACAATCCTGTATTTCCTAATTCACCCTAAGATCCTTTGTATGTGGACACTTTCTACACCCTGAAGCCAAAAGCCAAATGCCAACTCATTACTACACCCAAAGAGCATCCGGTAAGAGCAGTTCGGTAGCTTAATATAGTAAGTGGCACCCACACTGACTGGTATTGCAGAGATACCACCCTGAGGCATCCCATAGCATAGTGATTAGTGTGCTCGCTCGCCCTCGCAAGCAAGTGGACCCTCTTTCGATTCCTGGGCGAGACAAAAGCCTTAGGCAAGTTTTTTTTGATTCCACATAACCTCTAGCAGTAAGTAGGAGCACAGTTGTTGCTCGATTGATTGGTGGTTTGTTTCTGGGGGTAATCCCCATAGAAAAAAATTAGGTCACTCAGTCCACAACTGTATGTGGGACACTGCAGTGGGCTATCATGTTTCACCACAATTTGCACAGTCAATTCACTTTACAATGTATTCCGTGACGCCCTTTGAGATGTCTCGATGACATGATAAGCGGCTATATTAAATTGCAAGGATTAGTATTATGGAAAACTGGAACTCTCTCTCCCAAATGTACAAGGCTGAGGCAGATAGGTTTTTAAGGGTATCAAGGTATCGGGGGCAGGGGCAGGCAATGTGAATCGAGATACAAAACAGCCACAATCTTATAGAATGGCTGAACAGGTTCGAAGGGCTGAACGGTCCACTTCTGCTCCTGTGTTCCCATTCGTCTCGTGGCTGTTCACGAGACGGTATAGCAAATAGGTTCCGCCTTGACCTAGAAAATACGCACGGTCAATAAGATTTACGACAGTTATCGGCGAGGCAGTTTGTCAAAATGCTAGTCCTTTCCTTACGGGTCAATCAGAGTTACCAGGACACAGGTGGATGGTGTGTCCACCTGAACTTGGCGTTCACCTGTTGCAGCGTGAGTGAGGAGCTCAGACGCTCAATGCTATCTGTGTGATTTGTGCATCCACTCGCAACACGCTGCGATTGTGTTCACACTGAATAGAATTACAATCGGGCTGCATCAGATGTTTTTGGGGACATGCCTGAGCTTGAGATCATACAGTAGTGTGCTTGGCTCAGGAACTTGCCACACCTGCGAGGAAGACAAGAGGGACGGTGGCATGCTTTGTACTTTGGTATCGGCCGCTTCTATTTTTAACGCAAGGCTCTGCGGGTTGCAACACAGCACCGACTCGATGACATAACGTCTCTTTAATGCTGATGTGTCAGCGATTGTCTCGAAACATTTCGAACACCTTTCGAACCCTCTGCCCCAGGGAGTTGCTGGGACTTGTTCTCAGCCAGCCTTTACGACCTTTCACCTTTCCTCGACCGGGAGCAGGCGGTTGGTGACTTAACGTAACCGCAATGCTGGCCTTTGGAGGCGAACGCAGGCACGCAACCCGCGCACGGCCGTGAGGCAAGGATCTCATCTGACGGATTGTTAGGCAGGGCAATGGAAGGGACCCACTTCTCTTTTCCAATACTGTCACGGAATCCTGAACGTCCACTCCATTAAAAATCAAGCAGACCGAATATCGGCTGAGCTGAAAGATGGCACCTCTAACAATGTAGCACTTTCCCTGGCTGGGAATCGAACCTGGGTCCTCTCGCATGCAAGGCCAGCACTCTAAGCACTTTGCTGCCGGGTCTATATTTCCACAGTACATAGTTACAAACATCTGTTGTATCACTGCAGAGCGATGAGTCAGGAGGTGACTTTAAAGGGATTACGGGGAGATTCTTCAGTGATTCATAATGATCTGATTGAATTGGGATTATGACATTTCGGCGCAAACCGCAGCAGTAAGTCAACTGGTCCCCAGGATGATGTGGAACGAAGGTGATCATATCTCTCAGCTATTCAGAAAACCTTAGAAATCATTAGCCCATCTGCTGAGAGACTTACCCAACCTCATGCAACTGTAACAGGGTGTGTTTCAATACCAACTCATAATCTGGTGGTGAGATCAACCAGGTCTCAATGAAAGCAAAAGGAACAGATCATCCAAAACGCCATCAGATCCCACCCAGACCTATACTCACCATAACCTCCTCGGCATTTCAGACAAACTCGGGCAGGATTTGGCAAATTCTTAAATCCTATCTTAATAGCGATAGACATTCCTCTTCGAGCTCAACCCATCCCCCCGACACAGCTATCAAGTTTCACCATTGAGCGCTCCGAGATGCTGCCCACCCTCAAGGGTGCAGTTTAAACGCAAGTTGTTGTTGTTCACTTTAAAGCTCTGTGTATTTAGTAATTAATAATCCACGATGGTTTGCGAGGCACCGCCGTGCGCAATTGCAATTGGCTGCCACGTTTCGCCCACAAAACACACAGTCACTACACTGTGAAGCGCTGTGGGGTATCTCAACAAACTCAATGAAGCAATAAGGCGATGTATCAAATGGAAGGATTATTATTATTATTATCCGATCCCCATAAGTGCGCCATCAAGTCCCACAGACATACAGCCTTACGGATCTCATTAAACTGTAGACCAAAACTCTACCTAGTCTTAGCCTGAAAGACAATTTTGTTGCAAAACATAAGACCGTTAGTTGTGGCAGTGTCATATCTTCGGTCTCAATTTGGAAGTTGCCTTTTTTAAGCCGTGTGAATTCATGACATTTCCACAATCTCAATTAACCAAAAAATAGACTTAGGCCTAAGACAAAGCAGAAATTCAGAGACTCTTTTGTTGCCTTCGGTCACCCTCCTACTCCTCCCCTCCCCGCCCTCCACCCCTCATCTTCCCAAACTCTAGCTCTCTGACCTCCAGAGCCTTGGGACGTCCACCTGACGTGAGATCCACAATGGTTTGTGACGCGAAAGGCGCAATACGGAATGTAATTTGTTGTTGTTTTGTAAACCATGGGATGCGGACAAAGTAAATGACACAGAAGGAAATTGCACAACTCTCTGGATAGTGTGTCTGAGCCAATGGATTGGCAGACGGTTAGTGGTGGTGATGGAGGGGGGTAAGTGAGGGGTGGGCAGGTGGGCGGGGCGAGGGTGGAGTGAGTTGTTTGGGACTCTCCGATGTTGCCGACAGATGGAAGAGAATGAATGTCAGGGATTGCTCACGTTCTGTAAGTGTCACTTTGTTTACTGGGAGCTTGCGATGTCGTCTTAAAAATAACAGGGAGCTTAAAAGGTCAGCGGGTCAGTGCGAGGATCAGATCCTGAGGAACTCCAGCTGGGAGCTGGTGAACTTTACGTAACTGAGATGCGAGAGGGGAGGGATGTGTTGCGGGGGAGTGCGTGCTCACACAAATAAACTCACCGTTGATGCCAATTTTTAAACTTAGGAACGCAGGGAAGCTCATACAGCTCTTGCAAGCCCCACATTTGGGATCTTGAACTCACATTCGGTTCAATTGTGGAGTCCCGTTGCTCAGTGGTTAGAGCTCTCGGTTCTCAAGCGAGAGACCTGAATGGGTTCGATTCCTGGCAGGGCAAAATGTCAAGCAACTTTCCTTACTCCACACCCATAATAATAATCCCCGTTTACCCCAGCTTTCACTTTCACCCACAAACATATGTAATAGAGTTATGGGAAAGTGAGCTATGCAATGGACTGTTGCAGAGGGAGTCCAATGATATTGCTCCACAGTGTAATTTGCACAATGCGGTTGCGTTACGTTTGCAACAAGGAATCCTGTAACTCGGTGGTTAGAGCACTCGTCTTGCAAGCAAGAGATCTGGGTTTGATTCCCAGCAGGGTGAAGCCTTGCTGTGCGCAATTGGCTGCCGCGTTTCGCCCACAAATTTACGGTCAATTCACTTTACATTCTCTGAAGCGCTTTGAGACGTCTAGAAGTCGTGAAAACCACGATATCAAATGTAAGGATTATTATTATTTGCTAAATTTGCACCATTTAAACCTATGGAAGCCACAGGTTATGGTATAATTAGACAGTGCGGCAATATCCATGTTTAGTCATATAGGCGGCTGATACGATGTGACACCATCACCGCGCTTACAAACTTAAGAACGTCCAAACCACATATGTGCACCACCTCCACATGGAAATCTCCCTGGATCTGAAAGGATTACCCTGTTTACCGAAATCCCTGTTTACCGAGATCCCCCCCCCAAACTATCCAAAACACCCCCAATAATAAATTGGTCATTTTTCAATCTACGACTGTGTGTGCAGCAGTGCTGTGCGCAATCGGCTGCTGTGTTTCGCCCACAAATATACAGTCAGTTCACTTTGCGAAGCGCTCGTGAAGCACTTTGAGGCGCCTGGAAGACGTGAAAAGCGCTATATCAAATGCAAAGATTATTATTATTATTATCCATAGATCATTAGATGCTGGTTGGCAAAGATCGAAAGATAGGAGAGCTCAGAGTGTACTGCTGGAGTCTAACCAGCTACAAACGCTTGACTTCGCGCACACTTTGTAGCACGACCAGCTGCATTCCTTTCTCATTAAAGAGAATATTTATCAGGCAGGTGTCTCTTTCTTTTCTGATTAATATCTGCGTGTGTTTGATGAGGTTAGCTGAGTACAGATGGGTATCAGTGTTCTGACGTGCGATGATGTGCCAAGTGTTCACCATCGTAGCGTTTGCGATGAAAGCCAACGGCGAGAAAAAAAGAGTGAGTGAGTGAGTGAGAGAGTGAGCGAGAACGAGAGCCGAGAGAGCAAAGGTATATGTGAGCGGGGTGGGCGGCGAGGAGAGAGAGAGAGAGAGAGAGAGACGCTACTAGGGAATGGAAACAGAAACAAGGGTAGGAACTGGCAGCAGGTATCTGTCGCACAGACACAGGCTGGTACTTCCTTCATCTGTGACAATCAAAGATGGGCTGGGAAAGATGCCAGAGCCGACAGCAACCAGGTGAGAGAGGCTGTGTTGTGTTTAGCACAGAGAGCATACAGCACACAGGACCAGCCCACTTGTACAAAGAGAGCAGCTATGTGTATTCAACTCGCCTGTGCAGCTATGTGTATTCAACACACTGTTGTGTGTTGCACTATTGTGTGTTGCACGACTGCGTGTTGCACGACTGCGTGTTGCACTAGTGTGCGTTATACTAGTGCGTGTTGCGCTGCACATTCCGCTCGGCGTTTGCCCAATTTTCTCTGCTCGGGTCAGCCTCACCCCCCCCCACCACCCCCGCTGTTGCGATGTTTACTGACGAACCCCACCATAACATCTGAGCTCAGCCTTGTGATGCTGTGTATGTGTGCATTTGTGTGTGTGTGTGTGTGTGTGTGTGTGTGTGTGTGCATGCTTGTGTGTGGGTGCCAGAGCTCCGTGCTCAGTCATCAACATAACAGCCCGTAAATCAGCGCAGAAGGCGACCCCTGCTTCCTGGCAGAGAGCGATCTCTGCTCAATGCATCACTCGGATGCAGCGAGCGGCAGAGCTGTATCCAAACATCTCTTTAGCCTGGCGTCTGAAGTCGTGACCGGAGAGTGAAGTCAGACAGAGCAGCCAGTGTCTGTGGGGAGGTTTGTGTTGTGCAAGCCGAGTTGGCCTCCTTGCTGCCCACCCCCACTCATCACCGCTCCACTTGCTGACGCAAAACCGTGTAATGAACTCCCTGCTGGTGAGGTGGAGGGACTGAATCACATTCACATTATCTTTCTGTCTCGACTCCTACGGCCCCGTGCAGTGAGTGGCGCGGTTCGGAGTCTGCTCTGCTCAGTGACGTGGACCTGACGTGCACTTTGGAAACGGCGCCTTTCACATCGGGCGGACGGTGGAGGCGGGTGGGGGGTGGGGGGTGGGGGGTGGGGGGTGGGGGGTGGGGGGGGGAGGGGGGGGGGGAGAGTGGGGGGGGGGGGGGGTGGACGTCTCAAAGCGCTTCACAGGATTTACTGTAAAGTACATTTTATAGGTGAGCAGAGCAGCCGTTTGGCGCTCGCACACACTCATTGCCAGCAATGCCGCACTCCCTCAGCGCTATCTACCCTGGACATCAGCCTGCAACCGTATAAGTGAATTGACTGTATATTCGGTGGGCGAAACGCGGCAGCCAACTGCGCACAGTGGCGTCCCACATATAGCCGGGGATTGAGTGACCAAATGATTCTTGTTGATAATGCACCCACTTAATTATGATCAGTGTGTGTGATCCCTGCTGATTCTGCGAAGGCCCTCTCATTCTGACTGAGCTGAGAGTTCCTGTCATACTAACCCCCATTGATGAAATCATCAAAAACTCCGCTGAGGTATGTTGAAAGATGGCAATGAACACACACACACACACACACAGACATACACTCAGCTGGAGAGGCCTGCTCTCATTTCCTTTTCAAGTATTCTGGTTTCTGTTGCTCAGTCAATCATACCGCTCGCCAGCCAGCCAGGCAGGCAGCCAGACCTGAATGAAATCCACTAGCTTCAGCTGTTCCCCTCCCCCCCCATCATCCGTCTCAGAGCATCGCCCTTCCCTGCTAGTGAAAACATAATAATACTATCGTTTGTCCACGGTAGTTTCTGGGACACTGCTGTGAGCAAATTGTCAGTTAACAGTGTGTTCTGTGAAGTGCTTTGAGACACCTCAGACATGCTAAGGTGCTAAGTCAAATTCAAGGAATATTTCTGTTAATATCGACTCCCAGTGTCCGGGATACTGCGCTCGCTCTCACTCAGTCATCAATCAGGAAATGTTCTGCGGATTCTGAGCTGCTGACACACAGTCACCAGCTCTGGTAAAACCAGGGGCTTTCCTTGAAGCAGGTACTCGTTCGTTGCTGTACGGTTTAATTTCAGTCACCATCCAGGCCCGAAAAGAAAATCCAGAAGTCTAAAATGAAACCTAAGATGGAAACAACAAGAACAACGACAACATCAGCGACAAGAGCGAATGACATTTACACGGCGCCTTTTACGTCGGAAGGACATCGTAAGGCGCTGGACAGTCCAAGGATTTGGACCCGAGCTGGGGATTGGGTTCAGGAAGGTTGGAGGGCAGGGAGGGGGTAGAGTTAGGAGCATGGCCAAAGGCACTGTCGATGAGAAAGGTCTTGAGATGGGCCTTGAAGGAGGCAAGGGGGGGGGGGCGAGGTTGTGTTAAGCACCCTGTAAGGAGTTTGAAAAGAGGTAGCTGTGTTTAACTGAGGATCAGATAAAATTGGGTCACTCGCTTCACTGGCTCTTTGTGGAGTGTTGTATTATATGCCTACTGGCTGGCAAGTCCGCCTACAAAGACACAGTCATGGCAACCTCACTATATCTTCTGTTGCGCTTTGAGATGTCTCGAAGACACGATAAGGCACTATATCAGATTACAAGCATTCACACTGTATTGACATTGTGAAAATTTGCTGAGATTTTTATCATGTACTATGTCACATTTGGAGTTGAGACATAGTTGAGACAGTATGGTATATTTTAATATTAAGTGAAGGTAAATCTGTAGAGGGCAGTACAGCACACGGCAGTTCATTGGTTTTATAATGCATTTGCTCTCCGAAGAGTCCCAGAGGCTGATGAAACAGTCGATGAGACTTTGCAACCATAAAATGCAGCTGATTCCGCACATTATTCTAACAGGGAATTGGAAAGATTCTCAACTAAATGAAATAAGTAAACTTTGTACAGTACTTTCGATGTTTCTGTATTAAAGCGAGATTTGATTCCTGGATAGGGCAAAAGCTTAGGCAAGTTTCCTCACTCCACACGCCTCTATTTACCCAGCAGGCAGCACTGGGAACCTGGTTGTTAATCGAATGACGGAGTGCTTTTTGGGAATAATAATCCCACAATAAGCAAATATTTTAGTCACCCAATCAATGACTGTTTGTGGGACACCACTGTGCGTAATTGGAGATGGAGTTTTGCCCATAAAATACACATCCACTCCACTTTACAAGGAATGCAGTCGATTCACGTTACAGTGGATTCTGTGAAGCGCTCTGAGTCACGGCAGCCGATTTGCACACAGCAGTTTTCTCAGAAACAGTCATGGATTGAGTGACCACCTTTTCCTTTCTTTCTCTGGCTGGAGATGTGCCTCGGAGAGTTAAAATGGGCGAGAAGGAAGAAGTAAATATGTCGCAGTGGCAACTTGTCCTGTTGATTGATAATGTACCGTCTTGTATTGTTTGACCAGGACCAGCCTCACCCTGATTGAACAGCTCTCTAGTGGGTGAGGACGTGCGCGACTGCACGGATATCCCTGGTGTTGGCATAGAAGCAAAACCTGATAGAAGACTGAAATCTGAACCATAGTTTTGTTCAGCCCGAGTGAGCGAGAGAGCGACTACGTTTGCCGCTCCTCTCTTCCAGGCAGAATCTCTACCCCCAGATTCCGTGACTCAGGCCGCTCGAATGTCCGAGATTCCAGCGATTCCGGGCAACATCGGGAGAAGAATCTGGAGGAACAGACGTCAACAGGACAAGAAGATAACCGCAACTCAGCTACAAGACATTCGAGCAACCATATTTCCGAGCAAGAGAAATCCGAGCAGTAAAAATCTTCTACTGCCTATTGACTGCGGTATTGGAGTGGAGTCCTCGGTGGGTTAGAGCACTCGCCTTAGAAGCGTGAGACCTGTGATCGAATCCAGGCAGGTCAGGGCGAAACCTGGGGCAAGTTTCCTTACTCCACACACACACACACACGCACACACACACACACACACACACACACATGTCTGATACCTCAACAAAACCTCAACAAAAGCCACAATAATAAAATTGGTCATTTCAATCCACGACTGTTTGTGGGGGAACGCTGCTGTGCGCAATTGGCTGCTGCATTTTGCCCACAAACATACAATCAATTCACTTTACGGTATATTCTGTGAAGCGCTTTGAGACGTCTAGAAGATGTGAAAAGCACTGTATCAAATGCAAGGATTATTATTATTATTATATAGTCAGTACAGTGATGCGCTACATATTAGCATAAGAGTCCAATAGCATGTTCGCCTCGTAAATGTGAGGGCCTGGGTTCGATCACAGGGCAGAGCAGCCTCTGTTTATCCAGTGATTAAGCATCTGGTTGTGAGTCAATTGGTGGATCACTCGCCAGGGAGAACAAACCATTAAAAATTGGGTCGCTCAACTGTTTGCACAACACTGTTGTTGCGCAATTAGCCTGCATGTTTCACTCATAAAGTACAGTGTATCCATTTTCTAATATGTTCTGTGAAGTGCCTCGAGAGTCTCAAAGATGTGATGAGCTGCTACATCAAATACAAAGATATTTATTACCGGTACATTATTATTATTGTACAAGAGCATAACATAGTCTATAGTTACCCTGTCTATTGCAACCCCATTTATTGAATCAATGTTAAATGATTTGTCTTTCTGCCTCCTTTAGTAAATGAGCTGTTAAGCATAAAATATAAGTGACTGTACTGAGGTTCCTGACTTTTAAGTTTTGGCTAAACAGAATAAGAGGATAGGGATAGGAGAGCGACTGAAGGCACAGTTGAATAGTTGAGACGGGTCTTGAAGGAGTCAAGGCTCCTGCTGATGAGCTAGGCTGCTTGATCTATCATTAGCCATGCCACAGAGCAATCAAGACAACGAGGGTTGACTTGGTTTGAACAGTCATTCGGTTGCCAGCTCAGCTCTGAGGAAACCCTACTTACTTCCCCCAGGAGGATAGTCATTGGTCCCTCAAGATCCAGATTCTCTCTCTCTCAATTGCTCATCTGGGGTGGAATCTCCAACTCACTGGTACAATGAGACATGAAAGCTCCCTGACTCATTTTGACTTTGGCTTCAAAGCTTCAAAAGCCGATCTACAAATATTGCTGTAATCATACATCCTGCCATGTAATGGACTGGCCTCGCAGTGTGTATTTAACAAACCATGAGAATATACAGTCACAGAACTTGCATTTTTATAGCGCCTTATCACGCAAAACGTCTCCATGAACTCCACAAGGAGTCATTGTGAAGCTCAGTCAGTATTTTCTGACCAATGTTATCTGCGGAATCGTTGCCCAGGACACTGGGAGAGGAGAGAATCCCTCGTCTCTTTCTGAATAGCGCCACGATGTCTTGAACATCCATCTGAACACACAAGGTAGGACGGCGCCTCCCACAATGAAGCACTCCACCCCACCCCAGCACCACACTGAAATGTCGGTGAGCTCAAAGTCACTGACATGTGGTGTGAATCCTCAACTTTACCCTCCAGGGTGGAGAGCGTTAGCAGCTGAGCTAAGTTGTAAGATTGGAACAGAATTCAGTGGTGTCTGCTGTTGAAAGTTCTGATAGACTGTTCATGTTGGAAGTTGTCAGTGAATGACACTAAAGAGGACGAGTGCTGGTTACGGCCTGGATGTGCTGGGATGAATGGCGATGGTAGGATGAGCGGTGTCAGTTGGTTAGACTCCCGGCCATTACTCCCAACACACACTTTGGGGTCCCCAAGCCTTGGCTTTCGCCGACCGGTGCTTAATAGAGTACTTTCCATGTGAGTAGGACCTCCCATACAGAGACACAGAGAGAGAGAGAGAATGCAATTCTATTCCAGACACATGGAAATTTCCATGCAGATGTGAAACTGACTGTCTGTTCTTGAAGGGACTGTCTGTTCTTGTCTGTTCCAAAGGGAATAAAACTGTGGCCAATGCCACTGGCTGGCTGTCCAGAAGTGCGAGACTGTGTGGGGTAGGGGTTGGGGTAGGGTGGGCAACATGTTCTTGGACAAACAGTGCTTTATTGAGAGCTTTTCGGATGGAGAGGGAATGGCTGTTGAGGTTTTTAAGAGAGTTAAGAGAGCATTCTGCTGCGCTCAGCAATGGAAATCCCCCGGACGTTTATTATTTTTTAAGCTTCAGTGTCCAAGTTCTTCAAAACCCAAAACATTTGCAGTTTCTGAATCCTCATATTCCAAGGGTCAAGCTGCAGACAGCTGCCTGTTCCTTCTAGTCTCAGTGCTGTGTTACTTCACCGGGGCTGTTGGAGTTGATGTGCTCCTCTGTGCTGTGGCGCAGAAATTCCACTGGTCACAGTGTTCCAGAGTACGGCACGTCCGTGCCTCAATCCCATGGGGCTGGGGAGACAGTGGAGCCTGGGCGGGGGGGGAGGGGCGGCGGGTGGGGGTGACAGGGTCAGGGAGCCTGATGCGGGAGAGGACACTCAACCCACGACTGTTTGTGGGACACTGCAATTGGCTGCCGCGTTTCGCCCACAAAGTACACACTCGATCCACTTTACAGTGTATTTATTGTGTGGTCTCATCGACATGCCATATCGATATAATGCCACATCGAATGTAATGATTACTGTCACTATTATTATGTTTTAGTTTTCCTCTGACGGGGAATGATTGATAAGCAGTCTCAAACTGTGGTCTCCTAGAGCGATTAGGCAAGGCAAGGCCCCAAAGCCTTTGGGTCACAATGAGGTGCTGATTAGATTAGATTAGATTAGATTAGAACGAGCTCCCATCCATCCGCCTTATTCTTCTGCTGAAAGTACAAGATCCTGTTTGAAAAGGGCCTAACTCCATAGCTTCTTTCTTCTGGGTAGTATCTTCTCACCTCCTGAACCTCAGGCCTTGAGGAAACACAGCCCTGTTGCTCTAATCACCCCCCAGCTCGCCACAATGGCTTTACTTAGCTTGGTTATTTCCTGAAGGTTTGTTTGCGTTCTGACCCTGTTCTGATGTGTGATGTCTACACGGCTACACTTGGTGCTGTGACCCACAAGCTACTATATTCACCGCCTTCGCCCTCCCTCTGAAGTGGTAAAGTCCTGAGCACGACTTCCTTTGTGCTAGCACACAACCTCAGCCCTGCTCTACTCACTCTCCCTAGCGAGTGGGGTTGACAAGCTGAGCTCTAACTATTGCCATCCTGGAAACCTTATCATAATAACCCTTGCATTTGATATATTCACCTATCGATGTCTCAAAGCGCTTCACAGAATGTACTGCAAAGTGAATTGACTGGATATTTGTGGGTGAAACAAATACCTCTGCCCTGCCAGTGCCCTGGGACTTCTTTCCAATGTGAAGGGTGCAATACAAGGGTTGATTCATTGTTGTTTTTGTTGTTGCTCCCTTCCCTCCCCTCCTTCAAGGCCCGCCTCCAGACCGTCCTCCTCAACCGTACCTTGGGTCATCTTTCCATCACCAGCCCCCTATTTGTTACAAAATGCTCCAAATTTTAACCAAAGAAACAAATTGACTATCCCCACTCCAACCTCCCCCACCCCAGCCTGATAAGACTGGTTTGACCACATCTCACTTCACGATGTATACCTAGGGCTTTGATGTGGTGGAGCAGTGTGAAAAGGTAGTCACCACTTCCTCCTCTTGAGGCAGATAGACAGAAAACGTATGGCTTTGATGAGCAGAGAAATTAAATTAGATCATCAGGTTGATGGTGCCTTAGAATTTAATATCCTGAGCTCAGTCCACATTCCTCATCCCATTGGCTCACCCGGTAGCACTCTTATCTCTGGTTCAGAAAACTATGGGTTCAACTCTCTACATTGGTCCTACATTCCACTGCAGTGTTGGGGGAGATCTGCATTCTCAGAGGTTCCAAGCTTTACATAAGTGAGACGTTAAAACCAATGTCCCGTCTGCCTGTTCAGGTGGACGTCAAAAAACCATCCGGAAAGAGAAAGGAGTTTCTTCCCAATGTCCTGGCCAACAATACTCAAGTTAAAAGTGGTCGATAGGTTCATGGTGCTTTAGTGTATTTAAATTAGGGGTTGAGTTTGCCTACAGAAAACTCAGTCACTACAGAAACCATGTGAAACGCTTTAAGATAGTTTGGTTGTAATGATAACCTGGCGTAGTGCTGTGGTGGGATGCTGGGGGAAGACAAGAACTGCATTAAAAGAAGTTAAACCAAGGTCCCGTCTACGCCTGTTCAAGTGGACATTAAAAAATACGTGTCGCAATTTTTTATTGAGTTTCTCCTCCGTCGTGACTAACAGTCCTCCAATTAATTTAACGATCAAATTAGGGCTCAGCGGAATCCTGTCGCTCAGTGGTTAGATCACTCGCCTTTCAACCGAGAAACCTGGATTTGATTCCCGGCAGGGCGAGACCTTTGGGCAGGTTTCCTCATTCCATATTGGAAATCCCTGTCAATCCCTGAAATGCCTGCATGTGGAGAGCGTTCGAGCTTAACACTTGTACGTTTGGAAGTCTGTTAAAATTGGAAATATTTTATCCAAAGCGGTTGTCGAACGGCACAGGCAATTCTTGAGGAGAGAGAGTACAAAGATCAGGAAGAAATATCAGGAGAATCGGGTTAGCATAGTGTGGGATCTTGATAGCAGCAACACAATACATTGACTAAGTTCTATTATTCAGTGTTCTTAAAACAATCCCTACACATGAGCTTACTCATTATTAGACAAGGATTTGGTTCCTTCACTTAACAATTAAGGGATAAAAGCTCTTGAGTTGTTGAATACATTTCTTGGATGAAAACCCAGTGAGTCATTGGGTCTTTTGTTTGTGGACTTAAGCGAATTGCATGATCTGACACATAGAACTAGAAATTAATTTCAAGTGAGCCAACAGGACTGTTATCAAACAGATCTGAGTTGGAAACTAAATCAGAACATTACAAGGTTGGTTTGGATGAACAAGGCCCATCTGATCTCATCACTCCAGAAAGCCCACCTTCCCTTCTTCCCCATCACACCTTCAAGCTGTGTCTTAAATAATTCCAGTGTCCTGGCCTCAACAAATAACATCTGTATAGCACCTTTCATGTCAAATGGACAACCCAAAGAGCTGGACAGCGAAGGATTTGGACCCTGAACTGGGAGTAGAGATCAGAGGAGGTGGAAGGCAGGGAGGGTAGGGGTTGGATAAAGGAGCGGTGGAAAGTGGAAATTCTTGACACAGGTCTTGAGGGAAGTAAGGGAGTGAGGCAAAGGGACTGTGGTGTGGAGTTCCAAGCAGAACTGCTGAAAGACTCCAAACCTATGTCATCTTGTTCTGCTATCTCGATGCTTCTGAAAGTATTGTTGTGGGTTTCCTCTATTTATCCCGATTAAAATGTTATACGCCTCCAATTTTAACAGATCCCCTCTGAGATGTTTCTGAACATGTGCTGTGCAGTGCCCTAGCTCATCTGAACGGTTGCTCAGAGCTTATTCCAGGTCTGTCAGAAAGTTTGCCCTCTGTCACACTCAGGCCTGGCTTGGAAACGTGTTGTTGTTGTGCAGTTTTGCTGAGATCCACTTTGGTTTGTGTTTGGATTGACACACACACACACATACACCCAGCATTCTTTTAAAAGAGTCTTCAAACCAAACCACTATATAGAAATGATGTTTGTCAGGAATGAAGAATGCACTCTCTCTCTCTCTCTCTCTCTCTCTCGCTTTCTCTTCCCAAAGGAGTGCTATTCTCTGTTCAGCTGATTACACCAAGAGTACATGTTGGCAAGAGCCCATGTTTGGAGACCCATGAGCGTACTCTGGAATGTAACTAGCTGAAACTCTGCAGCTCACATTGTGTGCCTGTGACCTGACTTCCTTTCCGTCTTGTGGGACGTGAGTTGTTGAGCAGCTGTATCAGTGTTGCTATGGAGCAGAGAGAGAGAGAGAGAGAGAGAAAGAAAGAGAGCGCGGACAGTCAGTGGATCAGGTTTGTGGAGAAAGACTCCATGTCTCTATGACGATGAAGATGAGTTATAGCCGATGCAAGAACCAGTTAATGTTAGCCTGGCTCAGTTAGTAGTACTCTTGCTCTCGAGTCACAAGGTCCAAGCTGACACTCCAGTGTAGAGCCGGGGGGTGGAGGGGGTGTATTGTCTTATGCGCCATCCTTTAAATAAGACATATAAACCGAGTTCCCATCTGTCTGTTTAGGTAAACCCTTAAAAAAAATCCCACAAAACCATTTAAAGCGAAGGTACTTTCTCTCGATGTCCTGGCTTGCAATCCCCCAGGCCGGAAATTGGTTACTCCCTTCACGGCTGTTTATGGGGCACGGTTGTGTGCAAATTGGTTGCCGCACTCACCTACAAACACACGGTAAGATTCTGCTTAAATCCTCAACCAGGAGAGAGGCATATCTAAAGTTAACAACAACATCGGTTAGAAAAGGATTGGTGCATCTGTGGAATGTTGCAGGGTTTATTGCTTCAGGCCAGTGGAGGGGTGGCCTTATCCTGTTTGTCTGCTCCTGCGTTGGCTTTGCTTTTGAAACAGCGATCCCCGCGAGGCGCGTCTTTCAATCCGATCTGCGAGCTCTCGTTCAGCCACAATGAGTCTTACGTGGAATTTTATCAAAGGCGTCCATCAAACCCACGTCCCTCTGCACGGGTCCCCAGCCTGTTTTGGTCGTTAGCTCTTCAACTAATTCGCTAAGGTTGGTGAAGCATGAACTTTCCTTTCATAAATAAATCAAGGCCGCAGCTTTTAATTCCTCGCTCCCTTCCCAGTTGCCTTTTTATGTTAGGGATATCAGTCTATCTGCCATACTGTCAAGACCTTCCTCTTTGACCGTGCCTTGTAGGCCTGCCCTCACCCTACTATCCCAGCACTCGCCCTCCTACCCCTACCCTCACCCCCCTACCCCTGTCCTCACCCTCTTACCCCCGCCCTCACCCTCCTACCCCTGCCCTCACCCTCTTACCACAGCGCTCCCCACCCTCTACCCCTCCTTATCCCAACCAACAGCTCGCGTGGAGATCTCTGACTGTCCAGTGCCTTGAGATGTCCTCCTGATGTGAAAAGCGCAGTACTGTACACATGACCTTTATTGTTGTATCTGTTGTTTTTGAAAGTATCAAAGATTGGAAGCACATCACAGAGATTTTTGTGGCATTCCTGAGCAGGGAGGTCAGGAGGAGGAGGAGGAATCTGGGTCTGTGGTCCAAAATACAGTTGTAAATACTGTGGAGAGGTGCAGCTAACGTAAGTACTTGTGGTCCAATGTTGAGTCAGCGAGGCCGTTTGGCTTTCAAATTTAAGATGGAGCAGAATTGTCTCCAGTGCTTAAATTCAGTCTCAATTTGGAAACGGGAGAGTTCTTTCGCCCCCTCCTCTTCGATCGTGCCTTCTGTCGCCCTCCCAACTCTCTCCCTCCCCTCCCAACTCTCTCCCTCCCCTCCCAACTCTCTCCTGGATTTTGACCGGGACTCTTAAGAGAATAACCTCTAAAAACGCTCCCCAGGGCTTTTCTGTGAGGTGTAGTGACTGTGCGCTTAATGAAACGAACGGACGGACAGACAGACAGACAGACAGACAGACAGACAGACAGACAGAGATCTAATTTTGCGTGACATCCCAGGATGAGGACTAACTCCAATATGCCACGTTGCTTGAAATGCACCAGATAAGCTCACCTGGGCCACTTGTTATGTTGTCATGGCAATGACTGAGGGCTATTTATGTTCGTTCATCTCGTGTCGCCCTCTGTGCCTTTGCCGTTGCTATGGGAGTGGTCGCCGAGTGTTGTTCTGCTAAAGCAAAGATGAAGCGAGAGACGATGCTCTGTTCTGGCGAGCCCTGTAAGACGCCCAATTTAAGGAAAGCCAATGAATCATTGCTAAAGGGGCCAACACACACACACCCCATCGTAAAATGCCGCTTGAATGACTGCCTCAGGTCACATCACCTAGGGCGTCCTTCCCCATGGCTTTTGTGTGGTGGGACATCACTCCCCGTTACTTGGCGCCACAAATAATGCAGTCAATTTCAATTTACAGTATATTCTGTGACGCGCTTTGAGACATAGTCTAGAAGACGTGAAAAGCACTATATCAAATGCAAGGATTATTACTATTATTATTACTTCTGTGATGGGACGTCCCTTACATTTACCTCCGTGAAGCTCCACATTCCATCGAGGACGTTCCCCCCTGAAGCGAAGGGCCCTTTACAAGTGTTATTTATTGTTGTTGTTGTTGATGTGACAGTGTTCTGTGGGAGCCGGCAACGTATATTCCTCTGTACAATAACTGGGAGAGGTTGGTACCAGATCCAGACATCGCAACACATCTGCCCTGTCGGTGTGGCTAACTCAAGGCTTTCCAATCAGAACAACACAACAACTTGGATTTATACACTAATAAGATTGACAAAATAATATCGATGATAACAGTGACGGTAATCCTAAACAAAATGATGCCGATGGAAGTACAGTGATAACGTTAAAAATACCATAATAGCAGCAAAACAATTACAATAATAATCCTTGTGCGTGATACAGCAGTAATGGAAACAGAGCCTGTTACGTTGAATTAATAATAAATTGGTTACTTCAATCCACGACTGTTTGTGGGACGCTGCTGTGCTCAACTGGCTGCCACGTGCCGCCCAACACATACATCCAGTCGATTCATTTTACAGTAGATTCTGTGAAGCGCTTTGGGACGTCTAGAAAAAGTGAAAAGCGCTGTATCAACTGCAAGATTATTAATTGTCTCAACACCTCGTGCCCGTGGACTTGCCAGGAAACACAGCAGCCAATTTGCACAGCGAGGTCCATAGAGGGGGGTAAACAATTTATCTTGATGATGTGTTGGGAGAGTGTATAAAAAGGCTTTTACTGGACCCTCATTGTGTCTGTGCTGTGGCAGACCTGAGAGGGCTGGATTGTGCAATGCGGAGGGATCTTTACTCTGTATCCAGCAGCAATGCCATGGAAATGCTGAGTGAGTGGGGCATAACACAATCCGGAAAAGAGAAAGGAGTTTCTCCCTGGCTCTCGACCAGCATTCCTCCATGACTGCGAGGGCATTGTGGTGCGTGCAAACCGCACACCCCCCCACCTCCCCCACCCCCCATGCGTTTGTCGGCAAATACACAATCATTACACAGGGCAGCAACTCCCTACCAAGCTGTTTTGACACCATTTCTAACATGAACGCCTAACAATAATCTCTCCCCCCCCTTCAAAATAATAAAATTTGGTCATTTCAATCCACGTCTGTTTGCGCGCAATTGGCTGCCGCGTTTCGCCCACGCAAGCACACCCTCAATTCACTTTACAGTATATTCTGTGAAGCGCTTTGGGACGTCTAGAAGCCAGAGCAAAGGCAAGGATTATTATTATTATCATCATTATCATTACTTCACCACTCTGTGCCCCGGAGCGGGGATTTAAGAAAAAACAGTGAGAATCACGAGAACGAATAATGAAAACACAATAATCCTCGCATTTAACGTAGGCATCTTATCACTCCGCCGAGGCACCTTAAAACCCTTCACAGAATATATGGTCGAGTGGAGCAACTCTGCGTGCAAATCCCCACTTTCCAAATGGAGTGACGGAGCCAGGAAGTCAAGCTGCTGTGATACACTGCAGATTTTGTTGCACTGCTTCACACCCCTTTCTTGTTTAAAGTATGTGAGTCCAAACGCTAAACCAGTGTGTGTTTGTTACATCGGGAACCAGGCTGCTCACAGGGACAAGCAACAATACGCTGAGTGAACTACTGTGTGCAGTGTAGCTCACATCACATCTTTCCTGTTTCGTTGAGGGAAGGGGGCGTCTGTGTGTGTGTGTGTGTGTGTGTGGGGTGAGAGGGTGGGGGAGAGAGTGGGGTGGTGGGGGCTGGAGCTTAGGTGGACATCAGATGGAAACCCAATCTCCACACTGCTGTGCGGACATTTCACACCTAGAGGAGAGTCTGTCGGTAAGTTTGTAACTGAGCCATTCCCTGCGTGTTCAACAGCACAAAGTCTGTGGTTTAATCCTCGCAACACCAGCATTGCCTGAGGACTCGTATGTAGAAAAGTTATCAATATTAGTAAGAAGTTAAGAACCCTTGCTTTTTTGCAGATTGTTATATAAACATGTCGGGCGCATTGAGACACACTTAGGTAAGTCCCTTTGGATAGATTTCCTAGTAATTCTCTCCTTCCCTCATCTCGTTCTCCTGATTGACTCGCGTCAGTGCCTCCGCGCCTCAGGCGCTGGCAACATCAACATTCAAGGCTGCACTCTTCACCTCTCGCTTCAATCCCTTCGTTTTGCTTCCTCCCTTTCCTTCTTTAAGGCCAGTCTCAAGATCTTCCTCTTCGACCGTGCCTTCTGCTCCCCTCTTAACTCTCAGCCCCCCCCCACCCCCACCCACCACCGCTGCCTCGGGGTTTGACGACGCAATTCCAAGTCCGGATGTCGGCCTTGAACTCACAACCTCCAGACTCAGAGGCGAGCTGTTCCCGCTGTGCTACAGTGCATTTTGCCTGTGTTGGGAGCATCTTGAGCTGGGATTTCACTGGGATCTGAAAGGCGTTTACAGCTCCGGGCTTCAGACGTTTTATTAACTTGTCGTCGGCAGTGTTTAGAATTCCAACTCGGTGACCTCTTCTACGCAAATACTGAGGAGCCTGGAATATTCGTGGCATGTGGCAGTACAGTAACAGGAAGCGCTGAGAGTAATCCAGGTTTATTATAATAGATTGCTGTGCTGACAATCGCTCCCCATGAGACCAAAAGCGTCACACGAGATGTGACAGTTAACACCGATAATTGCGTTTCCCAATGCTAACTTGCCTGTAAAATAAAAATCCCGAAGATTTTTTTTGGCAAAACAGGATTACTTTCATACGCAGATTAGATCGTATTCTTTCAACACACAACGTGATGGGATGCAGCACCTAGCTTGGGACGTATGTGTGTGAACAACTGCCAGAAGGTGGAAGGCTAGATGGACATTTGGCCTTTTCCCTTCTAGCGTTTCTGATGTTGTGATCAATAAATAATAATCCTTGCATTCGACATAGCGCTTTTCACGTCCTCTAGACGTCTCAAAGCGCTTCACAGAATGTACTGTAAAGTGGAGGTTTGTGGGCGAAACGCCGCAGGCAACTGCGCCCAGCAGCGTCCCCCACAAACAGTCGTGGGTTGAAAATGACCAATTGTTTCTGCGTGGGGGAGGGATTATTATTAAAGTGTTCAGGTCATATCAGGTGGCGGACACCAGCGAAGCAATGGGCAGCAGACAACCTGCCCATTATCGCAGTCACTGTTCTTTGTATTGGGATATGCAAAGCGGTCGCTAAAAATATCTTTCCAGGTAATGATAAGGTGTTTTGGTAAGCGCTACCCTTGAGGACAATAGAGGTGGGGGGGGGGGGGGGGGGGAGGGGGGGCTGGTTCTGTTGTATTAACGTTGGCTTTATTTCCCATAAGGAAGCCTCGCTCCGCTCAGCCCGGGCTTTCAGAAAGGAAGAACGTGTCCCACCAGAAAAGCCTGGGCACTCAGCCATTTAAAGCGCCGCCTGATTAGAGAATTAGACAAACGCAAGTCTCGTTCTTGTTTCCTTTAAGGAGAAATGCTTTTGAAGCTCTTTTTTTCATTCCCCCTACCGTACAGTCACCTCCCCACCTCCTCCCAGCTCTGGGGCTGTGCTCCGCCATTGCCAACCAGCTCAAAGGGCTCCATATGAATGCAAGTGAAAGTCCTGCGAAACTCAGTGGTTAAAGCCCTCACCTTACAAGCGAGAAACCTGGGTTCGATTCCAGGTAGGGACGCGAAACCTTGGCTGCGTTTCCTTACTCCACACGCTGGATAACAATTCCTGAAAAAAGGAATAAACTGGTCATTTTGAACCCACGTGGGCCACAGCTGTGCGCAATTAGCTGCTGCTCCATCCCACAGTCCCTTTGCCTCGCTTCCTCCCTTGCCTCCTTCAAGGCCGGTCTCAAAACCCTCCGTTTCGATCGTGCCTTCTGCCTCCCTCCCACTTCCCTCCCTCCCCTTCGCCCACCCGCCCTGCCCCTCCCCCGTACTCAGGCCCCAACCCCTGACCGTTCAACGCGTTGCCATGTCCTCCCGACGTGAAGGGCTCTCTAAAAAATGTAATTTCGCTGTTGTTGTCGTTGTTGCGTTTCGCCCGCGTATATACAGTCAACTCACTTTACAGTACGCGCTGTGAAGCGCTTTGAGACGTCGAGAAGATGTGAGAAGCGCTGCGTCAAATGCCACCGCTGAGAAACTCTGCAGCCAATTGCGCACAGCAAACAACAATAACTATGGTTGAGTTGCTATTGTACTGTACCTACAGCCTGGACAGGCAGCTGAGACCTGTCTCAGAGATAAGCTGTACGACGAGCAGAAGGAAGGGTGGGACGGGGAGGGAGGGAGCGGACGGTGGGGGGGGAGTTGGGTCTCCTGATCGCTCGTGTGATAAAGTACCTGAACTGACAGCATTCACTGCATACCACTCTCATCACCCATCTCAACAGACAACCCTAAACTGTTATGCAGAAAACACTATGTCACTGTGACCGACAGTGCTCAGTCTCCCCAGGTAAGCAAACGGACAGACTCCCCCAAACCGATGTGTTTAAGGTTTGAGGATCATTAATGTAAATTACTGTAAATGGGGATGAGCTGCGACACATGTCGACGGAGGGAAAAGCAAGTCTGGATTTGTTGGGCAACACTTCCAGCTTGAAGTAGACCTCAGCCTGTCTGTGCTGCTGCTCGTAAATCAACAACCTGACAGGGCTGGGAGCAGATAGCTAGCGAGATTTGCATAGCAGACAGTGCTGAGCAGGTAAAGGGACCAAGCATAGCATGTCTTCACCACCTCCTGGATTAGACGGGCTGCTCGCGACGCAGAAACAGGTAGAAATCTCGGCTAATATCTGCGGATGTGTGTGTGTGAATTCTCTCCTTGGTGAGGCAAGCAAATTATAAAGGCAAGTTGTTGTTCTTGTTGTTGCTGGTGGTACTGGCATGTAGAGGAGAAGGCATTTGTGTGTGTGTGTGTGTGTGCCTGGGTATACACTGAGATTTGGGTTTGTCTGCTGAATCTGTACAAACTTAAGTCGTCAAACTGTGTGTGTCTGTATATAGCGAGAGTCAGACTGTACACAGTGAAAGTTAAACTGTGTATCTCTGTACTCGTGATGATAATAATACGTAATAATAATCCTTGAATTTGACATAGCGCTTTTCACATCTTATCGACGTCTCAAAGCGCTTCACAGAATGTACTGTAAAGTGAATTGACTGTATATTTGTGGGCGAAACGCGGCAGCCGATTGTGCACAGCAGCGTCCCCCACAAACAGTCCTGGATTGAAAATGACCAATTTATTATTGTTGTTTTTTTGACGGATTATTATTAGGCGTGTGGAGTAAGGAAACTTGCTTAAGGGTGATGGCCTGGATGGGGTAGAGGTGGGGGGAACTTGGTTCCTGTGCATGTAGAGGTGATTTCACTGTTCATATTTGCCTCAATTCTTTAAACAGGAAGTGCTGCCTGGCTATCAAATGAAACAAACTGAACATTTCCTGCTGGGATGGAGTAGATTATAATTGTTTCGGAGTAATACTAAAATAATAATAATCCTTGTGTTTAATACAGTGCCTTATCTATTCTACTTATTCTATGAAGTGTCTCAAAACACTTCATAGAATATACAGATAAAATGTATTTTGCGTTACATAAAGACGTATATATGTGTAACCCGCTTGCCTGTTTCTGCTCTGCACTGTGGATTCCATGTAACATTAAGGAAGGATCTGACATATTTCATGTTAAATCTGAACTCTTAAAGCCTAATCTAGAGCCATCAATAATACGTAGCTGATCGGGGGATCTATAGAACAATTTTAGATATTGATGATAACAATAATCCTTTCATTTGATATTGCGCGTTTTACATCTTCTAGACGTCTCAAAGCGCTTCACAGAATATGCTGTGGAGTGAATTGACTGTATATTGTGTGCACGAAACGTGGCAGCTGGTTGCGCACAAACGGTCGTGGTTTGAAATGATCAATTTATTATTGTTCTTTTGAGGGATTTATTGTCAGGCGCGTGCGCGCATGTGTGTGTGTATGTGTGTGTGTGTGTATGTGTGTGTGTGTGTGTGTGTGTGTGTGTGTGTATGTGTGTGTGTGTGGAGTAAGGAAACTCGCCCAAGGTTTCGCCCTGCCGGCAAATCATACCCGGGACTCTTGCTTGCGAGGCGAGTGCTCTAACCTCTGAGCTACAGGACAACACTAGATAAGAGACATCTTAATCCTAGCTCACTTGGCACAGATGAAAGGTATGACAGCATTTATAACCACACACTGGTTCCCACTGGCAGATCAGCCTCAATGTTGGACGTGTTTCTCAGCGCATTTGGTGACTTGGGTGCCTCAATCGGTCCGTTCACTTCACGGCCGTTTGTGAGACGCTGCTGGGTAGAAACTCACTGTTGATTTTGCCTGCAACGCACGCAGCCGAGGCACTTTGCACTAAACCCTGCGAGGCGCTTCGAGACGTCTCATCAGGAAGCCAAAGGCGCAGTTTGAGAAAAAGCAAGGAAGCTTCTTCTTAGCCCAGCAATTAACAACAACAATAACAACAACAACAACAAAATGACACTTGTACTGTACAGCGCCTTTCGTGTCAGGAGGACATTAACAGCCAGAGCCGAAAATTGGTGAGAGAATGAAATTAAACGATGGGAGGAGGGTGTTGAGTTCGTGTGTCAAACTCATTTATAGATCATTTATAGATTGTTCTTAACTCTGCCCGACTTCCTTCCCCATCACACACACACACACACTGTATACGTGTATGTGTGTGTGTGTTTGGATACTGTTAAGTATGAGGATGGGTTTCCGTATCTGTCAAACAACTGGCTGACCCCCAAAATGTATGTGTGTGTGTGTGCGCGTTTGTGTGTGTCTGTATGTGTGTGTACTGTGTAGTATCTCTTGTCTCATTGCCCCTATACTGAGACATGGTGACTGAGCTTTGCTGAGATGCAGAGCAAATCAGGTACCATCGGGGACTTCTAGTACTCCCAGAGCACTTTCCATGACGATCAACGTTGTACAAATTAACCCTGTTTCGATGAGACACTATCCTGTGAGAAGGTTGCCAGATATATATATAGTGTAGTATATATATATATATAAAAAAACACAATAATAAAATTGGTCATTTCAATCCATGACTGTTTGTGGGACGCTGCTGTGCGCAATTGGCTGCCGCAATTCGCCCACAAATATACAGTCAATTCACTTTACAATATATTCTGTGAAGCGCTTTGGGCCGTCGATAAGATGTGAAAAACGCTATATCAAATACAAGGATTATTATTATTATACCTATATACACACACACACACACACACACAGATGCAGGCTGTTGTTTATGATTCTTTTCGAGGTCAGTGCTGCCTCGAGAGGCTCTGAGATGCTACCTCAAGTGCAGGGCCCTGTAGAACGGCAAGTTGCCTCGGATTGAAGCGCCTTCCCCGAGCGAGTGATAACAGTAATAATCCATTTGCATTTGATTGTGTCGGACTTTTCACATCTTCTCGACGTATCTCAAAGCGCTTCGCAGAACACACCGCAAAATGGAGCGAAGCTCTCTGAGAGCGTGGAGGGCACTATATAAATCAAAGTTGTTGTTGGTGACTGCGCAGTTGGTGGGCGAAACGCGGCAGCCGATTGCGCACAGCAGTGTCCCCATGTACAGTCGTGGATTGAGTTCGCACCATGGTTCTTCTCTGAGGGATCATTATCAGGCGTGCGAAGTAAGAGAACTCTTCGCCCTGACCTGCCGGGAATCGAACTCCAGGTCTCTCGCTTGCGATGCGAGGGCTGTAACCACTGAGCTACAGGACTCCACATCATCTCTGCGCATGCTTTGTCTGACACCCAAGACTTCCTTCTGCTATGAGCTCAGTTCCCCCTCCAAAAGATCCTTTTTTGCAACATTTCTAGATCGGCTCTTAACTCTACACGACTTCCTTCCCCATCACACACACACCACCCTCACATAATCAATTGGTTTGTATATGAATGTTCCCCAAGGTCAGGTTGAGCACAGCTCACAGCTCATTTGACTTCAGATCCAATTCGCTGGCGGTTGATGCTGATTTGAATAGAGCATTGGAAGTTTTTCAGGATGAATTGGGATTAGAGGAGGTGGGGTTTAGAGTAACAATAGCGAATGTGTCTGGGTCTGCCTCTCGCGCTCTCTCTCTCGTGGTCTGTGCGCAGTGTTTTTGGCTGAGTGAGAGAGAGAGAGGAAAAGAGAAAGAAAGAAATAAAGAGAGAGAGAGAGAGAGAGAAGGGGGTGGAAAGGAAGTGGCTGGGTTGCTTAACCTGTGTTCACAGTCTGTGACGCTGCAGTTTGGCGATTATTTGGAGTCAGCCGGCTGCCCTACACGGAGCAGATCCTCTACATGGTTCCTTTCAGATTGTCAGATTAAGCTGTTGGAGAAGCGAGCATTGTGCAGGTGATGGGGTGGGGGCAGTGAGCTGGTGGGGTATGGGTCAAGGTTGGGGGGTGGTGGTTGGTAGTCAGTGAGCTGTGGGGGAGAATGAGATGGGGGGCAGTGAACTGGGGGGCAGTGAGCTGTGGGGCAGTGAGGTAGGGGGGCAGTGAGCTGGGGGCATGGGCCGGGGGAGTGGGTAGTGAGCTGGGTGCATTGGCTATGTGTATATGAGGGGGTAGCGTGGGCAATGAGCTGGGGGAATGGGCTGGCGGGGATGGGTGGGTGGAGGAGGGGGGTTAGCAGGTGGTCCTGGGCGCAATGAGCCAGCAAGTTCCATTTCCCTCTCTCTCCTCTCTCTCTCTCTCTCTCTTCCTTTTTTTTTAACCTCTTGCTTTCAGCCGGATGGGCTGAACAACAATAATGTCAGCAAAATAAACTCAGATTTCAAAGATAACTAACAGTTTTATAAATTGCAGCTTCCCCCAGCAAGTGCAGTTCCTCATGTTAATTCCAAGGATTATTATTATTATTATGCTATCAGTAAACGTGTGCTAATTCCTGTTTGATTTTAACACCGCGTGGACTGTAATGTGGGGCTTAATCAGAGCCTGCCTCTCTGGATAGACGTGGAGCTCCTGTAGCTCAGTGGTTAGAGCGCTCGCCTTACAAGCGTGAGACCTGTGTTCGAATCCAGGCAGGTCAGGGCGAAACCTTGGGCAAGTTTCCTTACTCCACACACACACACACACACACACACACACACACACGCTGATAATAATCCGTCCCCAAAAAAACACAATAATAAAATCGGTCATTTCAATCCACGCCTGTTTGTGGGGGACGCTGCTGTGGGCAATTGGCTGCCGCGTTTCGCCCACAAATATACGGTCAATTCACTTTACAGTACATTCTGTGAAGCGCATTGAGACGTCGATAAGACGTGAAAAGCGCTATATCAAATGCAAGGATTATTATCATTATTATAGACTAAGATGCATCCAGATAACATGAGTGGAGGTTCTAGGCTTTGCTGGTTGGTGTCAGCCGGAGGCCTTGGTATTTCTGGCAAAAGTTTGCCAGCTGCTACTGAAAGTTTTCAGTGATCTCTCTCTCGCTCTGTCCCCGGTTGTGGCTGTTCCCGACAGATGGAAGCTGCTCAACTCTCTAATGCATCCGGTCCCGAGTTCCTTCCTACGCAGTCCAATAGGCTCGGGTGTCCAAACATTCCAGATTTCCAGAGAAAGGAGGTTCCTGGGGCCACATTTTGCCCTGTCTTGATCTAATAACCTGACCGTCTAACAAACAATAATAATAATAATACTTTCGTTTGATGTTGTTCGTTCAAAGGAAATGCTTCACAGAATCATTGTGCACGGGGAATTGACTGCGTATTTTGTGGGCAAAATGCGGCAGCCAATTAAACGCAGCAAATGTCCCACAAACAGTTGTGCACTGAGTGACCAAATTGTGATTTTTCTTTGATAGACTTATTACCCCCAGAAATCGATCTGCTTCTCAACTAACAACCAGATTCCTACTTGCTGCTGGGTAAACAGAGGCGTGCCTGAGTCAAGAAACTTGCCTAAGGTTTCGACCTGTACAGAAATCGAACCCGGGTCCTCTCGCTTGCGAGGCGAGTGCTCTCACCGGTCATGCCACGACTTCTCCAGCAATACCGGCAGCCTTGAGAAAACTGTGCGTTTCATTGATTTAATCATGCACACTGTACGTGTGCCTAGATTTGGATCACAAAATCTAGCGGCATTTATCAATGTGTCTGTGTTGAGTGTTGATGCGGAGACCAAGGGACTGATTAACAGCTTTACAGGCTGTGAAACATTAACAAATTCTGATTCAGTTAAAGAAACATTAACCCGGCTTTTAGATAAGTCAATTTGGCATGAAGACGGGTTCCAAATGTCTTTTAGACGACAAAAGTATTTTGTAACCCTAAAGAATGATTCACGAGTGCAACAGGTTTCCAGGAAGCCTGGTCGAGGTCAGGACACTGGACTCATTTAGAGAAACAGCTCAAAGCCACAGCGGGAGGGTGAACATTCTGGAAGCAAGCCTCGCTTGACATCCTGTGGCTGCCGAGCGTACATGTGTGCGAGTGTGAATGCGTGTGCAAGTGTGTGAGATAGAAGTTGTCAGATTGCTTGTGTGCGTGTGTGTCTGCGTGAGTATGTGGCTAGGTGAGTGTGTGTGTGTGAGCGTAAGTGTGCATGTCAGTCTGCTCCACTATCAGCTAATCAGTTGTTTAATTCGTTTTAATGTAGAAAAGTAAGTAAGCCAATTTGTGCAATGAAGTGAATGATGGATTTTTGCATACAGGTGGTGGTGGTGGTGGGGGGTGGGTGGGGGGGTGTCATATTAATTAAGCCTTAATCCCGAAGCCGGTTTTCCGCAGCCGTTGACAGTAACTTTGCCGCAGTTGGCCTGAGCTTCCCACAACTTTCCGCCGTTTCTACAAGGTCTTCATTTTTAAGGTTGAAAGTGTGGCAATGGGCTGAGCCTGGGTGGAATGTCAATCCTCTGGCCAGTTGCCGATTGTAGACTCTGCGCTGGGGAAATAGCCGCAGCTGAATACAAAGTAAGTCTGGCCCCAGCTCAGGAGATGGTGGTGAGAGAGTCCTCCCCGCCTTCTCCACTCGGCTGCCTTTGGCCTCCTGTTTGTCCCTCATCCCCTCTCCTCCATCATCGGCGGCTGGATTTTGGGCCGCTAAGAAGCCCAGGAGGTTTGGAAACTCTATTCCGCAATAGATCCTGACTGAAGTCCTTCCTCTTCGATCGTGCTCCCAACTCCAGCACTGCTAAGGGCCCCGAGATGCTGCCCCACGTGAAGTGGGCTGCGTAAATATGAGTTGTCGTTGTTGTGGTTGTCATTCTGTGACAGAGGGGAGGTACCTTCTTCCCTTTCCTTCATAGATCCCGTTTCATTTTCCTTCCACCTTGGCCTGTGGGTCATGTTATCTGCCCTGGAAGCTTTTCCTGTTTTTCGAACAGGAAGGAAATTGAAAGTGGAAAGTGATAGGAGAGAGAGAGGGGGTGAGGGCGACTGAGGAGTGGGGGGGGGGGGGGGCGGCGGGGGGAAGGTCTGGGGGAGGGGAGGACGCCAGTTATCTTTCCTGTACGAGGAAGAAGTCTCCGAATGCTTCCCAGGATTTACTGTGACGTGTAGTGACCGTGGAGTCCTGTAGCTCAGTGGTTGGAGCAATCACCTTACAAGCGTGAGGATCCAGGCAGGTCAGGGCGAGTTTGCTTACTCCACATGGCTAATAATCATCCGTCCAAAAAAAACCTATAATAAATTGGTCGTTTTCAATCCATGACTGTTTGTGGGGGACGTTGCTGTGCGCAATTGGCTACCGTGTTTCGCCCACATATATACAGTCAATTCACTTTACAGCATATTCTTGTGAAGCGCTTTGAGACGTCTTGAAGACGTGAAGAGCGCGATATCAAACGCAAGGATTATTATTATTATTAATTTTATTATTTTGTAGGCAAACAGGACCGCCAATTTTGAACAGAGCGACCGTCCCACAAAACAGCCATGCGTGAGCCTGAACTGGGTGGTCTTTCAGGCCTTTTGGACGGATTGAGACTACGAGCTTCAAGTTCCTGTGGAACCTTGAAGCCAGACTCAGAGGTGGGTGGGCTACAGATTGAGGCAGGCTGGCAGCTAATGGGCGAGCGCTGTGCAGGAGCTTTTTCATTGGGAGGCCTTAGTTATCTCAGCAGCGCAAACGACGCGAAAGCCTCACTCTCCTCCGTGAGCAGAAACTCGCTGCGGTCTCTCTTTTCGAGCAAACAAACCAGGAATCGACAAGTCTCGTGTCTATTTTAAAATGGCAATCTAGCGAAATATCTGTGGAGGAAATTAACTTTAATCTGATCGACGTTTGAAAAACGTCCCCAAACTGTATCTAAGCGGAGATTAAAAGCCATCCAGGGGGTTTGTAAGCAAGTGGGGGGGGGAAGGGGGACGCAAGTGTGATTTGTGGAGGCAATACTTCACTGCAAAGGTTGAATCAGAGAGTGGAGATAGATGCCTTCAAAAGGAACCTCGACCTTCACATGAGGGAGTGGGGAACAGAAGTGTGTTGAGATGAGAGAAAGTCATGGGTGAAGACTCGTGTGAGGTATAAACGCCAGCATGGACTGCTTGAGACTAATGGCCTGATCCTGTGCTGTACATTCTTTGTAAGTCTTTTTTTGGATGTGGTGTGTGTGTGGGGAGGGGAGGGTGAGATTGGGGTGGGGGGGGTGGCAATTGGTGGGGTTTAGATGGAAAGATTTATAGGAACAAGATTGTGAGTGTCGTGGGGGTAGGAGAGGGGGTGAGGAGGTCGCGTTGACTAAGCTAGACTCTGCACCACCTCCCCCGCTAATCAGCCCAGCGCCATTGACTCAGGCCTCGCTCACTTCTCACCTCCCAACAACTTGTGGTGACTTTCAACATCTGCCTCAGCTGTTGCCAGTTCGAAACCTCGCAGATCCTGGGCTGTGGGAGGTCTGACACACTGGCTTTAACGTGGTTGCGAAGTCTTTGATTTCTTGGAATGTCTAAGTGGGAGGGAGGGAGGGCATGTGGAGAGCGCATGATTCCCGAGTGAAATTAAGAACGTAGGAACAGGAGTCGGCCACTTCTATCAGATACGAATAATAATCATCCTCGCATTTGACGTCGCGCTGTTCGCGTCTTCTCGGCGTCCCACAGCGCTTCACGGAATATACTGTAAAGTGAATTGGCTGTAGATTTGTGCGCTCAGCAGTGTCCCACAAACAGTTGTGGATTGGAGTGACCAAATTCTTATTTTATTTGTTTAGCTTGAGGGATTATTATTGTCAGGCGTGCGGAGTAAGGAAATGTACCCAAGCTTTCGCCCTGGCAGGCAAAATCGCTTTACCGTGGGGGGTTAATAAGCTCTTAAAAAAAAAAAAAAATGATGTGGTTACTCAATCTGCAGGGGTTTGTGGGTCACTGCTGTGTGCGATTGGGTGCCACGTTTCATTCACAAAATATACAGAGAGAACGATAACATCTGAAAGTTCACTTGAAAGTAGATATGGTGGGGGGGGAGAGAGGGTAGAGAGAGAGAGACATGAACAGGCCTGAGCTCGCAGAGGGAGTCCACAACCACAACAGTCCTTGCACTTGATACTGCGCTTTTGAATCCGCCTCGGATTCACACACAGGTCTCACGCTTGTAGGGCGAGTGCTCCAACCACTGAGTCGACGATGAGAGATCTCTCTCTTGTTAAACATCTGCTGTCCTCCTCTTTTAACAGGGTCAGTGGCCAATCAGTCCCAACAAGGGTCGGATGCTACCGGGTTTGGAACTAGCCGCGCATCCAATGGAGCGTACTTCCTCGTGTCTGGACCCCGCCGACGCTGGGAACCGTATCAAACTGGCCACGCTGCCGCTGAGAGCAGCGTTCCGCATCCGCCGCAAGTACAACGTCCTCAAGCAGAAGCGTCTCCTGCTGGAGAAGGACGAGCATGCGACGGCGGGGAAAGCTCCCCAGTCTCTGGGCCTCTCCCGCTTCCACTCCAAAGAGCCCGTGGACGTCTTCACCTTCGACGGGGCGCCCAAGAGGATGCTCAGGAAGCGCAGGGTGATTAGGGGCAAACGTAAGGTCCTGTACCCCAACGGATCGAGGAGATACCTGCCCGAGGAGAAGCAAAGCAAAGCCAAGAACTGCCTCTTCCTGCTGAGTGTCATCGTGTGCTTCCAGATCTACAACGCCATCGAGAACCTGGATGACAATGTGCTAAAGTACGAGCTGGAAGGACTGGAGAAGACACTCAGGAGGGAGGTGTTTGGTCAGACTGCAGCCATCGAACATCTGATGGACTTGCTGGAGGACTACCTGGCCACGCATACCCACAACAAGCCCCTGGTGCTGTCCCTCAATGGCCCGAGTGGCGTTGGGAAGAGCCACGTTGGGCGCTTGCTGGCCAAGCACTTCCGCTCGGTCATGAACGAGGAGCACGTGTTCCAGTATTTTGTTCTGCATCAGTGCCCGGCGGAGGAGGAGACCACCAGCTGCCAGCGGGCACTAGCCAAGACCCTGTCAGACCTGGTCAACAGGGCGGAGGCGGAGGAGAAGATCCCGGTGTTCATCTTCGACGAGATGGAGCACATGCAGCCGGCCCTGCTGGACTTCCTGCAGACCCACTTCTGGACCAACCAGACCAACGAGTTCCTCAACGCCGTGTACGTGTTGATCAGTAGCGTGGGGCAGGCCGAGGTCACTAAGTTTGTGCTGCAGAACGCCTCCAGCGACACCCTGAGCCACGCCAGCACGGCACACGAGCTGCTGCTCCTCATGAGGTCGACCCTGACCGACCATCACCCGCTCTGGAAGCAGGCGGACATTGTGCCCTTCACCCTGCTGGAGAAGAGCCACATTGTCGACTGCTTCCTGGAGGAGATGATGCGCGAGGGCTTCTACCCCGACACCGGACACCTGGAGGAGTTGGCCAGGGAGTTGAACTATTACTCCGTGGCGGGCAGGCAGTACTCGGTGCATGGCTGCAAGCAGGTGGGTTCCATGGTCAACCTGTTGCACTGATGGGCGTTCGTGGGCCGTTTTCCTGGAGTCAACCAGACGACTCGGAGGCTGGATTGGGGTTGGGGCCGGGCCACCACCAGTGCCAGCTTATTATATAACTCACTAACCCAACGCTTCAGGCTTCCGGCTCCTGAAAGCTCCAGGCAGGGGATTTGGGGCTGGGGTCACTAGGCCCAGCCAGGGCTTCTTGTTGGGCGAGCTGTCTTAGCGTGGAAGAGACTGTTTGGTTCAGACACGTTTTGAACGATCTCAGAAGTGCACTATCCCGAGGACCTGGTTAAACCCAGACCTGTTCAAAGGGACGTCACCTTAAACCGGATCCGTTCACTCTGAACCATCTTGGAGTAGAATTATTCAGTATGTGTGTGTGTTGTGTGTATGTCTGTGTGAAGGAGATGTGATCCATCACTTCTATTTTGTTGGCGAATTTCCTTGTCCATTTCAGAGACACCAGTTCTCTCCTCTCCCCACCCACCCTTCCCACTGCACCTAGACTCTCCTAGTCTTTGTCTGCAAAGATAACCTTATGGATAACTGCCATTTGATCACTGTGGATGATGTTGATTAAACTCTTTTTTGGGGGGAAAAAATTGAGTGTCCAGGTTGAGACCAAACTGGAGGCAATCATAGGGCAACAGTGGACTTCCAGGCTAAAACCAGGTGGAATTTCATGCCTCAATCTGGTCATTGCTTGGAAAGAGAGGAATGAAAAGCTCTGTGCTGACCTGCCCTGCCCAAGGATTCCTAGCCCAGACCTCAATACTCCCAGTAAGAGCATCCGTTAATTACTGACCTGCGATGCTGGGATCCAGGCTCTTAAAAAGGCTTTAATAAAACGCTGTGATCTTTAACCGTGATGAAATCTAACATCCTGATGAATTTGGGAGATTTCTTAATCCACAAGTCCATTCTCGATTCATAGATTCATAGAATTTTACGATGGATCAACTTTCGAACTCATAGACTGATTTTTTGAGGATTGTCCGATTGTTTTTTTGTGTGCCTCAGAGAGAGTAGTGGACTCGGTTTGTGAGATCCAATGTAGTGGTAACTTCCTGCTACTTCTTCCAAATGATGAGGATCAACGAATTTTAAAATGACGAGATTTTAAGATGGCCAAATTTGAAATCACAGCATCTAAGGCAAGGCTGAATTTCAATTTAAACCATGGGATTTAAGGTTATGGAATATCGCATTGCGGAATTTGAAAATGTGCCCAATTATGTAAATTCCTCAAATTCAGAAGCTGGCTTTCACGCAGAGAACCCCCCACCACCCCCCCCCCCCCCCCACCCCACCTCCCTCGCCCCACCAGAAAAAAGAACCCCTTCAAATTAGGACTGAGTTTTAAGAATTGTCCATTTATTTACTTTGTTTGTGAAAGTGCTGCACTGAATTCGGTCGTCTCTGTGAGTTCCACCCAGTCATCGCCACTTCTGGTGATAAGGCATCTTGCTTCCGGGCGTGTACGATGTAGCGAGAGAGCGAGTTGCCGTTGCTGACCACACACTGTGACACTGCAGCTATTTTTCTACTGAATTTTTTTTAATACCGTTACCAACTCAAACTACCAAACATGCGTGCCTCGTATCTCGTCCAGAAGTTACGAGGCTCGCAGATTCGATGTCGATCGTATGCACCCCTCGCTCGCTCACTCACTCACTCGTGTCACATCACCAAACTCCCTTTGCAATGTTCCAAGCGCCTCATTGCCTTGGGTTAGAGCATTCGCCTCGCAATCCCTTATTTAACACTCAAGTGCTCAGGAACTTGCTTGCTTGTCTGTCAGGGTTGAGGGAGGGTGAGAGGAACAGAGATCCACTTCCCTCTCAGATTGAGAGTGTCTTAATACTTGGAACTGACACCCACCCACCCACCCCAGACCCAATTAATTTTATTTTGTGGCTACGTGTGATGGACCCTTCTGGGCTCTCTACCTGGGCAGTCAGCCCGCTTAGTAACTAGTTTGTAGCCCAGGCAATTCGGGGATCTTGAATGAGTTAGCAACATGTGTACGTAGCCCGTACCTAACGTTAAAATGTATGTGTGAGACCTTGTGTAACATGCCCCCCGCCACTCCCTCCCGATCCGCTGCTGTTTGTGTTGACCTTACACAGGTACTGAGCTCAGTTCAGCCTCTTTCACTCTGTGTGCATTTCGAACGTTTTACGAGAAGCAGAGTTGGTGAATGTTTGCAGCCATTGTTTTTTTAACCCTAATCTGTGAATAAAGATGACAAGTCACTCCGATACTAGTTGCCTGGTGGGGTTTTTGTTTTCGGTGCTTGTGCGATTCGATATTTTGGGGGGGGCTCGGTTCAGCTCACGTCTGGGTCAGACGTTTATTTGCTTGAATAACAACAACAAAATTACATTTGTATCGCGGCTTTGATGTCGGGAGGACGTCCCAAGGCGCTGAAGTTCGAAGCGAGGCAGGGTAAATGGGGAGGAGTTGGGTTGATCAAGGCCGGGTTAAAGCCTGTGTCCTTACTGGGTCCATAGGTATGTGGGTGACACGCAAACGTTAGCTCTCTGCCTCCACCGTTGACTCCAGGACCACTGCTGACCTGACAGAATGTCTTGTCAGACATCAAGTCCTGGATGAGACCTCACTCCCTTGAACGGCAACAAGTCTGAGACCCTCCTCATCGGCTCCCGTCAGCGCCTCCGCGCCTCAGGCACTGTCAGCATCACCGCCCGCGGGTCGCCACTCCATCTAAACTAGGCCAGTCTTGAATCTTCACCTTTTGTTCGAAGCTCAATGAATACTTCTAGCCCCGTGTCCGTGCCGTGACCTGCTCTGCATTCCCCGCCACTGTGTCACACTGCAAGCCGCCAAAACTCTCATCCAAGCATTGAGAACATCCAGGCTCGACCATGCAAACTCCTTCCTTGTCAGCCTCCCACACTCCTTCCTCCACAGATCATCCAAACAAACCCCAACCTCACCTGACTCCACTGGCTTCCCATCACACTCATGGCAGCTGATAACTGTTTCGCCTACAAATGTACATCCGATTCACTTTACAGCGTACCCTGTGAAGCGCTTCGAGACGCCTAGAAGACGTGAAAAGCGCTGTTAATCAAATGCAGGGACGCAACCGTACAAGCGCAAGGTCGTTGTTAATGATGGGAGCAGCCACAGCGAGTCATGGGGGGAAACAGCTCCGTCTGGAGGTCAGCAGTGGCATTACACGCTCCAGAGAAATCTTGTCTGAGTTGTCCATGCTTTCCGAGAGGCTGCTCAAAAAGCTCCTTCAAGGTGCAGCCCCAAAACCCTCCTCTTCGACCGTGTCTTTGGGCACCCTCCGACCCTCACCCTCCGTGCCCTCTACCCCTCCCTGGCCCCAACCCCCACCACACCCCAGCGCCCGCCACCCCCAACCACCCCCCCCCCCCCTCTCCCCGCCCAGCTCTGGTGCAAATCCCTGATTGTCCATCGCCTTGGGACAACCTCACGGCATGAAAGGCGCTTTACAAATGTCATTTGTTTTAGTCACCCCCCCCCCCCCCCGACCCTCCCTCCCCTCCCCTCCGAGACCTCAAGAGATCACAAACTTAGGCCAAATACAATAATAATAATAATAATAATCCCCGCACTTGATGTTGCATCTTATTAAGTCTTTGCGACATCTCATAGCATTTCACAGACCTGTGTCTCCAACCCGCTTTAGTTACTGTACTCTATATCCGTATCTACCCACACAGCAATCCCCGGTGGTTTCACAGAATATACTGTAAAGGTGAGTTAACTGTGTGTTTTGTGAGCGATTCTCCCACAAAAAGCAAAGACCCAGTGAAATCTCTCAGCAGACGTCACCCACGTATTTTCTCTCTCCATGCCACGCAGAGCGTTGGTCACACTAGGGACACATCCTGCTCCCTCCCTCCCTCTCTCCCTCACTCCCTCCCTCCCTCTCTCCCTCACTCCCTCCCTCCTTCTCTCCCTCCCTCGCCCAGCGAGTCACCTCGGCCACCAGTCCCCTCCTGGACTGAATCAGCCTGTGAATTCGCACGGCTGTCTAGAGTCCCATCGGTTGCCCAGCGACAACTACTACAATCACAGCGAAACAGCAAGTCACAGCCAGTCAAAAACACACCGATGGGAGGGGTGAGGAGGAGAGGGGAGGGGAGGGTAAAAAAAATAATCCTTGCGTTTGATATATCACCCTATCAAGCTGTTGAACATCTCGCATAAAGTATGTGACCGTATTTGGTCCCATACAACGCACCCCGCGAGAGCCAAGCTAACCTCTTGGCGCTGTGTATTGTATTGCGAAAGGAGCTGTCGGTTACAAGGTCCCTGCTCTTTCCTACTGTCCCTCTGACCTGTTTGTAATACAGTACTGTACACTGCATTAGCAATGTCTATCGCTTTAGCGAACCCTGGCGGGGAACCTGAAAATCACTCCCTCGGCTGACGAATTTGTTCCTGTTCAGGTTGTAAAGCGACATCTGTTCGACGTGTCGTGTGCTCTCCCCACTGAGCGACGGGACTCGGCAGATGTGGGGGGTAATGGTTGGCCAGGACACCGATAGAGAGTGGAAGAAATGGCCTTCGCTTTTCCAACAGAGATCTTTTGTTTCGCCCACATGTATACAGTCAATCCACTTTGCGCTACATTCTGTGAGGCGCTTTGAGACGTCCAGGAGACGTGAAAAGCGCTCGATCGAATGCAAGGATTATTATTTATCATTGAAACCTGAAAACGGACCAGACGGGAGGCAGGTTTAACACCTCGTCCAAAGGGAATGCGTCTCGGACCACAGAACTCTGGGGCCTGTGTCCTCTAACGCTCTAAACTCTGTGACCCCCATCTCCCCCACTCTCGCCCAACTCCATTGACTTCGCAGAGGGTCAAAGTAGGGGGGGAGGGGAAGGAAAGTGGGAGAGGTGGGGGGGAGGGTCAGCGGGACAACCGGAGGCGCGGACCAAGAGGAAGGTCTTGAGACCGGCCTCGAAGGAGGAAAAGGGAGGAAGCAAAGCGGAAGGATGGAGACCCTCCCAAAGGCGAAAGCAATCCCCAAACCTCAACGTTTCTTTTAAACACAACCATGTAAACATTGGTGAGGTTTTAAATATAGCCGGGGCTGGTGTGGGAGGTACTTGGGAGGTGGCCAGCGAGTCAAAGGGGGCGTTGGTTCGAGGCTGGGCGGCTATAAGAAGATGGAGAGGGAAACTGGAGGGGAGTTAGCTCAAGAACCTAACGATAAACTCGCTCGAGGTGGAGAGGAAGAGAGACTGAAGGGAAAAGTAAAGAGAGAGGGGGGGGGGGGAATTTCGGTGTGAAGAGAAGAGAGAGAAAAAGAAAAAGACAGGAGGAGGAAAGAGAGAAGAAATAAGAGAAGGAGGGAAGAAGCGAAAAGAGAGAGAGAGACTAACAGAAGAAGGAAAGGGAGAGGGAGAAGGAAAGAAACTTAGAAAGAAAGGAGAGTGAGAGAGAGAGAGAGAGGGGGCGGAACGAAGAGGACAAAATAGAGAGATTGATAATAATCTCTAGAGGGATAGAGAGAGTGAGAGAGGAGAGAGTGAGTGTGAGAGAGGAGAGAGTGAGTGTGTGTGGGAGCCCTGGGATGTGTCCGCGGTGTGTGGAGCGGCCCCCGGTGCCGGGGCAGAGACAGCGCAGTACCGAGGCTGAGATCTTCACCTTCGACCTGCCCCCGGTGCCGGTTGCCCGGAGCCGAGCCCCCCGGAGACCCCGGAGAGTCCTGTACCCCGCCGCCGGCCAGAGGCGCCTCCCGCCCGGGCTCCGAACCCGACCCGACCGCGCCCGCCACTGTCTGATCCTCCTCAGCCTCGTCATCTGCCTCCAGGTCTATTGGCAGGAGGGGGGTGAGACACAGACCCAGATACAGACCCAGCCACGGTCTCTCAGCTCCTCTCCTGCTCCCCTGTCCCTGCCTCTGTCCCTGACCCAACCCCAGACACATCTACTCAACCGTCTGAACATCACTCAACCCCCCACCCTCACCCCCACCACCCCACTCCCTCTCAGCCAACTCCAGCCGGGGACACCGTCTCCTGACCATCTCGGGGCCAGCCCTGCAGGCTCCTGCATTTACCTGGAGGTGTTGGTGGAGGCCATCTCACTGGGGCTGTGAGACCAGGGACACTCGAGGTCTCTGGCCAACCCAACCAGCCAACCAACCAGAGGCCATCTCACTGGGGCTGTGAGACCAGGGACACTCGAGGTCTCTGGCCAACCCAACCAGCCAACCAACCAAGCAGCCAGACAGAGAGACAGACAGAGGGAGAGAGAGAGAGCGAAGCTTCCATCAACCAACCCACAGACAAGACAACTGGCTTCCCAGGTTGGACCCCGCAAACGCCAGGGTGGGGGGTGAGGGTGAGAAGGGGGTGATGGGAGGGGGAGCAGAGAGAATCACCGAGACTGAGTGAGTGAGCTCCTGACTCCCAACTCCACTCCCCCACCCAAACCAACAGCTCAGTCAGGATGTGAACATTTTATGCTGCAATCTTTGACTTCTTGTTGCTGTTGTTGGACTCCCCCCACACACCCCCACCCCCACCCCACACGCACCCCCCTACCATCCGTACACTTTTGCACTGAGATGCTGAGATGGTCCAGGGAGGCGAGGTGGTCTTTGGCTGTTGGACGGATGGACTCGACGCTGGTTTGTCGATGAACTTGCACCGGGGAATGTCACACTGGACCGAGGAGATCGCTCGCACTGGAACTCCATGTGCGTCCATTGCCAGAGTCTAGACACTGACATTCAGACTCTGGCCTCGCTGGGTCTGTCCACTGATGAACAGTGTAAAAAAAACCACGCAACACTCAACTAAAGGAGCTGAAGACGATGAGAGACTTCACCCAGATTGGTGGTGGGGGGGGGGGGAGGGGGGGGGGGGGGTGGTGGGGAGAGGAGGTGGAGGGAATGCTACCCTCCTTTGCCTCAGGACACTGGTCTACCCTTGACTACAGACTGCGACTGTGCCCGTCAAAGGCACTTTTATCAACGCCCCCCCCCCACCCCACCATCGCCCGCCCCACCCTCCCTTCCGTCTGTCTCTCCCCCAACTTGAACTGTATCGACGAGTGACAAATATTGAAGTTCTATTTATTTATTTATGTTATTGAATGTTTTAATAACTGACCGGTTTTACTTGATGTTTAAATGTATTTAATAAAAGGAGAATTGATTACTTATCTCTATGTGTCTGTGTCTGTGTGTGGGGGGGGGGGGGGGATGGGCGTTTATAGCAACTCTAAAGCTGAGTTATGGATACCCTTGACTTATTGCCTGTGTTGATGTGGTTATATTGGGTTGGGTGGTCCCGGCTGGACTAGCAGCAGGAAAGCATACCAGGCAACAACAACAACAACAACAACAATTTACATTTATAGAGCGCCTTTCACGTCGGGAGGCAATTCAAACAATTACCCCTAACGCACACACAAGCCTGGACTCTGGCTAACTTGTGCCTCATACTTTCTGGGATGAGGTAAGCAGGGTGTGTCTCCCTGGGGAGGCGGAGGGAGGGGTGGGGGGGGAGGGTGAGAGAGAGAGCGAGCACATTCCATTTCATACACCGTGTCATTGGTGTAATTCACGCATGGACTGTAATACAATTAACACCTCACAAACGGGTCTGGCGACTCTCGATGGTGGGTTTGCGTGGGCGTCAACGCGCTCGCCGTGACCGGGAGCAAAGCTGCGGGCGGATTCATTCTCGCACCCAGTTTGAAGGCCAATTTGGCAACTTGGAACTCTCGCCCCCGTCCTTAGATCATCTCCACCGCGGTCCTTCGGCCGAGATGTTCGACCGAGCTCCGTTCGGGCGGATGTTAAAGATCCCTCGGGCAAGTTTCCTTACTCCGCACGCACACAGACACGCACATACACACGCACACACGCGCACACACGCACACACACATGCACAGCTAATAATAATCCCTCCCCCAAAAAAGCACAATAATAAATTGGTCATTTCAACCCACGACTGTTTGTGGGGGACGCTGCCGTGCGCGATTGGCTGCCGTGTTTCGCCCACAAACATACAGTCGATTCACTTTACAGTACATTCTTTGAGACGTCGATAAATTGTGAAAAGCGCTACATCAAATGCAAGGATTATTATTATTATTATCCCGCTGTTCGAAAAGGAGAAGGGAGTTTTGTCCTGGACAACAAGACCCCCCAACCCCCCACCAAGATAAAATCAAGTCACTCACTGCATGGCTGTTTGTGGGACATTTGCTGTCTGTAAAATTGCTGCACCGTTTCTGTGGCTGCTGCGTTTGTCCACACTTCGCAGTAAAATCTTGTCAAGTGCTTTGAATGCAGTCTGATGGACGGCAAGGATTTATTTAATACAAAATGCCTTAAAGTGAGCCTGGGAAAAAAGAAACACCAACTGGAAATTGTTCTGCTGAAAAGTCGCTGGGTTTTTATGTTTTTTGTTCTCTCTCGTCTTTCAACGGCAACAAAATACAGCAAGAAAATTGCACTTGTATAGAGCCTTTCATGTCAGGAGGACGTCCTCCCCTAAGAGAAGGAGCGAGCGGCCAGCAAAGGAGTGTGTGGGGGAGGGTGGGGGGAGAGAGAGATAAGTGGGCCGGTTGGGGGGTCACTAGAACAGAGAGCAGCCAGTCTGTGAGGGACGCCTGTAGTTTCTGTGTGAAGCAGAGAAGATCACCTTCTTATCCCCAAGCAAGAGAGACGGAATAGACACAACAGTAAGCAAACAGCCAGTATCAAATGATTGGGAAAGTAGATGACATAGCGATCTCGACATACAAAACTCGGTTCAGCGGGATCCAGCCTGCTCTGTGTCCCCTGCCCGACCTGCCCTACATCGGTGGACGAGCTTTCAGACTCTCTGCCTCCACACTCTGGAACTCCATCCTACAGTCCCTTCCCCCCGCTTCCTCCCTTGCGTCCATCAAGGCCGATCTCAAAACCCTGCTCTTCGATCGTGCCTTCTGCCGCACTCCGAACTCTCTCCCTACCCTACCCACCCGACTCTCTCCGGCCCCTCTCCCTTGCTCGGGCCCACGGAGCAAGGAAGCTGTTCAGCGCCTTGGGAAGTCCTCCCGACGTGAAAGGCGCTCTATAAGAGTAATTTTGTTGTTGTTGTTGTTTAACTTCACGGCTGTTTGCGGGACACTGCGGGGCTCAATTGGTTCGCCCACAAAACACACAGTCAATCCACTTGACATTATATTCCGTGAAGCGCTTTGAGACGTCTCAACGACGTGGTAAGGCGCCTGTATGAAATGCCAGGATTATTATTATTATTATAAGATAGCTTGCAGGCCACAGCTAAGGCTGGGTGGAATTCCAGAGCTTGTATCTGTTTCCCTCAGGTGCGTACCTGATGGCAAAAGGGGGTGGGAGGGGTGGTGGGGGAATACATTGACAATCCTCGCGTTTGACACAGCGCTTGACACAGCGCGCGTTGGTGACCTCTTAAAGGGCTTCGCGGGATTTTACCATAGAGCGTGGTGACTGTGCGTCTCGCGGGCGAATGCGGCAGCGCATTTTAGCACACAGCCGCGTCCCTCCGGCAAAGCGTGCGTCAGAATACTGGCTAGTTCCTCTGTTTGCTGAAGGCGAAATCAGGAACCCATTGTATGAAAGAATTTCGACGCACAAAGGAAAGAGGTGAGGCAAAGGAAAGAGGTGTACGCAAGGCACAGGAGGGGGCACAGTCGTGTGGGAGTTTGTTAACTGTGTCTCCGTCTTCTGCAAGAATCCGAGCCTATCTTGCAAAATCTCGCTCTCAGGAGAGTAAACTAAGACTTGCTTGTTATCAATGATCCATCCCTCCCACCCGTGAGAGGATGGATCATTGATAACAAAGCAACACTGACTGACTGACTGACAAATAGGCAGGTCTGCATTATATCACAGGGTATGGGGAAAATCTGGGCAAAATGTCGAGCTCAGATTTCACAACGTTGGAGGAAATCATTTTCCTTTTAACTTCCTCCTCCCCCCCCCCCCCCCCCACCACACCCCTCCTCCCCCTCCAACGCATCCACCTGGTCACTCACTTCATGACTGTTTGTGGTACAGTACAGTGTTGTGCACATAGTTGGCTGAGGCCGTGACCCACAAAATACACAACCGCACCACTTTACAGTGAAGTCAGTCTTGACGCGGGTTCGCTGTCTCGATGATTTGATGTGGCGCTGTGCAGGATGGTTACTTCACAATAAGAATAATGATAATAATGCATTTGATAATAGAACTTTGCGCCTCTTCTAAATGTCTCAAAGCGCTTCGCAGAATATACTGTGAAGTGAATTGAATTGACTGCAGCGGCTATTTGTGGGCGAAACGCGGCAGCCAATTGCGAACAGCAGCGCCCCCCACAAACAGTCGTGGATTGAAATGACCAATTGATTATGGTTTTTTTTTAAGCGATTATTATCAAGCGTGTGGAGTAAGGAAACCTGCCCAAGGATTCGCCCTGATCTGCCTGGATTCGAACACAGGTCTCACGCCTGTAAGGTGAGCGCTCTAACCACTGAGCTACAGGACTCCATACATTGGGAGGTGTTTAATTTGTGCTATTTCTTATTCCAACTACTACTTCCAACTAAGTAATACTACTTGATACCGTGCCTATAACTGGGCAACATCTAAAAGCGCTTCACAGGGAGTTAAGGCCATGTGTAGTGACTGTGGATTCTTAGCCAAATACCGCAGCTAATTTGCACGTGGCAATGTCCCCCAAACAGCCATAAAGGGAATGACTATGACCTCTGCTCTGTTGGCCAGAGCTCTAGGAGAAAGTCCCTTCTCTTCTCCAATAGCATCAGAGAAAGCTTAGAAGTCCAGCTAAAAATGACAGGAGTTTGGTTCAATGTCCTGCTCGAAGGATAATTAGTGCGCTAGCTGCCCAGCCAGCCATTCAGTGGCTCAGCCAGCTAAACATGGGGGACTTTCACACAGTAAGTAATTAGACTAACTCTGATAATTAGGAACCACACATCCTGTCGAGGAAGTCAGTCAGGTTTGAAACATCCTCTTACAAGTTGTGTAATCGGATCTGATTATAGATTGCAAGATATCCTTTCTTATCATCAAAGCTCGCTGTCTGTACTTATGTTGTCATCACCAACGTACCCGCTTTCTCCCTTTCTCCGTGCTTCAGAAAAGAAAAGCAAACCGACTTATTTTTCTTTCTTAAAACTGCTTCGCTTGAAATCTCCTGATCGCCATCTCTCTCCATCTCCGTTTCGAGAGGAACTTGGGCTAGTAATGTTGTTGTTGTTGTTGCTGCAGTGTTGCCCTTGACATTATTTTTTTATCGACACCAATAGGAGACACCAATAGGCACAACAGTGAGTGAGACGGACTAAGGTAGAGATGGAGGAAGGTCATAGATTCCAAGGTAGAGGGGGAGATAAGCTCTGCCACTGAGCGTTGGACTCCAGATCGGACTAATACTATTAATAATAATAATAATCATCCTTGCGTTTGGTACAGCGCCTTATCACGGCAGAAAGCTTGGCAGGGTCCACTCGAATGGAGTCAGATGGAAGTGGCTGTGTATTTCGAAGGCAAATAAGGCATCCGTCTGAGGTTTCGGTTTAACACATCATCTGAAGGACTCTGGCAATGTAACATTCCCCACCTTCCCAAACACACACACACACACACACACAGACAGACAGACAGACAGACAGACAGACAGACACGCACACAGCACTGCCTCGGAGCGTCAGTTTAAGGCAACACTGTGAGCTAGTGTGCAAGACAGCATGAAAGAAAGCTCCAGCACAGAGCAGGTGAGAGATTTTGCTGACAGCGACTGATCCCGGCTGTGAATCGTGAGTTGAAGTCAGTGAAGCCGTTGGTTCCCAGCCCTCGGGCTCGCACGTGACTCCAGCAAGGCGCAGTTGAAAAGCAATTTCAGCAGGAATGGAACAAAAGGGAGGCCCTGCAGGAATGTGCCTCCCACTGGAGCGTTCCACGTCCAATTCCATTTCACTCGCTGCCCTGTGAAAGGAAACCTCGTGAGCCCAGTATATTAGCCAGGGCTGCGGATTAACCCCTTCCACTGAATTCAAATGTGTTGCCTCATTGCAGCCGAAATCCGAGGCTGTTCATATTGTGCGCTGTGTGGTCGGGTGGCTGGCAGTAACAGTGTTAACAGGTTAAATTATTTCAGATGATTTTTCTAAGCGCTTCACTGCATATACAGTAAGTACTGGATTTTTTTTTAGTTACCCAGGACTAGAGGAGAAAATCCTTTCTCTTTTTCAACGTAGTCCTGTAGCTCAGTGGTTAGAGCGCTCGCCTTACAAAGCGTGAGACCTGTGTTCGAATCCAGGCAGGTCAGGGCGAAAATTTGGGCAAGTTTCCTTACTCCACACACACACACACACACACCTAATAATAATACTCCCTCCAGAAAAAACCACAATAATAAAATTGGTCATTTCAATCCACGACTGTTTGTGGGGACGCTGCTGTGAGCAATTGGCTGTTGCTTTTCGCCCACAAATATCCAGTCAATTTAATTTACAGTATATTCTGTGAAGCGCTTTGAGACGTCTAGATTTGGAAGACATGGAAAGCGCTATACCAACAGTGCAAGGATTATTAGAACAAAATGGTGCCATGGGATCTTTAACATCCACTTGAACAGGCAGACAAGTTTTGCCCACTAAATGTACAGTCAATTCATTCTACAGTACAGTCTGTGAAATGCTTTGATGTGTCTCAATGACTTGATAAGACTCTATATCAAGTGCGAGGATTGATTATATTCAAATCTACAAAGCTGCCTCTCTCTGCTTCCAGGGTTTACCTGCCATCCCCACCTCTCTCTGTGTGACAAGATAGATTTTCCTGTAACGAAAGCCACGCCTTGTTTTCAAGGCTTGCAATAGCGGATGAGGAAGCGTTGGATGTCGTTACGTACCGCACGCTCTAACGATAGGGATCTCCTCTCACACCTTTACAATGGGGGAAAAACCCCATCGGAAAAGGTCACGAAATGCCTCCTGCCTTTATGGCTGACTCCCACCTCCCACATTGTCCCTTTGAGATGAGCTCACGAGTGGGCGCGAGAGTGAGTGAGAGGGAGAGAGAGAGAGAGAGCGAGGAGGAAGACAATGCCGTATAACGACTTATTCTGCGACTGAAGAGCTTTTGTTTCAACTTTGTTGACGCAAGCGTGCGTCGCAATGTCTGCGGCTTCTCAACGGAGGCACTTTGAGAAGCCCTCGGGCTGCTTTGGGAACTCTTATGTTTCGCAATCTAAACTATTGTTAGATGTTGTTCTCCATTCTTCTTCTTTTATTATAACAGTATGTATCTGTGTATCAGCCTGGTCCAGTGGTTGAGCTCCAGCCTCCGAGCCGGAAAGTTACGGGTTCGGGTTTCCACGTCGGGACTTGGAATCACATACTTAAGATAACACTCCAACACAGAGCTCCGTGTGTGTGTGTGTGTTTGTATCTGTGTGTGTATTTGTGCGTGTGTGTGTGCGAGCGTGTGTGTGTGGCTGCATTTGTCAGAGGTGCCGTCCTTTGGATTCAGGAGGACGTTAAAGGGAGTTTGTCTATCTTGGTGCCTATTCCGGCCGACAATTCTCCCCCCCCCCCCCCCACCCCCACCAAATAAAATGAGTCTTTCACTCTGTGCTTGTTTGTGGGACTATGGCTGTTCGCACAGTGAACTGGCTGGTGTATTTTTCTGCCCACAGAGCACACAGTCACACCACTTATAGTGAATCCCGGTGAAGCGCTTTGAGATGCCGATAAGTTGCTATATAAATACGTAAGAGTTTGCTGAGCGTTAGGAGACTAAGCGCCAGCTAGTTTGCCGTCCACCAGCCTGGCAGTCAATAGGACATGTCCGAAACTATATACAATGTACTGTATCCCTGAGGTGTTATTGTCCAACGGAAATCTAACTCATTTGTTCTCAAAACAAACAAAAATTGTTTGCTTCCACCATCTCCCTAATAATAACAGTGTCGTGATAATCCTCGCATTTGATGCGGCCCTTTTGACATCTTTTAGACGAATCAAAGCGCTTCACAGAATATACCGTAAAGTGAATCGACTGTATCTTGGTGGGCGAAACGCGGCAGCCAATTGCGCACGGCAGCGTCCCCCACAAACAGTGGTGGGTTGAGCCGCCAAATTATTATTGTGTGTGATTTTTTCGCAGGGGTTATTATCAGGCATGTGTGTGCGTGTGTGCGTGTGTGCGCGTGTGCGTGTGTGAAGAGGAAGGAAACTTGCCCCAGGTTTTGCCCTGGAATCGAAGCCAAGGTCTCTCGTTCGTAAAGGCGAGCGCTGTGACCCACTGGGCTACAGGACTCTCCCAACGCAATCCACAATACACTAATAATAGTGATGATGCCAGAATAATAAACTGCTAATAATAATAATAACAATGATTAGGATTATTAAAGTAACTCTAACGAGTTTTGCCATATCAAATGCAAGGATTATTATTATCATTATTAAAAAGCCCTCCCACCCACCACCCTTCCCTCCCCACTGATTCTACAGGGGTATATATAGTGTAGTGACTGTATGTATGTGTGTGTCACATTATCCCCAGATGTCCTGGCTGATTCCCAGATGTTCTGCAGCTTTAAGGAAAGTAGTTCCTGGGAATTGTGTGCATGTGTGTGTGTGCATGTATGTGTGTGTATGTATGTGTGTGTGAGAGAGAGAGACACAGAGAGAAAGAAAGCTCGGAAGAGGCTGTGGAGAGAGTGAGGAGAGAGAGAGAAAAGTCGGGGAGAAGTCCTCTCTCCCCCCCCCCCCACCCCCACCTCTCTCTTCTCCCTCGGTGTGAGGAGCAGGTAAGGGAAGGAAAGGGGGTGGGAGAGGGGGGGGGAGTGGAGGTGGGGTGGGGAGAAATTCCCAATGTGGGAATCTCATTCCCTGTGTGTGTGAGTGTGTGAATGGCATTCCCGGTGGGAGAGGGGATAGGATTTCTCGGACTCTCATTATTCCCGACTCCCGACTTTTCCGAAAGAAAAGACATTTAGGGGGGGAAAAAGTTTTGGGAAAACTATTAATCCCGGAGTTTCGAGGGTGGGGGGGGAGAGGAGGGGAGGGAGGGGAAAAAATTGGGGGGGAAGAGGGAGAAAAGGCGGCATTCCTGGCTCCCAGCTTTTCCTTTGGGATGTTGGTGTGTGTTTAAGGGGAGAAAGAGGGAGAGAGGGAGGGAGAGGGAGAGAAGGGGGGGGGGGGGGGAACAAGGGAATGGGGGCATTCCCAATCAGGAAGGAGGATTGCAGGGAATACCAGGAGAAGGAGCAGTCATCCCAGCCAGGAGCCACATCTGGAATTGGAGAGAGAGACAGAGAGAGAGAGAGAGAGAGAGACAGAGAGAGAGAGAGGACACAGGACATTCCTAATTCCGCAAGCAATCCTGCAGTGAGAGAAGCTCGGAATTCCTCACTGGGAGAGCGGGAAGGGACGGCCTTCCTCTCCCTGCAGTTTGCCGGGTCCTGTCCGGATCTGGGAGCCGTGCAATATAAATAATAATAAGAATATTATTTTCTTGAGGGACTATTAGGAGGCGTGTGGAGCTAGGAAACTTTCCCAAGGTTTCGCCCTGGCCGGGAATCGAACCCAGGTTTCTCGCTTGTGAGGCGATTGCTCTAACCACTGAGCTACAGGACTTCACTATACTGTATTATTATTATTATACTGTGTACAATATATTGTGGAGTGTAGTGACCGTTAAGTATTTTGTGGGTGAAACGAGGCAGCGAGTTGCGCACAGCAGTGTCCCACATTGGCATTGTTGTTGTCGTTGTTTGTGTTCGTGTCTGAGAGGCTAAACGATGAGATGGGTTAAGTGACTGTGATTCACGGACAAGGGGAAACGGCACCTCTGGGAGGAGGTGGTGTGGTTGCATCCCTCCATCCTTTCCAAAAGTAAACTTCGATGATAATAATAATAACACCAACCCTCGCGTTCGTTATCGCGCCTCATCCCACGTAGTTGAGACATCGCAAAGCGTTTTCATAAGACACACTGTGCTGTAAAATTTACACCGTAAAGGCTGAGTCAATTTGTATGCGAAAATACGGCACTGTGTTGAAGAGTGCAGAGTTGTGGCCCCTGGCTTGAACTCACAACCTGATAATAAATAATAATAACATTGATAATCCTTGCATCTGATATGGCGTTTTTCACGTCTTCTAGACGTCTCAAAGCGGCTTCACAGAATCCACTTGAAAAGCGAATTGACTGTATATTCCTTGGTATATATTTGTGGGCGAAACGCGGCAGCCGATTGCGCACGGTGGCGTCCCCCCGCAAACAGCCGTGGGTTGAAAAAAGACCAAACTGTTACTGTATTTTTTTTTCTTGAGGGATTGTTATCAGGGCCTAAGCTTGTGGCCCTGACCTGCCTGGGATCGAACCCAGGTCTCTCGCTTGCAAGGCGAGCGCTCTACCCACCGAGCTACAGGACTCCCACCTTCTGACCCAGAAATGTGGGTCGTCACCGGCTGAGCCAAGTTGACCTGGGAGGTACTACCCTCTCTCTCTCTCTCTCTCTCTCTCTCTTTCGGAGTAGTGTTGTGAAATCGTTAACATGGACTGCCTGTCTGTCTGTCTATGGGGGTGGATGAAGTATCTCGGTGGTGGGGGCTGTCACACGCAAGTCGTTGGCAGCGACGTGATTGAAAAGCATTGTAATGGAAGCTTTTACAAACCTTTCCCAAATCTCTCACCGGATCGAGTTACAGTCACACATACGTGGCCTTGCGAGAGTGCGCTGGAATTCACAGCTGTCTGTGAAATGCACTTACAGTTTGACAGCGAGGGGCAATCTCGCCGCAGCTCCCGGGGCTTTGGCGCCGGTCGCCATTGTGTTGTAAGCAAGTTGTAGCGACTGTATTAACGTGGGCCAGGGCGGCAGCCATTCGTACACATAAGCAACGTTCCCCCCGCGCTCTCTCTCCCCCCCCCCCACTTCCCCCCGCGCGGGGGCAAAAGGGGAATTTGTTGGCCGGGAACGCCGGGAGAAACCGCATTCCTCTTGTCAAATAGCAGCGTGGGAGATTTTGCTGTCCACTTGAGAACCAAAGAATTCAAATCGGCTTTGTGGCTCGATTGAAAAGCTGGCATCTCCCCCCCCCCCCCCCCCCCACCTCCCAGTACTGCACTGTGAGCTCGAAAAGTGAAGCTCATGCAGCTCAGTGGTTAGAGCAACTCGCCTCACAAGCGTGAGACCTGTGTTCGAATCCAGGTAGATCAGGGCAAAACTTTGGGCAAGTTTCCTTACTCCACACACCCACACACACACACACGCGCGCGCCTGATAATAATCCCTCCAAAAAAAAACCACAATAATAAAATTGGTCATTTCAATCCACGAGTGTTTGTGGGGGACGCTGCCGTGCGCAATTGGCTGCCGTGTTTCGCCCACAAAATATACAGTCAATTCACTTACATTCTGTGAAGCGCTTTGCGACGGTGATAAGATGTGAAAAGCGCTATAATCAAATGCAAGGATTATTATTATTATCATCGTGAAGTACCTGATGTAGGGCTGGAATCCACAACCATCCGACTTCATTGCTGTCCAGCCGATAAGTTTCACAGGGTTTCTGCATGAATGTGCTGTGCGAAAATGTTTGGTATGTTGTCGTTGTTGTTGTCCATGTTGTTGTTATAGGCAGAGTGACCATAAAGTCATGATAAAAATATGCATGTGTCACTACGTGTATAGTGTGTGGGTGTTTTACTAGAGTAAAAAGTATGCGTGTGTCCCTATGTGAGTGTGTCATAACATAACTGTGTGTGTGTGTGTCACTGTTTATTTAAGGGACATCCTCCTGACGTGAAAATACGAATGAAATTTTGTTTTTGTTGTTGTTTAAAGAATGTGTGTGTGTATATATCGGTGTTTGTTATTGTGTATATATGTGTGTGTCAGTGTTTCTATGTGTCAGTGTTTGCGTCAGTGTGTGTGTGTGTGTGTGTCAGTGTTTGTGTGTGTGTGTGTGTGAGTTGTAAGCAGGCTCCTGCCTTGCGAATCTGCCGCGTTGTGGATAAGCAATGGCCACCCAGCTTTGAATTGTGGGGATGTGTGAGTTTGGTGGGTTTGTGTAACCGTTGTGAGTCACTGAAAGTCGCCAACAATTTGGATGGGCTTTCGAACACAAGACTTGACATTTCCCAACAATGAACAGCGTGTGATTCATCTCACCCTCTCTCTCTCTCTCTCTCTCTCGTTGCGCACAGCGACTTGCGTGTTTATTTTTAAAAATCTCAGTTTCTCAGTGAGAGAAAAGTGCAGGAACTAAGCTGTGAAAAGCTCAGGTGAGATGTTAGATCCACAATCAGACAGACCTGCCTGTTTGGGTGGATGTTAAAAAAAAATCGAATGAAAAATAAGAGAAGGAGATTCTCTTTCTTTCTTTTTCTCTCTTTCTCTTTCTCTCTCTCTCACCCACTCTCTCTCCGGTGACCTGGCCAGCAATCAATCTGCCAGATAGATTTGGTCATTCCCATCGTGGTTGTTTGAGGGACGTTTCCTGTGCGTAAATTGGCTGTTAGATCGGTCGACAAATTACAGTCACTGTACGGAACCGGAATTCTCCTGTGAGAAGTTCTAGACGCTGCATCAAATGCGAGGATTGTTTTCTTAGCGACCCTCCTTCTCTGCGAAGGGCGAGTTGGCTCTACATGTATACTCAGTGCCACCCCCACCCTTACCCCCCCCCCTAACCCCCACCCCTAGCCCCCCCCCAACCCCCACCCCCAAACACACAAGCTTGCTTCACAAAGCAGCACATGGCGGGGTGGGGGAGGAGGGGGGGGGGGGGCCAAGACACCTGAGGTCTGGAGGTATCACCCCCCAATGTGGGTGGGGGGGGGGGGGAGGCAACCGGGAGGGGGGAGGGGGTTACTCTGCAGGGGGGAGAGGGGAGAGGGGAGGGGGACGGGGGGGGGGGGGGGGGGGGTGAAAGCGGAGACAGTGGGAGACCGCACTGTCTGAACCTCATTGAAAGCTGTGTTTGTTTTATGATGGGATCAGCAGGGAATGACACACAAATCTTGGTCACAGTTTTAAATAGACTAAACTCTGGCTTAGGGTGAAAGGGGCCTCTGGGGTCAGTAACAGCAATAGCCTGTTGTCACGTGTGTGTGCATGTGTGTGTGTGTGCATGTGTGTGTGTGTGTGCATGTGTGTGTGGTGCGTATGTGTGTCTGTGTGTGCATGTGTGTGCGTGTGTGTGTCTGTGTGTGTCTGTGTGAGTTTGCCTCTCAGAGTTGCAGCCATTCAGTTAGTTCAGTATTGTCTGCACCCTTGCTGGAGCACTCAACCATTACACAAGAAAGCTGTGAGCAACACAAGGAAGCAATAAAAAGTCAGTGAGTGAGCGAGAGAGAGAGAGAGAGAGAGAGTACTCGTGCCAGGCTTTGTGTGGGAATGGCGGAGGAAGGGGGCGGGTGAGAGAGAAAAAAAAATCTCCTCCACGCTGAGGAGAGGAGATGAGAGGAACGGAGGTATTGGATGCCTGCTTTACATCTGGGGAAACATCTGGCACATGGCGGGAGCCGTGAGGGGAGAGAGCTGCGTGAGAGTGCTTGCTGTCAAGCCCCACCTCTGGAATAATGCTCGGCGGGGGTGGGGGTGGGGGGTGGAGAGAGAAGCAATGATCGATTGATTGCGGCTACAATGGCACAGGCTCTCACACACTGAGCTGAGCCCCAACGCCCAGTCGTAACCAGTAGCAATACACCTCAGGCTCAGCCTCGCCGTAGACGCCTAGAAGACATGAAAAGCGCCGTATCAAACGCAAGTCTTATTATCATTATTGTTATTGGGGCCACAAATCTCACCCGGTCTGTAACTTGTGACACCATTTTGTCATACGATGATAATAATAATAATCCTTCCATTCGATACAGCGCCTTACCATGTCGTTTGAGACGTCTTAAAGCGCTTCACAGGGGTATACCGCAGTCTTTCGTATTTGATGTCCTCCCGACGTGAAAGGCGTGCTATGTGTGTAATTTTGTTGTTGTTGTTGTAATGATAACACAGCGTGAAACAATGTGCATTCGCACAGCGCCTTTTGCTTTCGAGGGGACGTCTCAAAGCGCTTCACGGGATTGACTAAAGTGTAGTGACTGTGTATCTGCGATCGTATGCGAACGAGGCAACCAGCTACGGGCGCAGGAATATCGCGCACTCAGTCAAGAAGCGTAGGACCAATTTTTTTCGTGGTAGGGGGTGAGTGGGTGGGGTGGGGCGTTGGGGGGTAGGTTAACGGGTGGGACAAACGCCTTTGGTGGTGCTGACGCAGGGAAGTGTTTGAGACACGGTGGTTAACCCCCCCCCCCAATGTGCTGTGTTTCCCTCAGCGATCCGATCGGACGTTGGCTACAAGCCGGAGAGGCAGTGGCCTCCACAAGCCCCACCTGCCGGCCATGTAGTCCTGACACGGGAGAGGCTGCCGAGCGGTGAGTAACCTGGGAGCCTGTCCCTGACAGGTGCCTCAATGAAAGGGGGCCCATTGGGGGGGGGGGGGGCCCTTCATCTTGACACTAGTTAAGACAGGTTCTCACAGCGTTTCGCCCACATAATGAGCCAGTCAATTCACTTTACAATATATTCTAGGATGCTGGACA
>CM068765.1:3684071-3850840 GCA_035084275.1 Hydrolagus colliei | reverse complement strand
TACACACACACATATATATATATATATATACACACACATACACACCAACACATATACACACACATACACACATATATACATACACACATATTCACACACACTTGCACACACTCCTCCCCGAATCAGGGAGACCGTCCGACCGTCCGGCAGAGCAGTGATCTCATGGCACAGCCCTCTCTCAGTCCGGCATAATTCTTTACAGCGGCACAAACCACAACAACATTAATAATAATAATAATAATAATAATCCTTGCATTTGATATAGCGCTTTCCACATCTTATCGACGTCCCAAAGCGCTTCACAGAATATACTGTAAAGTGAATTGTTTGTATATATTTGTGGGCGAATCGCGGCAGCCAATTGCGCACAGCAGTGTTCCACACACAGTCATGGATTGAAAATGACCGATTTTATTATTGTGGGGTTTTTTTGGGGAAGGATTATTATTAGGCGTGTGGAGTAAGGAAACTTGCCCAAGGTCTCGCCCTGACCTGCCTGGATTCGAACACAGGTCTCCCCAGCTTGGTCTCCCCAGAGACCATCGGGGCTGAGTGAATCTCACTTGCAAGACAAGTGCTCTAACCACTAAGCCACAGGAGCTCCACATTCATTGCCACTTCCCTCGGTGATTGATTCCTTACGGCCGCTCTCTTGCTCGCCTGCCCGGGCCCGACTGTCTCACCTTCCCTCCCAAGGAGAGATGCTCTCGTCGTCGCCCAGGTGGAGTCCGGTAGAGCTAGTGGTTAGAGCGCTCGTCTCGTAAGCGAGAGGCTCCTGGGTTCAGTTCCCCGCCAGAGCACAACCGTAGGCAAATTTTCTCACATCACAAACCTCCGCTTACCTCTGCTTAAGTAGAGACCGGGCTGTTAGTCAATTGGCTGTTCGCTTTCTTGGCAGTAATAATTTTTCCCCCTGCTTACCCCCCTACAAAAATTGTGGTCACTCGATCCACCACTGTTTGTGGGACACTGCTGTGCGTATTTCTCCCACAAAAGGCGCAGTCGATCTATACACTTTGCAATATATTCTGTGAAGCCCTTTCAGAAGTCTCAACTCAAGGATTTTTCTTACTAACGTTATCGCCACCCCCCAACGGACAACATTCGAAACAATACAAGAGGTTGCTCTCAATGTCTCTTGGCCGGCAAACTCCACACTGATCCTGGCCTGGAAAAGTCCTCTCACAATGTATGTGTGTGTGCACGTGCGTGCTTGAGTACATATCTCTGTGTGAGTACTGTGTGTGTATCTATGAGTGTGCGCGGACATCTGCGTGTATGTGTGTGCGCGCATGTGCCTATCTCTGTGTGTGTGCGCATATTTGAGTGTGCGAGTGCATATTCTCTCTCTGAGTGTGTGTGTGAATATATGTGAGTGCATATCTCTTGTGTGTGTGTGTGTGCATATCTGTGTGTGTGCATATCTGTGTGTGTGTGTGTGCGCCTATCTCTCTGTCTGTGAGTGTGTGTGAGAGAGTGTGTGTGTGTGAATATATGTGAGTATGTGTGTGAGTGTTGTGGTTTGGACTTTTGTTTGGAGTTGTTGAAGCTGTGGCTCGGCTCCAGCTGAGGTCTGGGCTGGCAGCCAGCGCGAGAGAGAGAGAGAGAGTCCCTCGTGAAATGGGAGAGGGAGTAAGAGCCATGCTTGGCATGTAAAATGTGCAAACTCTCCTCGGAAAAGTTCAGCTGAAATCTGACAGCTCATTAGTTTCTCTGGAGCAGAGCTGACACTGCCCCGAGGGAGAGGGGAGAGAGGGGAGGGAAGGGCTGGATGGGAGTAGAGAGGAGAGGCGGGGGTGGGTGTTGAGGGGAAAGAGGAAGGTGGGGGATGGGGGGGGGGGGGGGGTTCACATTTAAACTCTGTGGTAAGAACGGAGGCGGGACAAAGACGGTGGGGAACATTAATTGCTGGAGGGAAGGAAGGAAAAGAGAGGAGTTTCAGATTTCACTGGTTTCCGGATGGAGAGAGCGAGAGGGAAGGAGTTCTGCGTCCACACAGGTACTGGATTCCCAAACCTCGCTTCTGGTTTGTGTCTCGACTCACACCTCCGAGGGTTAGGGTTAGGGTTACACTGAGGCTAGGGTTCACTGTGGAAGTGGTACTGGGGGGGGGGGGGGGGGGTTGGTGGGGGAGAGCAAAGGGTACTAAGGTAATGTTCCCTTATAGATAATCTAGGACGGGATGGGAAATGTAAGTGAAACATGGCTGTCTGTGAGTGTTTGTGTGTGTGTGTGTGTGAGTCTTTCATACGTTTGCACTGAGGTTTGAGTTAAACTGAATCCACCCAACCCCCCACCTCACCCACCCCCCCCACCTCACATCCACACCCACCCACACACCATCCATCTGCTTTCTTTTCCATGAAAATCTGCTCACAGATCTCCTCTTTAAGACCCAGCAAAGCAGTGCGTTTGATCAGCGATTGGAAGCCTGTGACACACGCATGCGTGTATATGCGTGTGTGAGTGAGTGAGTGTGTATACATGTGCCCCAAAAGCTCCCTCACCCTCCCTCCCTCCTGTCATGCTCACACTCAATGTCACACTCTTGTCTCTCACGCACCACGTCCTCACACCAGTGGCTAACTAGGAGAAGAAGTGGGTGGTGGGGGGGGGGGGGGGGGGGGGGGAGGTTCAGTACAATAGCGACTGAAAGGCTTTGGCACACTGTGAGTGGTGTGGTCTCTGCATTGAGGAGGTGGGGGTCCCTGTTTCGGAGGAAGAGAGAGGTGGGGTTGGGGAGGTGGGTTGCAGTCTGAGTGACTTGCTCAGCGAGCTGTTTCCCCCTGTGGCTGAGGTTGCAGCTGGGTGTTTAACTGTTTGTTGTTGCACATTCCACGGCCTAATCTGCCCTGGACTGCGGCCAAAGCCGCTCGATTCATCACCATCACTCGAGAGCCTCAATTCATCTCGTCCCAGGTACCTCCCCCAGCCAGCCTTTCCCTCTCCCAACCCCTATCCTCGTCCGCCTCTTCCCTCCCACCCCACCCCACCCCACCTGAGCCTCCTTTCCCTCTCGCCCCCCCCCACCCCCCACCCCCCCTCACAATCTCTCCTCTCCCCTATCCATGTAAAGCAGTTCCCAAGGAATTATAATAATTATTCTTGCATTAGAGATAGTACCTTTGATGTCACCTGAAGATGATAATGATAATCCTTGCATTTGATACAGCGCCTTTCACATCTTCTAGACATCTCAAAGCGCTTCTCAGAATATATTGTAGAGTGAATTGACTGTACATTTGTGAGCAAAATTCGGTAGCCAATTGTGCACAACAACGTCCCACAGAAAGAGAGGGGGAAAGACAGAGGGATAGAGGGATAAAAGTTTGGGGACTTAGTGGCTGAAAGCCCAGCCACCGATGGTGAAGCGGAGGACGCAAGGGACAAAGAGGAGGCAGCTGGTATAGTGGGTCGGGCAGTAAGCAGGTCGGAGAGGTCGGGAAGTGCCAAGTCACGAAGGGGTTTAAAGGCGAGTGTGAGGAAGTTGAAATCAATCCGTTCAGTGATAAGTAGCCAGTGGAAGTTCGGCAAGAACTGGTGCGCTGGGGGTACAGGGTTTAGGATTTTGTGAAGCGAATGATTGATTTTATCCGAGTGATTGTCGGCCAGGACGATCAGAGCCAAGTGGAATACAAGACAATGGTGGTGTTGTTGTTGTGGTGGTATTATTTCAGCAGCTGCACATTGGCTGTGTTCGATGCGGGAGAGAATGTTAAAGGAGATTTAATGTCAGTGTTACAAGTTGTGCAAGAGTTTCGAGAGTTAAAGACTTATTTCTTTTGGGGGAGCAAATCGATAAGAGGTGAGGGTGGGGGGGGTGGGGGGTGGGGGGGGGGGGGGAATCGACTCTCAATTTATTTACGGAAAGCGTAAAGAATCGAGTTAGAATCTCCCACGTGTAGGTGGGAGGCACGGCATTCTCAGCTTGGCTTGGATGTTCTTAAGCAACGGTGATGGGTTTCCACTCGATTTCCCCCCCCACCCCCCCCCCCCCCCACCCCTGGTCTAACTCAGTGAGCTGTGTCACTGGGTGGGGCGAAAGAGTGTCTTGTTTCGTTAGCAGAGAGTGTTAGCTTCACACTGGGCAGGGCAGGACAGAAACAGACTCTTTTCGCCTTCCACTACCAAGCCAAGACTTTTGAGTTCTTCAAACTGTTTACCCAGGAGGGAAGGAGGGGGAGGGGAGAGATACATAATTTGTGACCATTTTTTTTTACAGCAGAGGGAACCAATTCTCTGACCTTTTCCATCTGTTGCACATCCTGGTCCCTGCACTTGGCCTGTGCTCCTTGAGGTGCCCCCGGGCTGTTTCCAATGCCATTGTGTTCTTCATTTCATCTGTATTAAATTAGCTTGTTATCCCTCTCCTCTCTCTTTCTCTCTCTCTCTCACTCTCACAACCATCACGCCCGCACCCCTCCCTCCCTCCACCTCCACGCATTCATCACACATACAACTCAACCGTTAACCCTTTCGCAAGTGGCAAAGCTACACCCCAGGGTAGTACCTGGTGAGCTGACTTTGGATCCACGGTTGCAACCATCAACAACGCCCAACAGATTGCGTTGATCCAGTTGCAGAGCTCGGCAAGGAGTGGGAGCGTGTGTATCTGGGAAGAGTTAATACATGGGAACCAGGATAAGGCAAAGCTCCAATGTGGACCTAAAGGTTACGACGCAGAGAAAGTTGGACTGTCTGTATCTGTGGCTTATTATATTCCCTTTTTTCTCCCTCTTTACAGAGATGTAGAGCAGGACGGCGTTCACTGAATACTAAACCAGAGGGTCTGGTCTTTCGCTGAACGAGCCACTCTCCCAACAGACAATGCTGTTCTGCTTCCTGCTGTTCCTTCATTACTCCGGGAATTCCAATGCACAAGTTAACCCTGGTAAGGAATGGCCCTGGGTTCCTACTGGATGCACACACACACACACACAGTCCGGCAAGCTACTGTCTCCTTGGTTAAAGAGCACGAGGAGAGCAGTGGAGTGGGATTAACCCTGGGCATCAAGAGGAAGGAGGAGGGTGGGTGGGGGTGTCGGGGAGGGAGGCTGGAGGTGGGAGAAGGTTATAGCAGGCAAGAGAGCTGGGGTGTGCAGTGGAAGGCTCGGGGGGAGGGGATGAAGGCAGTGTTGTGATCCTGTGTAAAGGGCTCTGCCTCAGTGCTGATGACGGTGTGCGTGTGACTGAGCTACGCTGTGCCTTTGTCAGGCCTGTGCCGCTACGCCCTGGGGATGCAGGATGGGAGCATCGGGGACAAAGACATCACAGCCTCCAAAGAATGGTACAAGTCCACGGGAGCACGATTTGGCAGGTAAGGTGTTAAGCGGTGGAGATTGTGCAAGGGGGAGGCGTGGGGAGGTCTCTGCGGCTCTGGTGACTGGAGAATTGTGTGGTCACAGGCTGGAGAAGGAGGACGGGGATGGAGCCTGGTGTCCGGTTGACCTCCTGTACCCGGACAGTGTAGAGTACCTGCAGATCGACCTGCACTCCCTCAACTTCATCACGCTGATGGGCACCCAGGGACGGCACGCCTACGGCAGCGGCAACGAGTTTGCCCGAGCTTACCAGCTGGACTACAGCCGGGATGGGGAGCGCTGGCTGCCCTGGAGAGATCAGCAGGGGAAGCGGGTACGCAGCTGGGCCGAGGGGGAGCGGGTGGTGGTGGGATGAGAGGGTGGGGGAGTCGAGAAGGGAGGGGAGGCGAGGGAAGTGGATGGGTAGCTGAGGAGCACTCCAATCCTCTTCAAGATTACAGCTTCGGAGCTGACCGTGGGTGCTTTGCTCGTCAGGGTGAGAAGAGGGCGTATGTGTGTGTGTGTGTGTGTGTGTGTGTGTGTGTGGGGTGGATGGGTTTGAAGCACCAGTGGGTGGGTAGTAGGCAGGGAGGGTGGGTGGGGGCTGCCTGGTTGTCCACTGGGTGACCCACTCGCTGTTTGCAGGTGATCGAGGGGAACAGTAACACGTATGAGATTGTCCTGAAGGATCTACGGCCGCCAATCATCGCTCGTTACATGAGGGTGATCCCGGTCACCGAGCAGCCCATGAGCGTGTGTATGAGGCTTGAGCTGTATGGCTGTGTGTGGGCCGGTGAGTGGGGGCGTGAGGAGGGTGTTGAGACCGTCCGGCATGAAGGGCGCTACGTAAATGCAAGTTGCTGCTGCTGAGGATGGTGTGGGTGGGGTTGGGTAGGGTGGGGGCTGGGAGGAGCAGAGACATTGTGGGGATGGGTGGGAGGGAATGGGGGCGTTTGGAGAAGGTGCAAACTAATGCTCTGGTTTAGGCATTGTAGACCTCAATGGATGTAGACCATCGAGCAGTTCAGTTTCAGTGGAGTTGGGAGGGGGGTGGAAAATGGAGTTAGTGTAGGGGTGGGGGCTGTGCGTGGGGGGGCGAGGGTTGTTCACAGTGGAGCATTTGAGGAAGGTACCGATGGAGGGGTGGGAGGTGCGATGGTGATGGTGGTGGGGAATGGGAAGGGTAGATGAGGTGGAGATGCCTCCAGCTTGTATCTGATTCTCAGGATGGTTTCTTTCAGATGGCCTCTCCTCGTACAGCGAACCTGTGGGGCAGATCATCGCCAACCCGGGTTCGGTCATTGTTTACCTGAATGACTCCACCTATGATGGGTTTCGAGATTCCAGGTGAGAGGAGAGGAGCCTGGAGACCTGTTACATCCCCTACTCTGCTCCCCGGCTACTCTCACTCTCACCAGCACCAGGAGGTTGTGTGTTCAAACCCAGACCATCAGGACCTTGAGCTCAGTGGGCCGTCCTTTGGATGAGACGTTGACCTGAGTTAGCATCTCCTGCCTGTTTGGGTGAATGTGAAAGATCCCAGTGCGCCATTCAAAAAAGAGAAGGGATGACTGAGCTGGCCGACAATCCCCCAAATAAATTTGGCTTCTCACTTTGTGACTGTTTGTAGGACATCGCTGTTTGCCTATAAATTACAAAACCATCCCATTTAGATGAAGCGTTTGTCATTGGCAGTGAGTCGCTGGTGACATCTTGTGGTAGATTCCCGGTACTGCAGCTTTCCCATTGGGCCTGGTCCAATGGCTAAGATGGTCTAAGGTCCTCTGATGCTCATGACATAAGACTTGACGGTTACCTCTGCTTGATGCTGCCTGTGCCCGATACCTTACCCCGTGTGGAGTACTGTAGCGTGAGGCTGCCCCTCCTCTGAGCCTCTTCTCTCCTGCTCTCCCTAGCCCCACCACCCCCAGGCTGGCTGACTGGTTGTGTGTGTTGTTGACAGGCGCAGATATGGGGGTCTGGGACAGTTGACTGACGGAGTCCTGGGTCTGGATGATTACACCCAGAGCCACGAGTACCAGGTGTGGCCGGGCTATGACTACGTGGGCTGGACCAACCGCAGCCATCGCCAAGGCTACGTGGAGCTGGAGTTCGAGTTTGACCAGCGGAGAAACTTCTCCTCGATGAAGGCAAGTCAAAAGGGCCAGTCCTATGCCCTGGCACAGTGCACACAGCACACAGCGCACACACAGCATACGTAGGGCATAAAGCAGATACAACACAGCTAGAGCAGAACATACAACGCAAACAAGACACGTATATAGGAGAGGCAGGGCTTAACCAAAGGCGCTCTCGCCCCGAAAACACTTCAACACACCCCAATCTGTGGTACCACAACAGGATCACACGCAATTGAACGCAGATCAACACGGTGAGAGGTCAGAGAGTGAGGGAGGTGAGTTGGGTAACCATTTTAACGTAAGGTTGACGCACAGCGCATACACCGTTTGTACAATGTTTGCTCCGGTGCTGAGCGCCTCAATGCCTCTCCCTTCTGGCTCACCTGCTCGCTGCCCACTCCAGGTCCACTGTAACAACCTGTTCTCCAAGGCGGTGAAGATCTTCCGCAGGGTGGATTGCTTCTTCAAGCAGCAGCTGGTGGCAAACTGGGAGCGGGAGGCGGTGGGGGTGGACACAGTGATCGACGACAAGAACCCCAGTGCCCGCTTTGTGATGATCCCATTGCAGCACCGTGTGGGCAAGGCCATCCGCTGCCGCTTCCACTTTGCGGACACCTGGCTGATGTTCAGCGAGATCTCCTTCCAGTCCCAGGTTATGGGTGAGGCAATGGCTTCTCAACGCACTACCACCACCACCACCACAACAACAACAACAATGGCGGCTTGCGATTAAACAGCTCCCCTCTCCCAGGGCGGTGTCCCAGAGCGCTTGAAGGGGTAATGGGGGAGGTGACACAGTGACCTGACCACTTCCCAAGCCTCCTTCACAGCTCGCCTCCCATCGGTCACCGACCTTCCCCCCACTTCCCTCCACCCTCTCCAATCCCGACCCCAGCTCGAGTCCAAAACACTGTCTGTCCAGCGCCTTGAGACATCTTCCCGACGCTATACACATGTAATGTTGTTGTTGTTCTGCTGGCAATGCTCAGTGAGGGGGTGATGGTGTCACAGTAAAGCTTAGGTCCTGTTTGTTCCAGATTCCGGGGGAATGAATCCTTTGGTGGAGAATCCGCACCTATCCCGCACAGAGGAGAATAGCCGAGCTGCAGAGGAGCAGACACCCCCCAAACCATCATCTCCCCCACAGCTCAGCCCCCTCACCAGCCCTACCCCAATCCCCAGCCTCAACTCCAGCTCCTCCAAACCCACTCCAACTCCAACACAGCTGCAGAATTTAATGCTGGGTAAGGTCCTCTCTGATATTCTGCACTCCCGATCTCTCTCCCTCCTCAGCTACGCTCTCTCCCTTCTGAGCCCCGTTCTCCCCACTTGCTACCCAGCCTTTCACTATGTTGACATGTGTTGGGTCTGTGTTGCCATGCATTGGCATGTGTTGGGAGCATGTATTGGCGTGTATTGGCGTGTGTTAATGTATATGGTCATGTGTTGCGAGTGTGTTGGCGTGTGTTGGAAGTGTATTGGTATACATTGACGTGTGTTAGTGTGCGTCGACTTGTGTTGGCGTGTGATGCTGTATGTTGACTTGTGTTGCTCCGTCCCAGTCACCTTCGCCCCCTCGGACATCTCCGTCCCCGAGCACCGTGCTGACGAAAGCAACACCTCCATTCTGATTGGCTGCCTGGTGACCATCATCCTCCTCCTCCTCCTCATCATCATCATCATCCTGTGGCGGCAGCACTGGCGGCGGCTGCTGGAGAAGGTGCGAGTCCATCACCACCGCAACAACATCCTCCCTCCCCCAACAACCGCCTCCCCCCCTCCCCACCCCCTGCAAACCCGCTGTCCACCCACCCTCCAATGCACAAACACACACACACAAGTTTCCAAACCACAGTCTTTATCGGCCGTATTATTAGTAAATCAGCAAAACTTCCATGAGTCATATCAGTCTCATATGACTTAGGCAAGGTCGGAGTTGCAGGCAAACTGTGCAAGGCAACTAACATCTGATTGATTAAAGCATCTGCACTGCGGAAGTGGATACATCTTTTAATTCAAAGCCTCACCACAGGACTTCAACCCACAAACCGTCTGATGTACAAGTGACAGTGTTACCAGCTGCTGGTCGGGTGGGGGATTGGCAATGAGTACAATAAGGGGTTGGGCTGGGCTCTGGTCCTCAATCCTCTGCCATGTCTTTGAACTGTGCCTTCTCCCTTCTCGCCTCACATTCCCACCGCCCCCCCCCCCCCCACCCCAACTCCACCCTTCCCCTCCCACAGGCTCCCCGGCGTATCCTGGAGGAGGATGTCACTGTGCGTCTGTCCCTGTGTGACAATTCCATCGTCATCAACAACCAGACTCAGATATTCCAGACTAACCCCACGTACGAGACGGTCTTTCCCCTGGACTTGCAGTACCAGGAGCCAGCCAGGCTGCTACGTAAGCTTCCGGAACTTTCTCAGAACGCCGAGGACTCTGGTAGGCATCAGAGAGTTGGGGTGGAGATGGGGAAGGGGAGAGGGCTTGTGGGTGCATGGGATCAGACCCAGGGAAATGGTGAGTGCGTGAGGCTGGTGATGGGAGTGAGGATGGGCCGAGGACAGTGTGCGTGTGTGTGTGGGGCGGGGGGGGGGGGGGGGCAGGTGGGGGTGGAGGGAGTTGGGTGGGAAAGATACGGGAGACATTTGAGCTGGGGAGGCTCTGTTGTAAACACTGATTTGATGCATTGGGTGGAGGCGTTGAGTTGAGGAGTTTGGTTGGGGTACTGTGTGGCAGTAGAGTGGGTGTTGATTGCCGTCTGCCCTCTGGCTCAGTGTGCAGTGGTGACTATGCAGAGCCCGACGTGACCAAGGCCACCCCGCACCAGGGCTTCCAGAACAAGGTGCCGCATTACGCCGAGGCCGACATTGTTAACCTGCAGGGCGTGACTGGCAACAACACCTACGCCGTCCCTGCGTTAACCGTGGACTCACTCATCAAGATGGAGCTGGCCGTGGGCGAGATCTCCCGACATCAGCTGCGCTTCAAGGAGAAGCTCGGGGAGGGCCAGTTTGGGGAGGTGAGTGTTCCTTTAACTGGGTGAGGCAAGATGGTTATAGAGTCCGGTAGCTCAGTGGTTAAAGCACACGCCTTACAAGCGTGAGACCTGTGTTCACGTCCAGGCAGGGAACTCTTGGGAGAGTTTCCTTACTCCTACAAGCCTGATAATAATCACTCGAAAAGAAACAATAATAAATTGGTCATTTCAATCCACGACTGGTTTGTGGGGGACGCCGCTGTGCGCAATTGGCTGCTGCGTTTCACCCACAAATATGCGGTCAATTCACTTTCCAGTATATTCCGTGAAGCGCTGAGAGACATCTAGAAGATGTGAAAAGCGCTCTATCAAATCCAAGGATTGTTATTATTATGGCTGGGTGGTTGGTTGCTGGGGGTGAGTGTGAGACGGAGTTAAGCCTGAGTGCGTGCAAAAGAACAACAATGGCGAGACGCCATTCAGCAGCAGCAACAACAGCAACAACTTGCACTTATATAGCAGTCACTTGTGCATGCCGTGTCCCCGAACTATCTGCTGCTAAACGATATCTTGTAGTAAATAGATTTTACTAAATCTGAGTCGCAGATGAGTGTGAACTTGAGGATGGGGTGAGTGTGAGCTGCCCTGGGATGTGCTGACTACCTTTTCCCCACCGCCCCCACCCCCCCCCCCCCCCCACCCTACTCCACCCGCCCCTTTCTCTCCAGGTTCACCTGTGCGAAGCTCAGGGTCTGCAGGAGAGCCCAGGACCCGAGCTGTGTTTCAGTGGCCGTCACAAGCCAGTGCTGGTGGCTGTGAAGATGCTTCGTTCGGACGCCACCAAAAATGCAAGGTAACAGCAGATCCTTGGGTCCGCATGCAGCATTGGTGTCTCTGCCAATGCAACTCACTCCCGACACTGTTCCCAACTTACTGGGTCTCTGTCCTGGAATCCCTCCAGTATTTTCCTCTTTGTTTGTGCTTCAAATCAACCTCCCACCTTTCCCCCTTACCCCTCCTGCCCTCTTGATGCCAACACCCCCTCCAGCTCGGGTGCAAACCCGTAACTATCCAGCACCTTGGGACGCCCTCCTACCACGAAAGGCGCTATATAAATATAATTTTTTAAATTATTAATAATAATATTAATCGTTGTATTTGATCCAGTGCTTTACCACATCATTGAGGTATCAAAGTGCTTCACAGGATATACTGTAAAGTGAATAGACCATAATTTGTGGGCGAAACATTTCAGCCGATTCTACACACCAGTGTCCCACAAACAGTGACCACATTTTTTTAATATGAGGGATCATTACCCCTGGAAAGCGATCCACACAGTCCCATGTGAATGTGAGCCCAAAGTCCTGACTTGGGGGTGGGGTGGGGGGGTGGGGGTTGAACCCACAACTTTGTGAACCACTGGCGAGCAAGCGAGAGCATTCCCCCACTGAGACTGAACACCAGCTGGACACGTCCAGTTAACCCGATGCCTTTCATTTTCAGGAACAACTTCCTCAAGGAGGTAAAGGTCATGTCGCGGCTCAACAACCCCAACATCATCCGGCTGCTGGGCGTGTGTATCCACGATGATCCTCTCTGCATGGTCACCGAGTACATGGAGAATGGGGACCTCAATCAGTTCCTGTACCAGCGGGAGCTCGAGAACCAATTCACCCTGGCCAACAACATCCCCAGTGTCAGGTACAGCAACAACAACAACAAAGTTACATTGCTAGATCGCCTTTCACGTCAGGAGGAAAGGGACCTGAGCAAGGTACAGGGTAGTGGGGAGGGACGGGAAAGAGTTAAGAGTGGAGGGAGTGAGTTGGGAGGGCGGCAGAAGGCACGGTCGAAGAGGAGGCTCTTAAGACCTGGGGGTGTCAGGTAAGGAAGGTGGAGGTGGGAGAATCAAAAAGGAAAGTGTTGAGATGGGCTCCTTGGAGGGGGAGGAGTTCTGAGATGGAGTTCCAGAGGTTGGGGTAGAGAGGCTAAAGGGCTGGCAGGGTGGGGCGGATGGGGGTAGATGGGCGGCCGTGGCTGGCTACGTGGTTGACGGTTTGGCTATTCTGTCCCCCACAGTTACCAGTGCCTGCTGCATATGGGCAATCAGATTGCCTCGGGTATGCACTACCTGTCCTCGCTAAACTTTGTGCACAGGGACCTGGCGACCCGCAACTGCCTGGTGGGTCATCGCTCCACCATCAAGATCGCTGACTTTGGCATGAGCCGCAATCTCTACAGTGGCGATTACTATCGCATCCAGGGCCGTGCCGTGTTGCCCATCCGCTGGATGGCCTGGGAGAGCATCCTGCTGGTGAGTGTGTCCAGGGTGAGGTGGGTTGGGGGAAGTGGGGTGAGCTTTGGTGCTATCTCAGTGGATTGGGGAGGACGTATATGGGGATGGAGCTGGGTGTAGTGGATGGTGGGAGCTGGGCTTGGGGTCTGGCAGGGCAGGGGTGAGTCTGGCTGGACTTTGTGGAGCTGGGGGGAAGGTTTGATTGATGGGCAGGAGTGTAGGTGTGGGGGGCAGTTACTGGCTGACGCTGGGTGTGAATGGGGTATTGTGTGAGGAGGGGAGATTGTGATGGGGAGAGTTGGTGAGGGGGGAACTACAGGAAAAACTGACGGTGTTCATTTTCACAGGGGAAATTCACGACCGCAAGTGACGTGTGGGCGTTTGGAGTCACTCTGTGGGAGATGTTCACCTTCTGTAAAGAGCAACCGTATTCCCAGTTGACCGACGAGCAGATCATCGAGAACACGGGAGAATTTTTCCGGAATCAGGGCCGGCAGGTATATACACAACTGGGTGGCATGCGAGCGTGGGTGAGTGGGTATGGCCAATGATGGAGTGGGTAGGGCCTGTGATAGAGTGGGTGGGGGGCTAGTGATGGAGTGGATGTGGCCAGTGGTAGAGTGGGTGGGGCCAATGCTTGAATGGTTGGGACTGGAGGACAAGTCTTGTCAGGGGAGAGGGTGAACCTAACCAGCATTGTGTTGTTCACTGTTAACTCTCTCTCTCTCTGCAGACCTACCTCTCGCAACCCTCCATCTGCCCAAAGCATATCTTCGACGTGATGGTTGGCTGCTGGAGCCGAGATATCAAGGATCGACCGGTCTTTGAGCACATCCACCATTTCTTCCAGGAGCAGCTGGTCAGCCTGTCCTAGTGCTTGCCCACCGAGCGGAGGCTCTCGCTCTGGGGGATAGCGGTGGGGGGGGGTGGGGTCAGGGTTAGGGGTTGGACACTGAAGGACAGACAGCTCAGCCTTTATGGCTTCACCCAGTCCCTCGTGCCCCAATTGAGAGCTTTGGCTGGTCACATCAATAACACTTGCATTTGCGTTCAATTGTAACGTCAAAATGTCTCAAAAGGGCTGCGTAGCAATTAGTGTCCAGTGGAGTGACTGTGTATTTTGTCGGCCAACACGGCAGGCAGTCGTGTGCCTCTCAAAACGAGCATGAGGTGAATCTGACCTGGGGGACTGTCAGCCAGATCACCGTGAGACTGAAACGCCTTTCTCTTTTTGACTTGCGCCATTAGGATCTTTAACATGCACCTGGGCAGACAGGACCTCGGTTTAACGTCCCATCCAAGGGGTATGGTCCACGGGTCAGCGCTGACCACTGACTCTTAACCGGATCTCACTCCCAAGTGTTTTGGCCATTTGGGGTTTTTGTTGTGTTGGACCTTTGTTGTGTATGGAAGTTTGAGACCATGATCTTTCTTGCGGATGCGAGGAAGCTGTCTCACTGTTTCACTGGAACATCAAGTCCAGAATTGGGGGAGGCCACTGCCATGCACAGGGTTAAAAATGAACACTTTCTCTCTCCTGTCCCGTCTTGTCTGAAAAGGCATTGCTCCCCCACACACAGAAAGACGAGTGGGACTGAGAGAGCAGACAACCTGCCAACTGAGTCTGGCCCTAGCCACTGCCTATCTGCCATACACTGCCACATGCCATCACTGTCAAGGCTAGGGTGTTTTACTGAACTGCTAATCACTGTTTTGTTTAGTTTAGAACCTTTTTGTACATTTTTTATTATTACAATGGACTGATGTGCAATGGACTAATGGTGAGAGAGCGAGAGAGAAGCCCTGATGTCTTCAGGACGAGTTAGTTTCCGACGCTTTGTATAGCAATTTGATGCACATTGCATCCGCACTGATGCTCACTCTTTTCCCACTTTTAGTTTCTGAGCTGAAGCAGCATATTGACATTCCAAATCCCGAGCATCCCTTAAATCCTCGCAATATGTGTAATCCGGGAGCCTTCCAAACGAACGTCTGTGGGCACCGGGCCGGGGAGGGCCATGGTACGAGGGAGGGAGGTGGGGGTGGGGGGCGGGGGGGGGGGGGTGTATGGGAAAGGGGGCCTGGAAGGGCCATGGTACAGAGATACAATGTTTGTCGTCAGTGTGTGCGGACAATGTCTGTGAATTTCAATGATGTGAAAATTAACAGCAACAGCTTGCATTTACACAGCGGCCTTCACATGGGGCAGGGTCTCAGAGCGCTTAACAGTGTCAAAACCTGTTGAAAAGGTGGGCGGATGGAGGGAGGAAGGGAGGAGGTGACCTAAAACATGGTGGAAGAGGAAAGTCTTCAAGCCTTGCTCTAAAAGAGGGGACCAAGGCGGAGGGAATGGTGGTGGTGGGGCGGAAGGAATTGGGGTGACGGTGGTGGGTGAGGGGGAGGCGAAGGTGGAGGAGAATGTTAAAGAATGATTTGAATCACCCCTAATTGGATATTTCAATCGTTGCAAGCTGTTTTTTTAGGAAGATCGCCAGCTGTTTTTCTAGAATGCTGCATATCCGAATCTCCTCCTTAAAGCTCGGCCCTCGGACTGGAGCAGTTCAGAACTCAGCCTGAATGAGCCACCAGTTGAGGGGACGAAAGGAGCACTTTTCCCCCCCTTGATGGGAAGAGTGCGTTCCCGAGCTGTGGAGGATTTACGATGCATTTAGATTTTATTCGTGTCCTGTACATATTATATTCAGAGCAAATTTCTAAGGTAATATATTGGGATTCGTGGAGTCTTTCCTCCAGAACTCTCACTGCTTTCGGGGTTTAAGCAAATCAAAATAAAAGTAGTTTGGATTCATTCCGTCTGTCCAGTATGGAGCTCGCCACGGCAGCCCGGAGTCAATCGTTGTACGAAAACAACAACAATAATAATCCTTGCTTTTGAATCGGGTCTTTGAGACGTCTGAAAGAGCTTCACAGAATATACTGTGAACTGGATCGATTGTATTTCGCAAGCGAAGTGTGGCCGCCAAATCCGCACAGCGGTTTCCCGTTGATTGAGTGACCAAATGCTTTTTCGCCATGGAAATTCCCCTTCTTCCCCCACCGGTTTTCGCACCAGACCCTCGAAGAGGACCTTCTGGCCAGCAGAGGGAGAGTCGTGTGGGTGATGGTTAAGAGGTAAGTGGCCTGCGGAGTTATTGATCGGTTCTTCTTGCTCCTTCCCATCTAGGAATAATACTCTCCCATTAGATGTTACTAAACTACTCTGTCAAAATGCCTCAGAGCCCCTTACGATGTGACCGTAAATACACATTGTGTTTTGTAGACCTAATTTACCCACAGCACTCACTCCTACACACAGCCATGAACTCGATAATAATAATCCTTACATTTGATAAAACACCTTATCACGTTGTCGAGACGTCTCAAGGCGTTTCACAAAATACACTGTACAGTGGATCGACTATATATGTGGGCGATACCAACGGCAACCAATATGGCACAGCAGTGCCCCACAAAGAGGCTGTGGTTTGAGTGACCCAATTATTCTTTTTAAGGGGTTATTCTCTCCGTAAAGTGACCCGCCAATCCACCAATAACTGGGATCCTATTTAACTGTCTGGTAAACCGAGGTGTGTGGAGTGTGGTTTCGCCCTGACTGGGAATCGAACCCGGGTACTCTCAAGGGCAAGGCATGCGCTCTAGTAACCAGTACCCTACAGGATTCCACAATTTTATCTGGGTGATCACTGGCCGGGGCACTGGGAAAGAGAAATGAACCGATGTTTCTGACATTAGGTTGCACTTTCTCAACTCATCGTATTATTTACAACAACAGCACTACAATGACACTTGTACAGCGCTTTTCACATCGGGTGGATGTTTTTGACTTGTAGGACAGTCAACAACAACAACAACAATGTATTTCTATAGCCCCCTCCATGCCGGAAGTTTTGGTGCGTAGCGGCTGACGGAGCGGAGGATTCCGGGGACAAGGAGGAGGCCAGACCCAGTAGAGCGGAGGCAGCGGGTACTGCCGTGAGGAGAGGTTAGAGAGGTAGGGTGGAGTGAGGATCTTGGATATTGTATCCGCTCTGTGACGGATTAAACATTCAGCGCCTCGTCCAACGTGTCTCCAGAGTGAAAATCCCAGTATGTGGCCCTTTTCCTCGTGGTGTCCTGTCATCCCAGTGACGTCCCATTAAATCTAAACGACCCTCCACCCCACCCCTCCCTTCTGACACAAAATCACTGACACATTTCGTTAGAATGAAAGTGGTAAGTACAGTAATAATCACTCCCACAGTAAAGCCAATTTGTGAGGACTAGGTGTTAACTGCCCCCATCATGGCATCTCCCTCTCTCTCTCGTTAGCGATGAACACGGCAATTTACCCAATCACTTTACACACCATACTATGCCACGAAGCATTTTGAGACGTCTTGATGACGTGACGAGTCTCTGTATACAATATATATATGTGTGTGTGTGTGCAAGTATTATCCCAATCATCATTTGATTTGATTAGATTCTTAAAATAAATTATTATACAGAGTAGAGCAGAGAAGACCAGGCAAGACTTGAGACCCAAAGTGATTTGAGTGAAGTGGCTGACAGGGGGAGGAAAATAACAGATGGAGACTAAAATGTCTTCACTGACCTGAGATGGCTGGACTGACTGAGGGAGTAATGGTTGGGTGGGGGGGGGGGAGGGGTGGGGAGGTTTAACAGCTGATCAGGGGAGTGGATTACTGATGATGGGAGTTCCAGTAGGACATGGTGATAAGAGAGATACCCTTGAGATAAGGTAGGAAGGAGGGAGGGGAGAGACTTTAGCAGATGGTGAGAGAGAGAGAGGATTGGATCAATGAATCAATGAATGAATGGGTGATGCTCATTCCTAGCAAGACTGGACTAGGGTGTCCTGCTTATTAACAAGTCCTGAAGGCTCGAGAGAGAGAGGGGGAGAGGGAGTGGGAAAGGATGGGCTGTGGTGAGTGAATTGAGGATGGAGTGAGACTGACGGCAAGTGCTTAGGGGTTGACACAGAGACCTGACACTGGCCAGTGTGTGACAATGGCTGTGAGTGAGAGGGGTGACGGGCGAGAGACAGCTATAGTGACGAGGGAGTGACAGCAATAGTGGGTGGGTGGGTGTGGGTGGGTTGACTGCAAAGGATCAGCCGGACAAATAACACATAAGCCGGAGTCCACAAGGGAATGAATGATCTGATGAAGTCCAGCATCCAACACACTAGGTACTCGAGTGATTTGATGTGATCAGTAAAATGCCAGTTTAAGGAAATACTCAAGAGAGAGTCACTGAGGGTCTCAGTGTCGATCGGATCAGATCTGATACCCACAGGCGATTGTTTCAGTAAATCAGTGACATTCAATTCTGTCACTGAATGGCTTCAGCTTCCTACACTGTGAATTCTCACTGTAAATAATCGTTTAGAATTTATTATTATTATTAGTGTATCTCGATGGTACTGCCCCCCATATCAGTGTAACACACTGATATGGATTTCGCCCCCCCCCCCCCCCCCACCCACCGCGTTTCTCACCGTGCACCACAAATGATACTGATTCCTGCAGGAAGGGAGAGACCTGGGTTTGATTCCTGGCCGGAGGAAAACTTTGGGCAAGTTTCCTTACTCCACACACACACACACGCTCGCGCGCCCGCGACAGATACTAACCCCTTGGGGGGGAAAAAAACACAACAATAAATGGGTGATTTCAATCCGCCAGTGTTTGTGGGCGACGCTGCTGTGCGCAATTGGATGCCGTGTTTCGTCAGGAATATACGGTCGATTACGCTTTACAGTGTACTCTGTGAAGCGCTTTGAGACGTCTAGCAGACGTGGAAAGCGCTATGTCAAATGCAAGGATTATTCTCATTAATCAAGGGGACCGAGCCTCGGTCACCATGCTGAAGACTTTCCAAAACCAAATTAACTGAGAGTTCCCGTGGAATTTCCCTGGAAATTTCCCGTGATCCAGGACAGAATGCGCACTCTCTCACTGCCCGCCTCATCCTAGGTGCAGGTTAATCTATGAACACCAGCGGTTTTATCCCAACGCACCCTCTGAGGTCTGGCTCAGGGACCCTAGAGTATGTGTTGGGGGAGTAACTGGTGGAATTTAACCAGCTTAACAATTACACTTCCTTCCAAGTACTCACTGGCACGCTCACCACCTGCCTGTCGCCCAACTAAGGCCACCCTCCCGTCCCACACGTGGGTTTGGCTAAGCGTTTGTTTTACATGGAGAGAAGAAATCTGCCTTCTGCATCTGTTGTACTGCTCCTTATTTCAACAGAAGAAGCACTTCTCACACACAGCCTTCGGTGCCACTTGACATCCGAGTTGTCAGAAGACTGACTGAGTGAGGTCTTACAGATATGAGCGAGGATAACGGTACGACTAATGCATGATGAAAATAGCCATCCGTTACCCTCCGCTGCCCTTCCAGTTGGTAGCTCCCTCGCGCCTGAATCTAAAGGCTGCAGGTTCAAGCTACACATTGGGACCTTGATCTCGCAGTCCGGGAGGGGGGGGGGGGGGGGGGGTGCAGCGCAGCACTGGGGTGGGGGATTGTGGTTGTATTGTCGGAGGTGCCAACCTTCAGACTAGATGTTAAATTGAGATCCCATCTGCCTGTTGGGTGGATGTTGGAGATCCAATGACACTATTTGAATAGAGAAGGGAGTTTATTTCTCCCGTTGTCCTGACCAACTAATCCCCCAGTAACATTGGGGCGTGCAGTGCGCAAACTGTCTGCCCGTTTCGACAACAAAATATGCAATCACCGCGCTTTACAGCATATGGTGTGAAGGTTGTTGGGACATCCCAACGGTGGGATATCAAGTGCCAGGATGATTAGTATTATTATTAGTAGTATTATTATTACATAATAAATTCTGCGCCCACCCGCTTGAGTAAAGGCCAAGAAACAGTGTAAGCTCTTCCGTTGCAGCTTCAGATCTCAGTAAGTACGAGTTGGAATCACTGGCGGCTCACAATTCCTACAGGAAAATCCATCAGGCGCCACCGCTCACCTACAATAAGGAGATAACCAAGGAATGCCAAGCGTGGGCAGATCATCTGGCACCCCTGGGCATAATGGAACACAGCACCACCAATTACGGAGAGAATATATGGTACAAATGGGCCACGAACCTGGGAGAAGTTCTAGGTGTGTCATTCTTGTCTCTGGTGTTTCTGTTTTATTGTTTCAGCTTCCACTCAGTCTTGACCGCGTACCAAATGCATAGCAATTTATTTGACATTAAAGTTCGACCAATCCACACACAGATTTAACGCAGCCAGATCCCAAAAGGTTCACAGTCCGTTCACTCACTGTGCCTCTGAGAGTTTGGGAGTGTTTGTGAGTACTGTACAAGTTCAGTTTGCAGAGTACTGGTCAGTGTGTGATTGTATGTTTTAAGCGCTCTGAGATGCCGTCCGGCGTGGAGGGCGCTATATAAATCGAAGTTGTTGTTGTTGTTAAAAGCTACATTCCTTGTGTGTGTGTGTGTATGTGTGTGTGTGTGTGTGTATGAAAGACACTGAGGTAACCGTGAGAAAAATTATTTGTTGAAGTAACTGAAGGGGTGGTGGTGGGGGGGGTGGGGGGTGGGGGGGGTACATTAAACGCCAGCTGAATTGTGAGTTAGGCACCACATAAATCCAAGTCGTTTTGTTGGTGTTCTGCACAGATTTTCACTGAACCAAAGAAAAAGTTGGAAACACACGTTTACTATTGAATGCTCTGCATGTTGTAGTGAAGTGTTGCTTCCACATTTTGGGGACAACATGGGATGTCTGGGCGCAATCCGCCTCTGCGTTTTGCCTACAATATATTCAGCATATGCTGCGAAGCTCTTTGAGACGTCTCGAAGATGTGATACGGTGCTGTATTCAAGGTGCAAGGTTTATTATTATTATGATGATGATGATGTTTTGATTCAGGCAAGGAAGCTGTGGACGCCTGGTACGATGAAATCAAAGATTACGACTTCAACCAGCCAGGCTTTAAAAGTGAAACGGGTGAGTGTTCTATCTTTCTGTGCGAACGTTGATGGGTGAACATGGAGAGATCAGCTCAGCTCTGAGAACATGACAACAACAACAACAACAATTTACATTTATATAGCGCCTTTCACGTCGGGAGGACGTCCCAAGGCGCTAAATGATGTGGCGTTGGTGCAATAATAACTATGTTACCTCGAGCCTCTGTACGTAAAAGTCATCAGGTTCGTTCATGATTCGTGTGAAGCAGATATTGCTTGATACTTTTGCGTGTAAGCCGAGGCAGCAGAGGACACACGGGCTTAAGCTTGCGCAGGGCAATTTCCGGAAAACAACAACAAATGACATTTGTACAGGGCCTTTCACATCGAGAGGACAACCGACACCTGAAGGATTTCAATAATACTGTAATTAATAACCCTTGCATTTGATCCCAGAGCACTGGCCATGTGGGGCAAGATGGGGCAAGGCTGAGGGTTTGAGGAAGAGTGTTCCAGCATTTTTGGATGTCGTGGCTGAAAGGACATTAATATTACTATACATGAAAGGTTCAGTGTATTTGTTGTGTCTCCATTAGGTCATTTTACCCAGTTGGTGTGGAAGGTCACCACTGAAATGGGAGTTGCATACGCAGTGCATGAAAACCAGGCGATCGCAGTGGCACAGTACAGCCCCTCGGGCAACATCACTAACCCAGGGTACTTTGAGAACAATGTACTTCGACCAAATGCAGCTGCTGAAGAATCCAACTCTGTTGAAAATCCTGGTCCTGTTGGGGAACCAGCTGAGGAGGCTCCACAACCTCTTGCCACTGAGGAACAACCTCATCTGGAGGCCAACGTTACTGAGCAACCTGCCCCTGAAGAACCTGCCCCTGAGGAAGAGCCTACCCCTGTTGAGGAACCAGCTGAAGAGGTTCTACCTCCTGAAGAAACACACGCCCCCACTGAAGAGGTGCCACCAACTGAGGAACCTACCCCTGAGGAAGTTGCCCCTGAGGAAGTTGCCCCTGAGGAAGTTGCCCCTGAGGAAGTTGCCCCTGAGGAAGTTGCCCCTGTGGAAGAGCCCGTCCTCACAGAGGAAACAGCCCCAGCTGAGGAGGTTGCCCCTGAGGAAATTGTGGAAAAGGAATCAGTGCCCTCAGGTAGGAACTTGTGTGGGTAGACAGTAACAGGGGTTTGATTTCCTATTGGTGAAGAAGTTGGTATCATTGATTGATTGATGGATTGATGATCGATCGATCGATCAATCGATCGATTGATTGATTGATTGGTGAGTATTAGTGATTGATTCACCCTTTTTTCCCCTAATCACACTTCCAAGGATTGTTTGTGGGGCACTGTTGTGCGTAATTTGGCTGCCACATTTTGCCACAAATATACAGTTAATTTTCCTACTCTTCTTCATCCTGCCCCGACCCCTCTCCCCCCTGCTCTTGTCCCTATACCTAACTGTACAGCGCCTTGGGACATCCTCTCGACGTGAAAGGCGCTATATAAATGTAAATTTTGATTGATTGATTATTTATTTATTGGTGAGTGACTGAGTATTGGTAAGTGATTCATTTGGGATAGGTAAATGGCTGGGGTTGGTTGAGTGCTGGATTGGGTATTGGTGAGTAACTAGTATTGGCTAGACTCGGCTAAAGACCTTTTTTTTTTCCAACCGCCCTTTCTGTCATCTTCATCCTCCTTGAAACCTGTGTTTCAGTCCCTTGGGACATCCACCCAATGTGAAAGGCGCTCTATAAATATAATTTTGCTGTTGTTGTGTTTTAGTCCTATAATTGCTGCTTCAATGTGTTTTCTCCCCAGAGTTTGAGTTGACTCCGTTTGAATTGGAAGCATTGGAAGCTCACAATAAGTATCGGAAGATTCACAAAGCGTTGGAGCTTGTGTTTGATCGGGAACTGAGAGACGAATGCAAAATGTGGGCGGATGCCGTTGCCGCTTCAGGAACAATTGAGGACAGTACTACCAAAAATGGAGAAAACATCTGGTTCAAGTCAGGGGCTGTGGAAATTTCAGGTGTGAAAAGTTTTTGTTTACTTATGCTCTTGACTCATGTTCTGTGATGTCTTTCCAGTACCCAGCTCGCTTACCCAAGCTCTAAAACAAAGATTTTGGTGATAGATGTTATTTATTGTTCTGTCGAAGCGATCTGGTAACCATCTCTGACCAACATCTGGTCTGGCGCCTTGGGATTTCCTCCCGACGTGAGCAACAACAATAACTTAGACTTATATAGCGCCCTCCACGCCGGATGGCGTCGCAGAGCGCTTCACGCTAGCGGATCCCGGGACCGAGCCAGGGGGCAGGGGGAGGAAGGTGACCAAAAGTGCGGTCGAAGAGAAAGGTCTTCAGCTGTGACCTGAAACTGGGAAGAGAGGGGGCGAGGCGAAGGGAGTGAAGAAGCGAGTTCCAGAGCCTCGGGGCGTTAGTAGCTGAAGGCATGGCCACCGAGGGTGGAGCGGAGGATTCGGGGAACATGGAGGAGGTCAGAGGAGCGAAGGCAGCGGGTGCTGGGTTGGGGGGGAGAGGAGATCAGAGAGATATGGAGGTGCAGAGGAATGGAGGGATTTGAAAACAAGGGTGAGGATCTTGAAGTCGATCCTCTCTGGGACAGGGAGCCAGTGAAGTCTGGCAAGGACTGGGGTAATGGGGGAGCGAAGCTTGGTGCGTGTGAGTATGCGGCCGCGCGGCAGAGTTTTGGATTAGCTGGATTTTGTGGATTGTGGTGGAGGGGAGACCGGCGAGGAGGGCGTTGCAATAGTCCAGCCGAGAGGTGACAAAGGCCTGGACCAAGGTTTCAGCGGCTTTTGTGGTGAGATATTGCCGGAGACGGGCGATCCGTCGGAGGTGGTAGAAGGCAGTGCTGGTGAGGGACCGGATGTGGGGGGAGGAAGGACAGTTGGGGTTGAACCTGGGTCACGCACGGGTTCGGAGAGTTTCAGGGGCCGGGAAGGCGGAGGAGGTGAGAGCCGCGCGAATGGGAGACGTTGACGAGAGCCGAGGAGTGTAGCCTCTGTCTTGTCAACATTCAGCTGCAAGAAATTTGTGCTCATCCAGCTCCTGATGTCTGACAGGCAGCTGACAGAACATCGGGGGACCGGGGGTTGCAAAGTGAAGTGGAGAAATAGAGTTGCGTGAAACGCACAATACAAATGTAACTTTGTATTGCAATGTTCTTTGGCTGGATGTGCTTCTCAATGACACATTTTCATAGTTACTTTACTTGGGATTCCCCAGCCTATAGCTCTTCTAGAATAAACTGTCTACCACTTCCTGTTTCACCACAGAGTACCCTCACTATTTCTTTAACTGGGGATGCGGGGAATCTCACTAACATTTGCACTTCCCAGTGGAAAATGAACTTGGATATGTTTCTACCTACAGAGCCGATGCAGTAATAAGTAAAGTGACTTGTACCTGTACAAATCTGTCATCTTGTTAACGTGTCATATTGTCACAAATAAAGAGTATCAAAGTGTTGCCTTGTTTTTAGGCAAGGAGCCAGTGAACGCCTGGTATGAAGAAATTAACGACTACGACTTCAATAGTCCTGGCTTTAGCAGCCTCACAGGTATCTGCTTTCATATTGTTTGTGAATGGAGTTAGAAAGTGTGATTGTGTGTAACCGCTCACTGGCATTAACTAGGAATGCCCAAGTGGTAGGCACTCCAAGCTTGTCATCAGTAAATAATATAATAAATACGCCTTGCATTTGATATAGTGCCTTATCACGTCATTGAGATGCCTCAGAGTGCTTCACAGAATATGATTATAAAGTGAATTGATTGTGTATTTGTTGGCGAAACACGGCAGCCAATTGGACGCAACAGTGTCCCACAAAAGAGTCGTGAATTGAGTGACTAATTTTGGGGGGACGGAAAGCAATCCTTCGATTGACCAACAACCGGTTTTCTACTCACTGCTAGTAAAACAGAGGAGTGTTGCGTTTGTAAACTTGTCTCAGGTTTTGCCCTGCCTGGGAGTCGAATCCGGGTCCTCTTTACTTGCACTGAGCTAATCACTAAGTTCTGAGCGCTCTTACTGAGTGAATAGTGAACCTGTGGAACAAGCTCCCCAGGGAAGCATTGATTCTTTCAAACGCAGATTAGATTAGTTTCCTGTTAGGAAGTAACGTTACGGAATATATGGCACATACGTAATTCGGGACATATGTCCATGTGACCACCAAGAAGGTAGAAGGCGAACTAGACGGATCTTGGACTTTCTTAATCAAGCTTTTCTTATGTTCGTATGTACAGGAATAATAAACTTCTGACCCAGGTTCCTATCAAATGAGCCAAACTGACTGGTAGTAATTTGCACAGGAATTAGGTGTCTATATTGATTTGCTTTTTTTTTCTCCCCCCACCCCACCTCCCCCACTCCCGTCAGGTAAATTTACCCAGCTAATTTGGAAGGAAAGCACTCATCTAGGAATAGCTTATACGGTGGGTGAATCTGGCATTTTCGTGGTAGCTCAATACAAGCCTGCTGGTAACATCAAAAACTCGCGAGTCTTTGGCAGCAATGTGCTGCCGGAAGACAGAGCTTCCTTGGAAAAATTGGAAGCATCCTCAGAGACTCACTCTATCGTCACTGAACCACAGATGACTCCGGATGTCACAGGTACGAAACCATGTTAACCATAAAGTTTATAAATAGCCAGTAGGAAAGTAAGGGTGGCGGGTCAAAGCTAATACAGAGCTTTGGGTATGTTTTCCTAACAGAATATAATACTAATAATAGTCCTTGCATATGATATAGCGCTTTTCACGTCTTCTAGACGTCTCAAAGCACTTCACAGAATACACTGTAAAGTGAATTGACTATATATTTGTGCGCGAAACGCGGCAGCCAATTGTAGTGTCCCCCACGAACAGCCGTGGATTGAAATGACCAATTTATTATTGTTTTATTTGAGGGATTATTATTATCAGGCGTGTGGAGTAAGGAATCTTGCCCAAGGATTCGAACACTAAGTCTCACGCTTGGAAGGCGAGTGCTCTACCCACTGACCTACACAATCCACTCTGACCACTGGATGGCAACATTTGTCTGGACCTCCTCCCGACGTGAAAGGCGCTTAGTAAATATAATTTTGTTTTTGTTGTTGTTGTTGAACACTGTAGATGTCACCTTGCTCTTCTCGCTCTGGCTCTCTAATGAACTGTTCTGAATGGTCTGCGTTTTCTTGTGCAGGTGATCAGATCACTAAGTTTCAGCAGGAGGCATTGGAAGCTCACAATCAGTACAGGCAGCTTCACAACGCACCGTTGCTCACTTATAGTATGGAGCTTAGCAATGATTGCAAGGTGTGGGCAAATGTACTGGCACCTGATGGAGTCATCGAGCAAAGTCCTACCAACCACGGAGAGAACATCTGGGCCAAATTGGACATCACTGATGAACCACTGTCTGGTTGGTGGGCCATTCCTTCATTTTTATGTTGTTCGTTTATCCTTTCTCCTTCCTGCATAGGTCTGACAGCTGGAGAGTACCTCTCAGATAGCCAGGAATCTTTGCATTTGACATAGCATCTTATCACGTCGTTTAAAATGTCTCAAACTCGCTATATCACAGGACATACTGACTACGTATTTGTAGTCGCTGATTATTTTTATCATACGGAAGACCTTTTCGTAGTCCCAAAAGCTAGAGAGCATTGTGTTTCGCTGCATTGTGTGGAGTCCTGTAGCTCAGTGGTTAGAGCACTCGACCTGCAAGCGAGAGACCTGGGTTCGATTCTAGGCAGGGTGAAACTTTGGGAAAGTTTCCTTACTCCACATGCCTCAATAATAATCCCTCAAAAAAAAATTGGTATTTTCAATCCAACAACTGTTTGTGGGACACTGCTGTGCGCAATTGGCTACTGTGGTTCTCCCACAAATATATGGTCAATTCACTTTACAGTGAAGCACTTTGAGACGTCTAGAAGATGTGAAAAGCACCTTATCAATGCCAAGGATGATGATGATGATTCTTATTATTATTATCTCTTTCCCTATCGTCTTCAAACCTATTCTAAACAAAACATTTACCCCTTGTTTTTCAAACCATTCAATGACTGGTTATGGTGAGGTCTGTTGTGCACATCCATGCTTCTGGGTGAAAAGAATGAGTCTCTTTACTTGCCTGACGCTTGTTAAATCTTTACTTGAGACTGCCAGTGCTGTGTTCAAAAGTCAAGAGAAGCAACCTATTTGCATTGATGATATACTTGTCTCTGTTCATTTTAAGGGTATGTATCATGTGCTCGACTCAAAAAAGTATTGTTCGTAACATGTAGCCATAAGATCTTCCTTGTTAATAATAATCCTTGCAATTTGCACAACACCTAAAACATTCAAAATGTTACGACGTGCTTTGCAGACAGTTCGAGTCAAGTGTAGTGACTGCATTTGTTGGTGAGGCAGGCAGATAGATTGCACGCAACAGTGTCCCAAGAAAAGCCACGAAGGGAATGATCAATTTAACTAGAGAATGCTTGGCCGAAACGCAGAGGAGAAGAGGTTTCTTCTCTGCATGAATAGGGATTTTTAATGTCCATCTGGACGGACAGATGGGGCCTCGTTTCAACAGTTCAACCCAAATGGACAAATGAAATGACCGCATTTGTTCCATTACTCTTCCAATGCACACAGACCCGTTCAGTGCTGAGATTCAGCCCATTTATGCTTTTGAAAGAACAGCAACTTTACTGATTGGGGGGGTTTCAGACAAAAGTCTCAAGGGGGCAACAAAGCGTCTGAAATGGTAAAGGCTGAAGAGGGCAGAGGACAAAGCACTGAATTAAAGTACACAGCATGAGACCAGCACACAGCACGAGACCAAACAGCACACAGTCAGAGATATGAAGGAACTTCAAAGGGTAGCTGTAGGATATATTATCCATCTAGGGCCACCGTACTTATTTTGGGCCTTTGGTTTGTAGTTTGGAGAATCCGGTTACACATTCACATCTCATTGATTAACCATTTTTTGGTTTAAAAAAACAGTATTTGAATTAATCCCTGGCTTTGTTTAGGCATATCTCACTCTGAAGCAGTTTAACTTGAAGGAGATCTTACTGCTTGTTTAGTTGCTTACTCAGCTCAACCCACTCCCCAAGGATATTTTTAGACTTTGTACTGACTATTCAATAGGATGAAGTGCTGAGTGGACTAACCAGGAGGCCTCTGATCCTATGCCTTAATAATAATAATAATAATGATGATAATAATCCTTCCATCTTGACTGAGCTCTGGTTAAAAGCTATTTAAAGACCATACCAAGAAGGTCACAGTAAAACTACTCATCAGGAGCCACAGAGCACTCTCGCTGGTAAGTTATTCATTACTATTGATTCCCAAATAAATCTGGTAAAAATATCTTTAATACGTATGGTAGCAATTTGAAATCCTTGCAAACATTATCGTTCCCGGCTCTCGGATTACGCAAATGACTTATTATGCCTTGTCAACCCGCACGAATCTTCATGGCCACAAGCTGCACAGTTCATCAATAATCCAGAGTCCAGTGTTGAAAACTGCCTCTTCTGTTCAGAGGTGGGTCTGCACTGCAGCACTTCGAGGGCCGCATCCTGAAGCCTTCAGGGGATCTGAGATTCTTCCCATTCAGCTTCTGTTAACCCTGCAAGCCAAGTGAGGGCGGTCCTCCCTGATAAAGCGGCAGAAAGCTTGCCAGTGTTCTCAAAGCCCGTGACCCTGGATACAGTTATTATGGGCTATCTCATGAAGGGGACACGTATCAACCATAACTCCTGGGGCAAACGGGAATGAACCCATTGAATGGCATGTTGATAGAGGACCATGTTCCTCCTCGTGCAAACAGACCTCGCGGAGTCTGATCAAATAGCTGCAACAAGGTGCCACCCATCTTGATGTGTCAATGTTTTCTGCCACACATCCTGTTCAATGCAGCTGTCGGTTCCAGCGACAGTCTCAAAACCTTGGAAGTGAAATTCTCTGGATGAACCTTTAACGAAGAGTGACACTGCATTGTTTCATTTCAGGCAAGGAGCCAGTGGACACCTGGTATGCTGAGAATAAGTACTATGACTTTGAAAAACCTGGTCTTAATGAAGTCACAGGTATGTCTTTCTCTCTTTGTAATAATATTAACAATAATAATCCTTGCATTCGGTATAGCACCGTATCACGCCTTTGAGGCGTCACAAAGCGCTTTAGAGAATATATTATGAAGTGAATTGACTGTACAGTTTGTGGGCGCAATGTTTTTGACCGCGCCCTTATACACACACAGATATATACACACACACACACGCACACCTGTTAAATGTTTCATTTGTTTTTGCTCCCACCAGCGCATTTTACTCAGCTGGTCTGGCAGGAAACCAAACAGATGGGGATTGCGTATTCAATCAGTAACAAGGGGGCGTTCGTGGTGGCGCAATACAGCCCACCTGGCAACATTTCCAAACCCAACTCCTTTGAGGCCAACGTACTGCCGTCAGAAGCTTCCATTAAGGCAACCAAGGAGGCTGCCGCAACCAAGGAGGCTGCCGCTACAGAGGTACCTCCAGCCAGAGAGGAACCTCCACCTCCAGAGGTACCTCCAGCCACAAAGGAACCTGTACCTCCAGAGATACCTCCAGAGATACCTCCAGCCACAGAGAAACCTCCATCTCCAGAGCTTCCAGCCGCAGAGGAACCTCCAGTGGCTGAGCAAGCTCCAAAGGAACCCGCAGAGAGCCCAGGTAACCATCATGATCATTAGTCAAGAGGCAAAATACAGGTAGATGCTGGAAATCTGAAATAAAAACAGAAGTCGCTGGGAACATTCAGCAAGTCAGGCAACATTTATGGAGAAAGGAAAATGAGATAATGCTTCATTCAGGTCGACGATCCTTGTGTTTGAGACAGCTTGTACTTGTGTGACCGTGTTTGGATGTGTCTCATTGCAAGAAAGGATGGTGGCAGCCGATTCAACAACAACTTTTAAGAGAGAAAGTGGATCGTTATTTGGGGGAGGAGAGGTTTGCAGGGCTATAGGGAGAGAGCAGTGGGAGTGGGAGTGGGAGTGATCTGAACAGCTCTTTTCAAAGAGCAGGCACAAACAGGATGGACCAAATGGCCTTCTTTTGTGCTGTATAATTCTATGATTCTATGGTCAAGGTGCTCTTTGAGAATCGCTTTATTTATAACCTCTCTCCATATATCAGGGTGACGCAAAAGTCTTTATAACAGACATAGTTCTTTATGTGATGTTCAAAGTAGTTGATTGCCTTGGCATGTAGATGTTTACACAGATCCACAATGCTGTTCCATTGTGTTCCCTCCAGAAGCAAAAGCACCTCCTTCCCTGGAAGAAAAACCTCCGTCGCCACCTCAAGCTCATGTTGCCAAGCCAGAGCATCGTCGCAGATCAGGTAACAAGGCTAGACACCGAGAGGAACCTCGGGTCTCTTTAAGAACGACAAGGAACGCTGACTGTTAAAATCTACAGGTCATCTTATAAGCACATTGATCACTCAGGAGAGCAAAGAAGGATTTAATGCTCTGATTTGATCAGATTGAAAAGCACTGAAGTGAATGGATTTTCACACGTGCATTCCTGCACACTCACACATACCCATTCACACACACACACAATTATTTTGTACAATTTCTACAAGCGCTTCTCATGTCGGGAGGACGTCTCAAAGCTCTCAACAATTCTGGCTGGGCACCTGAGCTGGGGTGGGGGGTGATTATGAGGTGACGGACCAGTTTATTGTGAGGTTTTTTTCAGTGGTTTATTGTGAGGTTATAGTGACTGGTTTATTGTCACACAGAATCCAAGAGGGCGCCGGGGATTCGTCCTTGCCCCAGAAAGAAAGACCCCAAACTAAAGAAAGCGGAACGCAGCCCGTGCAATTGATGAGAACGTCTCGAGCCACGAACTCCAGCCAACTGCAAGCAGCCAGTGAACTTCCACAAGCAACAAGTAATAAATGTCTCTGCTGTTGAGTAACCATTGGTCTCTGTATTCAACGGTAATCGTAGCTCTGAATATTGGTGACATAGTCAAGTCGCTCACTAAATTAATCTCCAATAAACTGGTGAATGGATGTAATACTGTGAGTCACACAATGAAGGTCCCAATGTTGTGTATTGCAATATTAAGTACTGTGTTATATAACTGAATGTCAGTACAGCAACGCAGCTCATGCCATCTACATGGTGTTGCTCCCGTGTTGCTGGAGCAAAATATAACCGCGTTGTTAATGCATGTCAGTAACTGTTTCTGCAAATTCTTGGCAGCATCTGTTACTCCACCTCCGCAGAACTGACTCTGTGTAACTGTACCTACATGCTTCCCTGTGTTACTCACCCACTCTGTAACACCACAAATGCAGGAGGGACATGGCAAAGGAAGTGGCTGATTGTGTATTGTAATTAGGGCGGGCAGGGCGAAACATTAGGCAAATTTCCTTGCTCCACACGCCTCTGTTTACATAAGCACTGTTACCGAACAGTGGTTAGTCGATAGGCACATCGCTTGAAAAAAAAATTGGTGGTAATAATCTCTTGAAAAAAAATTATAATAATTTGGTCACTTAATCCAGGACTGTTTGTTAGAAACTGCCGTGCGCAATTGGCTGCCGCGTTTTGCCCACAAATATACAGTCAATTCACTTTACAGTATATTCCGAGAAGCGCTTTGAAACATCTAGAAGACGTGATGAGGCCGAATGCAAAGATTATTGTTTTTTTTGTAAAAAGGAGAAGTGTTAACTGAGGTAGAGAACGAGGAGAGGGTAGAACCCTTTTTTCACAGAAGGTTGTTGAAACCACCACTAGCGACTGCAGTCCATGACAGCAGTTAAAATGGAATTCTATAAATACCTGAGGAAAAATAATACTTAGCGACAAGTGCCAAGGTCTAGGAATGCAGTAGATAATTCCAGTGAGGGAGCTCGCACCAGTAAGTTTGTTGTGATTTGAAGCAGTCGGAATGAACTAACCGTTGAAACCAGTTCAGGCTCCAAGGTCAAGGGGAGAACTTAATCACAAATAAAGGAAGCATGTGAGAGTTCAAACACATTTATAGGGGTAATTTTCATTTGACACAGAGCAACGATGAATATATGGAATGAATTGTATTCCCTTTAACCATCGAGTCTTGTTATTTGCTTATAAAACACCACTATATTTGTTAGGCTATATTTGTGGTTGGGCGTGTTTGTAGATATGTCCATTTATATATATATATATATATATATAAATGGACATATATATATATAGATATAATATGTGTACATTATGTATACTGTATCTATTTTTATGTGGAAGTTTGTATGTGTCTGAAACATTACAAGCATGAACAGGGTTATATAAATGCTAGTTGTTGTTGTATATGTGTGTGCTGTGTGTTTTCCACAGTCCATTTGAAGAACTCTTTCACGCTGTACTGCAGGGTGACTGAACAGGTTACCAAGGTTAGAGGAACTGAACAGACTTGAGTAAAATACCACAGATCCATTGTCTCTCAGATGAAGTTGTCGGTTTCTCATTGATTTTTCCTTCCGCTTGCGGCAGTCGGCCCTTCTTCAGCCTTTCTGTCCCCGCCCTTTGAAACTCCATCCCACAATCCCTTCACCGAGCTCTCTCTGTTATTTGTTACCAAGGCCCATTTCAAGACTCTTCTCTTCGACCACGCCTTCAATTATCCTCCTACCACTAACCACCCTGCCCTAGACCACTCTGATCCCAACCCCCAGTTTGAGTCCAAATCCCTGATCGTCCAGTGCCTTGGATGTCAAGTTCTCCCAGTTGTGAAAGGGACAGTGTAAATGTAATTTGTTGACTTTGTCTTTTCCTTTCTGTTGCCAATCAGTTTCAAACCAGCTGGCAGATCAAATTCCCCTTAAAATGCACCTAAAATGCCTCTGGAAACGGCATATAATGATACCCCCTGAACTCCCTTTTCCATTAATTTAATTCCAGGACTGCCATTAAGAAAAACATTGCAGGAAGTTCATGAGGCATGACCCATTGCTTCTAAAACAAATGTGACTTTATCTGTCCTTACATACCGTAAAATATTCTGGAGCATTTACCAACTGGTGTTAGCCTGTTGTTTACAGCATTCTCACTTATAGGTATGAAGGTTGTAACTTTGAGTCACATCGGGGACTTTGAGGTCACTGTTTAAGCTGGTGTTCCAGTGCAGTGTTGCGTATTACCGCAGCCAATTTCCACCCAGCAATGTCCTACATACAACAACAACAACAACAACAAATAGCCTTGGATTTGAAACACAACCGCAACAATAAACTGCATTTATACAGCTCCTTTGACTTACCAGGGTGCTGGTAGTCTAGGGTTTGCATCTGAACAGAGGTTGGATTCAAAAGGAGGGGAGGGTAGGTGAGGGGTAAGGTTGGGAGGATGACTGAAGGTCAAAGAGTAAGGTCTGAGATCCAACCACAATTGGTGGGGTGGATAGGTGGGGGACATGGAACAGGCCTGTTAATCAGAGGAAGCGGGCAAGTGGATAATAGATTTAGGAGGTTGCAGAGGTAGGAAGGAACAAGACTGTGGAGGATGAGGATCTTAAACTCGATCCTCTGCGGGATCGGGAGCCAGAGAGTATGGGGGTGATCGGTTCATAGAACAATAGATCGTAAGGTGTTAGCATGGCTCAGTAGATAGCACTCTCATCTCTGAGTCAGAACATTGTGGGTTAGTACTTTGAACACTCCAGCCTGACACTCCAATTCCGTGTAGGCATTATCGTCCTTCGGGTGTGATGTTAACCCACGGTCTAGTAGCCCTGTTTTTGAGTCGATTTTAGAGATCCTGTTGCACAATTCAAAAAGAGAACGGAGTTTCACAGCAAATTGGTTGCAGAGTTCGCCCACACATTAAATTCTATGAAGTGCTTTGAGACATCCTACTAACGGGAAAGGCACTATGTAAATATAACATTTTATTGTATTATACATCAAATCTTAAGATTACATTGATCAGGAGGGAAGGTATTTGTAATGTTATCTAATCCACAAAATGCAATGTAGATCTCAAATCTTTAATGCCAACTTTACAATTCAACTTCTTTCAAATCAACCCCTTTCACCCTCTTTCAAAATCCCCAAGTCATTCTTCCCAGAATCCGTTTATATTTGCACCATCCTTAATCAATTGCCACTTATGGCATTAAATCCACAATGAAATATCTTTCTGTCTTTTTTTCCTTTCTTTTTTTCAATCCAGTTCTCTCAATCTTTGTGGTCTTTTTATTTCTCTTCTCATGGTTCTTCTGCTTTTCCATTTTCTCCTGTTGTTTCTTTATTGTTCTTTGTTTGATCTCCCATGGTGTTGGTCTAAATATCTTTCCTTTTCATCCTTTACCAAATGAGATCCGGGGTTCTTATCTTCCCAACCTCCCAAAAATTCTTTGATCCAGCCCTCCAGTTTAAGGTTTTTCCTCTGAAGCCTTTTGTCTTCTGTGAGCCTTGTCCTTGTTTCTTTCAATTTCTTTGTTTCCGTATCAGTGATCTCAAATTTTCTTTCCTTGCTCCCTTCTTTCTGAGCACCTGTTTATACCGTCCTTTCTGTTCGTTCTTTCTTCTGTCTCTCTTCCTCTAACTTCCCATTCCTTTTTAACATTCCCATTTTTATTATATCTTCCAATCCTAATAAGCTTTTATTTTTACATTGTAGAATTTTAGTCAGTATTGTCTCTTTGTGTATCACTGCTATCCCTACTCTGCCCAATTTTTTTCTTTGTTATACGTCATTAGTTTACCTTTACTGCATAGAGGCATTAGGTAGGGGCCACGCCTGTACCGTATTGGTACAGCAGTCGGCTGTCACACAGGAGGATCGGGGTTCGATTCCCGGGCAGAACGAAACCTTGCATATGTTTTGTTACTCCACACGCCTCTGCTTGCCTGGTTGATAGTCCATTTCCAGGGCTAATAATCCCTTCAAAGAAAATAATTTAAAAAAATAAATAATTATTAGGGGAAATTGGCTGCCGTGTTTCGCCCCGCCCCAAAATAATAGTCAATTTGCTTTACACTACAGTCTTTTGTAGATATCCCGACGACATGATAAAGCGCTACATCAAAATGCAAGTATTATTATGAATATTATTAATTATTGAAGCCCACGAATGGGATCTGAAGGCGAGGATCTTAAAGGTCCGGTCTGCTTGCTGAGGTTGCAGGGAGCCGGGGCGCTGGCAAGCCATGCTGCATGACATTGCATTGTTCAGCAATGCAGCATTACGTGAGTGAGTACAGGCAAGCCTGCACCCCAGACAGGCTGTGAGCCACACGATTGGAAAGAAAACCTACATAATGCAGGCAAAGCGCTGGGAGCACAAGTGCATTGGTTTGTGACCAGGCGACAGTGAATGGACCAGCAAACTCAGGCTACTATTGAATAGAGCCAGTGGGGACGCCGGATTTCAGGGTCGGAGTTGATTGACGGCCAAACCGACCAATAGCAGAGCGGCCGCCTCCCGGGCGGCGTTTGACTGACGTCCCCTCTAGCCAATCAAAACGCCCACTGGCCCAAAGCGGTCCCGCCCTAGAGGCGGGGTCGTCTTGATGACGTGGAGGCTATATAAGGGGGAGTCGCGGCGGTTGGGACTGCAGTTTGTGAGGAGCTTGTTCCAGAGGGGAGGAAGAATTGAGAGAATATATTTTTAAAGAAAGCGGCGGCGCCATGAGGGAAATCGTGCATCTACAAGCTGGCCAGTGCGGCAACCAGATCGGAGCCAAGGTTTGCCCCATCGGTCATGGGGGGGGGGTGGGGGTGACTAATAGTAGGGGTGGTGGAGGGAGTGGTGGGGGGGGGAGAGAAAGAGGTGGTAGGGAGGCAAGGAAGGAACCGAGGGGTGGGGTGTGGGGGGGTAAATTACAATGCGATGAGTGACGAGGGCCATAATGGCGGCCGCGATGGGAGAGAAGAAAGAAAAAAAATTCTCTTCACAACTGCTCAGGGCGGGTTCGGGTTTGGCGCCTTCTAAGGCCTGGGCGGCGGCGCCATTTCTCTTTTTTTTCCCCTTTCCTCTTGTACTGTTCCTAGGTTTATTCAAACCTGGCGCGTGTGTCCCCTGACTTGCGGTGGGGGGGGGGGGGGGGGGAGAGGGGGAAATGGGTGGGTGAAAGAATGAGATGGCGGAGGAGAGAGAGCGAGAGAAAAATGTATATAAAGAGATCTGACTCGACAATGCGGGTGGGGCGAGGCTTGGGCTTTGCCCGCCATTTTCCGCAGAGGCCGCAAGGCGCGCGCGCGGTTTGGGCGAGGCTGTGTGTGCGGGAGTGGGGGGGGGGAGAGAGAGGAAGGGAAAGGCGGGATGGAGAGGAGAGGGGAGGGGGGGGGAATGAATGATTGATGGGGAAATGAGATGACTTCATCAGCTTTTTATTCCTCTCCTCTCTCTCTCTTCCCCCCCCCCCCTCCCCCCACCTTTCTCATCCACCAGCTGCTCCCTTGTTCTCATTCCCTTCCACTCTCTCTCTCTTTCTCTCTCCTCGCCCCATTCCCACAGGGAGGGAAGGAGTGAGCTCCAGCCTTAATACCCGTGAAGTTAACACCATTCCTTAACCCGAACTGTGATTTTTTTCTCTTCCCCCCTCCCACTAGATCTGCTGCAGAGTGAAAAAAAATCTCGAATGCTGCAACACCCCCGGTTCCTCTCTTTCTCTACCCCCCCCCCCCCCCCCCCTTTTTTATATTTCCACTTCACCGATCTGGGAATCTGTAAAGAATTGAGTCTCTCCTAATGGGCTGGGTTTTGGGCTATTGTTCCTACTCCCTCCTTTCCCTCTCCCACCTGCTTTCCCAGGGAATGAGTGAGGCTCTTTGTTTCTTATTAAAATGCTGAATGTTACCTCGTTGCTTTATGTTCTTAGCTGGGGCTTGCAGCTATTGTCCTCGATGACCTTGGGGCTGGGTGGGGGGGGGAGAAGAATCTAGGCATGCTCATGAGTGCTTAGTTTTCTCCTGTAGTGGTACCCGTATAGTAGAGGAGGGATTTGTGTGTTTGGGGTTTTGATTGTTCCCACCATGAGCCACAAGCCTGCATTTACTGTGGGTGTGTCCCGGGTAGTCTGGCTCCGTGAGGCACAAAGGACTATGACAAAGTGTGATGTGGTCATCTGGTTGGGCAAAACATTGCCTAGTGTAGGAGAGAGGGGTAATGAGAGAGAAATGGTGATTTCCATTAAGGTGTGGTCATCCTTGTCTTTTTCGCCCCCCAGCCCCCTCCTTGGTGGTTTCGCGCTTGTGTCTGGCAATGGATGACGTGGCAATTATTTAAGTGGTGATGCTGGAACAGGCAGATGGGTACCACTGACTTTACCCATGGGAGGGGGTTAAATGTCTCCCAAGCTACTGATGCTTCAACAAGCTGAATTAAACCCAGGACCTGTCTTAAATATTAAATCTTATTTTAGAATGCAATTGGACTGCAGTGTTTCCATCTGCAACTCCCGACTGCCCACTTTAAACAGTTTTCCTCATTATATTAGTGGGCTGGCTAGCAGGGCTGTAATTTGACTGAGTTTCCCACTTTACTCAGATTGGAGGTTTTCAGTTTGTACCACTAACTTGATATTGTGCTTAGTTAGATATTCCATGGAGAGTCCTTCAATGCCCTTATTATTTATGAGCATTAATCCTCGTTGACTGCCTTTAGGGCCATCTTAGCCTCCCACCTCCATCTTGGTTGCCAAATCAGTATTCCAGAGTGCTATGGGGCATCCTCCTGTATGTAAGTTGCTATATAAATTTTATTTGTATTGTCATTTTTCTCCTTAGTTCTGGGAGGTTATCAGTGATGAGCATGGTATTGATCCCACTGGAACCTATCATGGAGATGGGGACCTTCAGCTTGAGAGAATTAATGTGTATTACAATGAGGCTTCAGGTATGAATTTTCCCAATTTTTTTTAGCATTGTTAATTTGATAGCCTCACTTGCACACCTAATGTTTTTTTCATCTTTCTCTTCTGAACAGGTGGCAAGTATGTCCCCCGGGCTATACTTGTAGATTTGGAGCCTGGTACTATGGACTCTGTTCGCTCTGGACCTTTTGGGCAGATCTTCAGACCTGATAACTTTGTATTTGGTATGTAAAGTTCTTATTAATAAATAGCCAGAACTAAACACTTGTGTGAAATGTTATCTTCGCCCTGCAGGAATCAAAGCAAGAATCTATTGTGGGAAGCCAAGTTAATTTTGGGTTGCACCAATTCGTATTTATATAAGTCCTTTGCTGGATAGCATCCAGGAGTGCTACACATTGGCTGGCTTGGACACTGAGTAAGGGAGGAGGTGTTTTACTTTCTCCAAGTGCGTAGTAGTCTATATTTCTCCTGTCATTACAATAAAACTCCTGTACACAATTGATTTGAAGGCAAATTTCCATATGGTTAACTTAACCCCCATTTTACACATAGTGAGTTGCCCAAGTTTGATGTCTTTATAAGCAATTTTTTTTGTGTTTTTCGACTTTCTTTGTTGCAGGTCAGAGTGGTGCTGGTAACAATTGGGCCAAAGGACATTACACTGAAGGTGCTGAGCTGGTTGACTCTGTTCTGGATGTGGTGAGGAAAGAGGCAGAGGGCTGTGATTGTCTCCAGGGTTTCCAGCTCACCCACTCACTGGGTGGTGGTACTGGCTCTGGTATGGGCACACTTCTCATTAGCAAGATCCGTGAAGAATATCCTGACAGAATCATGAACACATTTAGTGTTGTACCTTCACCAAAAGTGTCAGACACCGTAGTAGAGCCTTATAATGCCACCCTATCTGTCCACCAGCTTGTAGAGAACACTGATGAGACATTCTGTATTGATAATGAGGCCCTGTATGACATTTGTTTCCGTACCCTCAAGTTGACAACTCCCACTTATGGTGATCTGAACCACCTTGTGTCAGCCACCATGAGCGGTGTGACAACCTGCCTGCGTTTCCCTGGTCAGCTCAATGCTGACCTGCGTAAACTGGCTGTGAACATGGTGCCCTTCCCCCGTCTGCACTTCTTCATGCCAGGTTTCGCTCCTCTAACCAGCCGTGGAAGCCAGCAGTACCGGGCCCTCTCAGTGCCTGAGCTCACCCAACAGATGTTTGATGCTAAGAACATGATGGCTGCCTGTGACCCACGACACGGCCGCTATCTGACTGTTGCTGCAATTTTCCGTGGTCGTATGTCCATGAAAGAGGTTGATGAGCAGATGCTAAATGTACAGAACAAGAACAGCAGTTACTTTGTGGAATGGATCCCCAACAATGTCAAGACCGCTGTCTGTGACATCCCACCCAGAGGCCTCAAGATGTCTGCCACCTTCATCGGCAACAGCACAGCCATCCAGGAGCTGTTTAAGCGCATCTCTGAGCAGTTCACTGCCATGTTCCGGAGGAAAGCTTTCCTGCATTGGTACACTGGTGAGGGCATGGATGAGATGGAGTTCACTGAGGCTGAGAGCAATATGAATGATCTGGTATCAGAGTACCAGCAATACCAGGATGCCACAGCTGAAGAAGAGGGTGAATTTGAAGAGGATGAAGACATTGCTTAAGTATTGTTTGTAGAGCTTAATATTCCTTTTTGTTTCACTTAAGACCTACCTATCTGATCATGTCCTTTCACAAAGACTTGTCTGATCATGTTTGTTCTTCCTGCTTCTGTATTGTTGTTTTCTGTGCTCCCTTCCCGAATGCTGCATTCCCTAGAGAGATCTAGATTCTTCCCTTGCACACATCACATGGTAAAATTGTCTGGAGATTCCTGGAAATGTTCATTTCTGTAAGAGTCAAGGTTTGGCTAGCACTGACCTTTTTGATTTATTTTTGAATCTTGACGGTTGTGCTACATGTTGGCTGGAACATTCCACTAGTCATGTCAAAGCAGCTGCCTCCATTGAAAATCTCAAATCTTTAGTGTGGAAATTTACTTTTTAAACCTTCTCCCACCTCCCTCCTCAAATATAACATGTTGGGGTGGAAGGCAGGAGCAGTACAGACATACAGATCTTTCCTTCCTGTTCTCAAAATGATTTTGGAACTCTGGACAAATATTGATCATGGTCAAATTGAAAACCTGTGCAGTGTAAGGCCTTTATTTTTGTTCAGTGTATTTCTGTAGCTATGGTTCTGGAACACTTTGTTGGTCCTGCAAATTCTGCTACTCTGGCTGTGTATATTTGCCTAATGGTACAATTGTGCAAGAAAGTAAAACAGTGGTTTGCAGGTTACGACCAGAACTCAATTTCTCAATGTATTTGCATTTTACCAGAATCATGAAGTTTATGAGATCACAATTTGAGGCAATGCATGTGACGGGTCAATATTCTGGAACCTTTGTATGGAGGGAGCTTGACTCCTGTGAAACTTGGTTGGCCATTAAAATCATTTCAGCACGATTTACCTTTTGAAAGTTCTTCATTCATTCTCTACCACGCATTCTTCATACAGACCAGTTATATATTGGTAGAACCATAAGTCTAGTCTCACTTCTGTCCTAGCTTGGCAATGTTGCACCTTTTCCATATATAACCCCTGTTTGGGTTTAAGCTTGCCCTTAATAGAACAGGTACCAACTGCAGCCTAATCACCATGTCACACAATTTGAGGTCTTTACAGTTACTGATTTTCACCATGAATGATTTCCACTGAAGAACCTTGGATTGGAGGAGTTTCGGGGAGGTGTGCGTCCTGCAATGGAGCTGATTGATACAGTTTGCCTTTGACCCACTTGCTGGTGACCTCACAGTGACGCTTTGTTACATAACCATTCTTGAAGACCTTACATTTACATGTGCTTCCTTTATTGCTCACCTCTACAATGCAGCCAAAACACTCACCCATGCCTTTGTCACTTACTGAACAGACTATTCCAAAGCCCTTGTGTCAATGGTCTCCCCAGCTGTGCGATACACAAAATGCAATGAACCTGAACCACCTGCCTGGATTCTTGTGCCTGCAAAGCCCTACACCCATAAATAAATCCACCAACTCGCAGTTACCTAATGGTTCATTTAAATAACAAAAATTATATTTGTATAGTGCCTTTCATGTCCGGAGGATGTCCCAAGGCGCTGATATTCTCATTTACAAATCATAAAATGCCCTTTCACCTCCTGACCCATCCAATCTGCTTAGTGCTTCTTCTCTCCCCCCCCCCCCCCCCCCCTGCTACACAATACCCCTGATCTTAAATCGTGGAGAATGAAATGGGAACAAAGATGGCATAGAACGCAGGACAAAAAACATCAAAAGTAATTGAGCACACCTTCCTTATACCTTCAAGTGAAGTATCCAATGCCTGGATCACAGGAGGAGCAATTTGTGTTAATTCATTATTCCGCTACACATCATTGTCAAAAGCAAAGACTTCCACTCGTAGGTCTAATATTGGTCACTAGTCACCCAGTAATAAGACCAGCCTACATATCGGGAGCCATTTTATTGTCTAAATTTCCTTTTAATAATTGCAACAATGTTTTTCTGTCAAAATGGCTGCCTACCTGTGGTAAGAATAATAAGGTACGGTATAGTTTTAAATCTTAAATCTTTAAAGTATAAAACGTATATGAACCCAGAAGTCCAAGTAGTCATAATAAATTACCAATAATTAAGTTACAATCACAAGTCATTACTATTGCTGGAGCAGTACATAATTGTTTTCTGACAAGGCCCTTGCTGTTTTCTGACTGTTCCTTGGCCTCTGAAAAGGGTGTCAGTACAGAGTGGCCAAGAGTTGCATTAGATAGGTGATTGCTGAATAGAGGTGGCTTCTTATGATTAAAAAAAACAATAACCAATTATTATGAGAAATTATTATTAGGCGTGTGGAAGTAAGGAAACTTGCCCATGGTTTCACCCTGCCTGGATTCGAATATTGGTCTCAGGTGAGTTCTCTAACTGCTGAGCTAAGGACTCCAGGTATTGCAAAATCTGTCTTGCATGGCTATTAACCAAACCAATGTTGGGGCAGGGAGTCAGGGAGTCATAGAGCAGGCCAGTGCCTGAGGGAGCCGACCGGTCGGTATGTTAGTAACAGATCACAGAAGATCTCTTCTGTCAGTTCCTTGCAAGCCGATGCCCTAAAGGATTGGAGAGCTGAACAGTTTTACTTGGTTCAACTCTGAAGTCCCCAACCAAGCCTTGGCTCTCAACACCTTCAGCCCAATCAATCTCTTGGGGATTAGGTGAAGTAAGAATACACAATTCCAGAGAGGGTTCAGCACCTCAGTGAGAGTGTGCCATACTTTTGATATTAACTTCAATACATATGCAAGGATTATTATTTATTATAATAAGGGAGCATGCAATTTTTTTCCCCTGAAATCATTTTTTTTGGGGGGGGGGGGGGGGGGTTAAATTACTTAGGTAGATTGAAGATGAAAAACCAGGTTGGGGGTGGGTGGGTGGGGTGGGAAGACAATATAACGTCATCATTTGCCACATAACATTGTGACAAGCTATTAACAGGATGGGGTTTTAAGGTTAGGGAGTTACCAGGGTAACAACCCATATATGAAAAAAAACACCATATCTTAAGCAAGGGGAAGGGGGGGGTGGGGAGCTCCTGGGCTGTATGAGGGTGGGGGGGTGGGGGGCAATATGAGGGAGATCGTCCATGTACAGGCCGGGCAATGTGGCAATCAGATTGGAAGCAAGGTGTGTATTTGTATAGGGGAAGTAGTGAGTAGAGTTCCAGAGGGTTTGTGCTAACACACACACACACACACACACACACAGCTACTGTCAGGGAGGTTTGCAAGAGCCTACAGGAGATGACTGCAGTCCCAGTGGTGGGTGAGGCTGGGGCGAGTATGTTGAGTGTCGCATTCTTGTCCCCTTTGTTTGCGAATTGACTGACTGAGACGCCAATTACTGCTGCCGGTTGATTTATTAGATGTGGATGTCCACAAGCTGCGTTGGAAATGTGTTTACAATAAGCCACAGCCAAGGATAGGGATGTCACTGGGTGTGAAGCCAAATCTATTCTGCACATTGCCTTTTATTTGCAATCTTATTTGCAGCATTTCAATTAAAATCGTCCTCTCCACGCCTCCTCCCGATCAATCCCACATTCAAATTAGCCCTCAGTGAAATCCTGGCATTGCTGTCAGAGAAGTGTGCAGGATTCACATTGCAGATATTGTAAATATTAATTAGATGCAATCTAGAGTGTAAAAGATACCCAGGAAAATAAAAATGGAACTCGCCACAGTGAATGTGTGCACCGTTGTTTAGGAGGCAATTTCAAGGTAACACATTTGAAACCCCTTCACACAGATCACGGTCTCTCTCTCTCTCTCATACAGTGATGCTTAATCCAATACAATTTACAAAACAAAGCTACAGAATTGCTTCCCAAGAGTACAGGGTGATCAAAAAGTCGTGATACCATTACAATTAAATAAATTATGACATTGACAATTGATGGATGAAAAACAGTTTTAAAATCCTCTAACCCTAGATATATGTTATTGAATATAAATATTCCTGTTTTTAGAGTTTGCATTCTTCTTACTTGCCAAGCTGGCTGAGGAGGGGTTGAGTGTGCAAGTGAGGCTGGGGGAGGACAAGGGCAGATAGAGAGGCAGAGAGGATGTTTGACAAATGCTGTTTCATATAACTACTGTACTAACAATCTCTCCCCCCAAAAAATGGTAATTTCAATCCACGACTTTGTGGGACACTGCTGTGCATAATTGGCTGCCGCGTTTTTCCCACAAATATACTGTCAATTGCAACATCTAGAAGAAGTGAAAAACGCTATATCAAATGCAAGGATTATTATTGTTAAAACTGATATGACTCCCCTTCCCTTTCATGGTTTTACCTCGTCTCCCAGACCTTATACATTGGGAGACCCACTTGACCAAATGGTGAGACTGCAATGTGGTGCTCCACTGGATTAAATAAATACACGAGTGATTCATGTGGAGCTCTGTGATATGGCCAAACAAAGTAGGTTTTTCCCATTGCCAGAGTGTCATTCGCTTCATACCTAAAGGGGCTGCACGATAAGAAATTTACATGTTGTAGATCCTAGTTACACCAAGCTGAGAAGGATCTTAAAGTCTGTTGTGCTCCAGAGGAATGTCATTTGCGGGAACTCAGACTGATACTCAAAGATGCATTTGATAAAACAAAATAGAAACTCTTGTAAGAGATGCTAGAGGAATGAAGGCAAGTGGAGTCTTATCAACTGTCAATATTTACACCCTGGAAACATCAAACAGGTAAGGCATTGGATAGTTTTGGGGGTACTTACATTACAGATGTTTATTTTGTGCTCAAATTAAGTTGAGTTGAAAGTAATGATAATTACATAATAATCCTTGCATTTGATATAGTGCTTTTCATGTCTTCTGGATGTCTCAAATCGCTTCACAGGATATACTGTAAAGTGTATTGACTGTATATTTGCAGCCAAATGCGGCAGCCAATTGCGTGTCCCACAAACAGTCGTGGATTGAAATTACCAAGTTTTTTTATGATTTTATTTTTGGAGGGATCATTATTAGTCCTGTGGAGTAAGGAAACTTGCCCAAGGTTTCGCCCTGACCTGCCTAGATTTGATACACAGGTCTCACACTTGTAAGGCGAGTGCTCTAAGAAGCACTGAGCTACAGGACTCCAGTGTGGTTCACTGAAAAAATCTTAGTGTAAGCTCCAAAGACCTCGTGTTCATTCTAGTTCTGTGGATTGAACAGTCTCTTGGGAAGGTGAAATTCTGGTGGATGATAAATGTATTTAACCTTAGGTGGATTACGGTGGGGAAACGATATTAGTGGCCAACATCATCACATCAAATGTGCTCCAGTCAACACTGGAAGGTTAGTGACTTCCTCAGTTCACATTCACGTTTCTGTTCCTCTCTCTGTTTGTTTAGTTCTGGGAAGTTATCAGCGACGAGCACGGAATCGATCCGACCGGAACTTACCATGGAGACAGCGATCTGCAACTCGAAAGGATAAATGTGTACTATAATGAAGCCACAGGTATTGCTAATAATAAATAATAATCCTCGCATTGGATGTCGCCATGTCTCGATGCGCTTCACAGAATAGGGAATTGACTGTATATTTCATGGGCGAAACACGGCAGCCAATTGCGCACTACAGTGTCCCACAAAACAGTCAGTAATACTGTAATCATACCTGGGATTTAGATGCTGCGGCTGGCAGCTTATTTGCTATGTCTTATTTTTACATTCTTCTGAACAGGTGGCAGGTTTGTGCCCCGTTCGGTTATGGTAGATCTGGAGCCCGGTACCATGGACTCTGTTCGCTCCGGACCCTTTGGACAGATTTTCAGACCTGATAACTTTGTGTTCGGTGGGTAAAATCTATGTAAGTGGTTAGCGTTGTGCATATATTTTTTTTGCATTTGGATGAATGAGGAAAGGGCGAGAAAGTCCAACAAATAACAATGATATTCCTTTGCATTCGATAAAGTGCTTTGTCACGTCTTCGAAAAGTCTCAAAGCACTTCATAGAACACACTGTCGTGTGACTGAATTGACAGTGTATTTTGTGAGCGAATAATCTGAATAATAATAATAATATTGATAATACAAGATTCTTGTATTGACAGAGTGAGACTGTTTCCCCTGGTAGGCGAATCTACATCTAGGGATCACAGTTTTAAAATGAAGGATCAGCCTTTTCGAACAGAGTTGAGGAAGCACTTGTTCACTCAGAGGGTAATGAATTTATATATTTTTTCCTTTACTGCAGGTAACAGTGGTGCTGCTAATAACTGGGCTAAAGGACATTACACTGAAGGTGCTGAACTAGTTGACTCTGTGATGGATGTGGTGAGGAAAGAGGCAGAGGGCTGTGATTGTCTCCAGGGCTTCCAGCTCACCCACTCACTGGGTGGTGGTACAGGTGCCGGTATGGGCACACTTCTCCTTAACAAGATACGTGAGGAATATCCTGACAGAATCTTACTGTCTTTCAGTGTTATCCCATCGCCCAAAGTGTCAGACACTGTGGTAGAGCCTTATAATGCCACTCTATCTATTCATCAACTTATAGAGAACTCAGATGAGACATTCTGTATTGACAATGAGGCCCTATTTGACATTTGTTTCCGTACCCTCAAGCTGACAGCTCCCACTTACGGTGACATGAACCACCTCATCTCGGCCACCATGAGCGGTGTGACAACCTGCCTGCGTTTCCCTGGACAGCTCAACGCTGACCTGCGTAAACTGGCTGTGAACATGGTGCCCTTCCCCCGTCTGCACTTCTTTGTCCCAGGCTTTACTCCTCTAACCAGCCGTGGAAGCCAGCAGTACCGGGCCCTCACAGTGCCTGAGCTCACTCAGCAAATGTTCGATGCTAAGAACATGATGGCTGCCTGTGACCCACGACACGGCCGCTATCTGACTGTTGCTGCAATTTTCCGTGGTCGTATGTCCATGAAAGAGGTTGATGAGCAGATGCTAAATGTACAGAACAAGAACAGTGCCTATTTTGTGGAGTGGATCCCCAACAACGTGAAGACTGCTGTCTGTGACATCCCACCCAGAGGCCTCAGAATGGCTGCCACCTTCATTGGCAACACCACAGCCATCCAGGAGCTGTTTAAGCGCATTGGTGAGCAGTTCAGTGCTATGTTCCGCAGGAAAGCTTTCTTACATTGGTACACTGGTGAGGGAATGGATGAAACTGAATTCATTGAGGCTGAGGGTAATATGATCGATCTCATATCTGAGTATCAGCATTACCAGGATGCCACAATTGGAGATGAGGTTGCTAATGATAACAACGAAGAAGACTGAGCAGGATTCTGTTCAGGCTTAAGAATTACTGAATTGTCACACTGACATGTATATCATCTGTTAGCCACTGTTCATTTGTTTGATGCTTCGCTGCTGCATTGACTTCAATTAAAACCACCTGGAGTGATTGGGGATATTTACTTGTAAGGTTCAAATCAATATCCGCACTTGTTAAGAGTACTTCCAATCAAAATCACCCATCTTCTCTCAACCAGCAGTATAATCATTCAGAGGTTATCCAGAAATGTTGTTTTCAACTGGTAAGTCACTGCATGGTGGATCCCTATTTTACTGGGTATTCCAACCGAAGCACATTTGCTTATTAAAGATTAGGACAGGCCCTTCACTGCATATTTAGACTATGGGCAGAAGTAGTTGCTATTTATTTTATTCCCATATAAATAAGTAATGCAACTTGTTTGACGGAGGGGCGTGCAAGACAATCTATTTGGCCCTTGGGATGAACAATAGAACCAAAGGTCAGAGAAGCAATGATCATGCTGGTAGTGATTAAATAAATATGAGAGAAAGCTAGGCTGGAGAATGAAAGATTGGTGGCCGAAGCCCTTTGAGTTAGCACATTAGTGGGGAGCGAGGCCATCGAGGGCTTTGAAGGTGAGGATTCAAGATCTTGAATTGAATCCTCTGAGTGATGAGGAAGGAAGCCAGTGGAGTCGGGCCAGAATGGGGGCACATGATAGTACACGGGCTGCAGAGTGGAACAAGTCATGGAACATGGAACATGTCAAATGCAAGTGTTATTATTAGTATTATTATTACTATTAAGCATTTCGCTCCAACCCAGCTCCCTCTTTAAATGTTTAAGCATATTGTTTTGACATTTGGGAAACAAGGTAGGCAGGTAGTTAGGTTACTTTGTGACATGGGTGGGGAGGGGAGGGGAGGCAGCTCTGTTAGCTCAGAGTATTGTGTATTGTGACATGGGGCGCCATGTACATGGGCAGCGAAGGGTGACAAGCATAAAGGGGGGGGGGGTGGGAGAGACATATGGGGCAAGTGTGGTTGCCTAGCAACGGCGACTCAAAACCAATCATGGAACGCCCCCCTATTGAATTGGACCAATGGGCGGGCAACGATGTTGATCGGCAGGGGTCTCATCCAATGGCGAAAGGGGCAGCGATGACGCGTCGGTATATAAGGAGTGTGCGAGAGCCGGCCAGCCGTTTGAGCCACTTTGTTCCGTAGGAGAGGGTAGCTTAGAGAGAGAGAGCTATCTGGCAATATGAGAGAGATCGTGCACCTGCAGGCCGGACAGTGCGGCAACCAGATCGGAGCTAAGGTCTGTACTATAGCCACTTTGGAGAATGGAGGTAGGACGAAGGAGGTCATTTGCAGGCCGGCAATTTTATTTTTCCCGGGAAATGGCCCCATTCTTCCCCAGTAGAAGAACCGGGGAAAAGAGCGGCCTGGCGTCATTTTGCGCGAAGCAGGCCCCTCGGTGCAGGAATCGGTCGGTGTGCGTGTGTGTTGGGCATGTGGGAAGAATGTCCCCTTCGTGCTCTTTTCGTGCCCCCGCCTTGTCATGGCCGTGAGCGGCAAGGCAGGGACGAGGAGCAGCGCCTGTGCGCGGCAGCAGAGACTGGCAAGCCGATGGCAAGTGCCCAACTGTCAAACGAACACCCGCGCCGCTTCCAACTGCCGCGCTGGGCATGCGCAGTGCCACGGTTATTGTGGCCGGAACCATGGCAACGGACGAGCCTTTCGTATGCGCGCGCAGCCTCCATGCCGCCGCAGCTCCAGCTCTCACACAGAAGGACAATTCGATGTGGGGCGAATCAACCTGTCTTATCTCACCTCTTTGGGATCCACTTGGAAGGGGGTTGCAAGAGACGAATAAACTCGGTCTTTTGTCTCCGACCTTGCTCGGTATTCCGACAAGAGGGAGGGAGGAGAATCAAAATATTATTATCATCATCAAAGAATCGCCTGTGGTAGAAGGAGGCCATTCGGCCCATCGTGTCCGTGCCGGCTCCGAAAAGAGCTGCCCAACTCGTTCCCCCTGACCCGCTCTCTCCCCATAGCCCTCGAGTCTTGTCCTCCCCCAAAAAACCCATGTATGGTTTCAAACATACCCATGTATGAATCAGGTAATGCATTCCAGATCCGCACAACTCGCTGGGTGAAATTTATTTTTCCTAACCTCCCCTCTTGTTTCTTTTAACATCTATCTTGAATCGGTGTCCTTGGATTACTGACCCACATGCCAGTGGAAACGTTTTTTCCCAGTTCAACCTATCAAGTCTCCTCATGATCTTGAAAACCTCTGTTAAATCCCCTCTTAATCCTCTCTGCTCAAGGGAGAATAATCCCAGTTAAAAAATCCTTGCATTTGATATAACGCTTTTCACATCTTTAAGACGTCTCAAATCGCTTCACATAAATATATTGTAAAGTAAATTGATTTGTGGGTGAAACCCAGCAGCCAGTTGCTCTAATAATAATAAGATATTGATTAAAGTAAATTGATTTGTGGGTGAAACCCAGCAGCCAGTTGCTCTAATAATAATAAGATATTGATTAAAGTAAATTGATTTGTGGGTGAAACCCAGCAGCCAGTTGCTCTAATAATAATAAACATGATAAGATATCAACAACAAGAACTTCAAAATTACATTTGTATAGCGTCTTTCTACATAGAATGCCCTGACAGATACGGTGGCTCTTCAAAAAGGAGAAGCAGAAACAACATTGGTATGACAGGATATTGCAGCACCACCAGTCAAGTTATCATGGGAGCCCCCATGATTGTAAACTCTTCTAAGGTGTTCAAGTCAACTCTCCTGGTACCTAACCAGATGCACAGGTCAAGTGGCAGAGGGAAATAAACTTGCCCTGCTTCAAGTCTTGCTTGATTGTTCAATAAATAAAGCAGAGAGATTTGGAGAAAATGTTATTATGTGGGTTGTTATGGAATGTACTTCCAAAAACTGCTCATCGGCAGGAATTGGATTACCAGAATAGTCACTCATTCGGCTCCTATTAACCCTGCAAGCCCAAGCCCTAACAGAATTATGTCATAATTCTAGCTGAACAAAAAAGTGGGGAAGTAATGCGGTTTTAGCTGGTTAGATTTTAGCTGTATCCAATGAACACTCCAGGGTCCCCTTTTGACCAGCCTTGGCTCTTGCTAACCTGCACTTAATGCGGTAAAAATGATTTTTCTCTCCAGGGAAAGAGTGTTCATTACAATTTTTTTGTGGAATTTCCATGGGTACATGGAACATTGTTTGGTTTGGATACTCTCAAACATGGTGATGAGTTTCTGCATATCTTAGACACCAGACAGACCAACAGAGTCCATAAAGTCCATGAGTCCATGGCTGGAGAAAAGGCAAGAAAGGGAGTAGTTCTTCCAGAAAGTCAGAATGAGCCAAATGGCCTTCTATAAATCTGTTCCAAATGAAAGTTGACATCCATTCTGAAGTTCATTAAAACTCCACAAGCTATACTCAATTTTTCTTTTAAAAATGCTTATTTGACTTCAAAGTTAAAATTTCACTGAGATTTTAACCAAATCCGTCAACCAAAATAATTGCATACAATAGAGTAATTTGGAAATCATATGCACTTTTTCACAGAGGTAGGTAATGATTTTTTTTTTTAAAGTTCTAGCAACTTTAAATATTCAAAGTGTAAGCAGTAAAATTCTTAAACTTCAGCAAAATTTAAAAGTTGGTACAATTCAAACACAAACTCATTATTGTATAATAAGAATTGATAGACACAACGTTTTTTTCCTCCAATCCCTGCACTTCATTCTGTAATACAACTAGATTCTCACTGCTGACACTTCAAGGACCTGACATTTCCCCAGAACTACAACAGCAAATTGCATTTATATGGAGCCTTTCATGTCAGGTGGGCGTCCCATGGTTCTGGCAGTAAACTAAAGTTGTCAAAGTGTCTTTTGATGAGGTATTTTTCAACTCAGAGTAGATGGCAATAAAGCATGGAAACAGAAATCCACGTCACTTTCAGGATTCACTTTCAAAGGATTCACTGCATTTTCATAATGTTTTATGACCAGACCCCTTTCTTAATGGAAGGCCAAGGCAGAAGACACATAATTGTCCACAAATCTACAGTTGGCTTTCCTGTCCCGATCCCTCCCTTGCCATCTTTCCTCCCTTTTACCATTAATCCCACTTCCATGACTGTTTGTGGGATACTGCTGTGCGCAATTTGGCTGCTGCGTTTTGCCCACAAATATACAGGCAATTTTCCTACTCTTCTTTGTCCCACCCCGACCCCTCCCCCCTGCTCTAACTGTAAGCGCCTTGGAACATCCTCTCGACATGAAAGGCGCTATATAAATGTAAATTTTGATAGATTAATTTAATTGGCAATTTGATATAATTATCAAATTATATTTACTATTGTATTACTTCCCTACTTTTATATCTCCTTACATGTTAGCTGTAAATAAGGAGAGAAATCAGAAGAGAGCCTGTTGATCTGTTTGAGGCTCTTACCACTACAGATGGATTTGGTTGAGCAAATTTCAATCCAAATATGTCTTAACTTTAGGAAAGCTATTCCTGAACTATTTATTAGGTTTGGTACTTCCCTGAAGAATTTCAATAACTTCATGAAGTATGACACTGACTGGTTTATCATTTCTAATCAATGTCTTGTGTTTTTTGCACATTGGAGTAAATCCCAGGAAGCATTTAGACATCTTACTAAAATGGAAGATTTATCAATAATTCTATTTAATATTCTTGATTTGGGAGTGCATTCAATTTGTGAAATGATGAAAGATAGGTGCTTTTAAAAGTGAAAATATAATGGCTATTAAGTTGCGCCTGATCAGATTGAGTCAGCGCCTCCGTCCATTACATGTTTGATACTTTTCTTTATCTCTATTAATGTGACTTTTCTTTTTGTTTAGTTCTGGGAAGTTATCAGCGATGAACATGGTATTGATCCCACTGGAACCTATCATGGAGACAGCGACCTTCAGCTGGAGAGGATTAATGTTTATTACAATGAGGCGACAGGTAGCAATTGAGTATGTTGGAGATAGTATTAGTTTTATAACATAGCAATTTCTACCAATTTCTTACACTTACGTTTTTTAAAAAAATATACAGGTGGCAAGTACGTGCCTCGTGCAGTTCTTATGGATCTAGAGCCTGGTACCATGGACTCTGTCCGTTCCGGACCCTTTGGGCAGATATTTCGACCAGATAACTTTGTGTTTGGTAAGTGAAATGTGTAAGTGACTAGCATAGAATGCTTTAATATCTTGTCTGCAGATTTAGAACCTGGAGGGATTTTAATTTCAAAACACTTGGCTGTTAAGTGAGTGAAGGATTCCTGGGTATGCAGACATTCAATTGTCTCTGGCAGGTAAAGTAATACAACAAAGTAATATTTCTATTGACAAATTTGGGCCATGTTAGTAGATCAAAGGGGAAGGACTTGTTTTTTTAAAACATGGCTTTTAAAAAACACAATATGAGATTGTATAAGATAGAAGTCACTTCAGAATCAGAGGTTATTGGAATCCTGTTTAATTTAGTCCAATCTACATATTTTAATAAAAAATTTATGTTAATAAATAAAGTTGCCCTCTAGAATAAATCCTATAATAATAATCCTTGCTTTTTATATAGCTTTTCACGTCTTCTAGACGTCTCAAAGACTGTAAAGTGAATTGACTATATACGTGGGCGAAATGCGGTGGCCAATTGCGCACAGCTGTGTCCCATAAACAGTCGTGGATTGAAATGACCAATTTATTATTTTTTTGAGGGATTATTATTAGGCATTGGAGTGAGGAAATTTGCCCGAGGGTTTCACCCTGCCTGGAATTGAACCCAGATCTCTCACTTGTAAGGTGAGTGCTCTAACCACTGAGTTACAGGCCAGGACTCCACGTCCAAACAGCAGGTTTTTGGCTTAACAGAAATGTCAGCAGCCTGTTTGAACTTGTGGGCATCATGGCTCTCCTTGTCTGAGGTTCATAAACTGTGTAAACTTTAACAGATAGTTATATTTATCCAGAGCTAATTGTGTTCCCTCCCTTCCTATCCAAGCTCGGAGGCAAATTATAGCACCTTTATTACTTTTGTGACTCAGACCAGCTAATTCAGTCAGGGATCTTTCTGATCTTTATGACTAAGTCACTCACTAGATAAACTCATTGACTCACCCAACTTTAGTTCAGGTTGATAGCAATAATCCTCGCATTTGTTGAGACGTCTCAAAACACTTCACAAGATAGACTGTAGAATGATCTGACTATGTGAACTCCAGGGTCGATTTGTGCACAGCAATGTCCCCAAAACAGCCATGTAAGCGACCAGTTATATTTGGGGATTGTTGGCCAGGACACTAGGAGAAGCACCCTTCTTTTTTCAAATAGTGCCATGGGATCTTTAACATCTAGATGGACAGGCAGACTAGATCTCAGGTTAACAGCTTAACTGTAGGATAGTACTTCGGACAATGTACCCCACCTCCAGCACTGCATTAAAGTGTCAGCATAGACTTTTGGCTTCCAAGACCTGACCTGGGGCATGATCCCACAATCTCCTGACTCAGGGGCAAGATTGCTACCAACTGAGCCAGGCTGGCAACAAGAGGGTAAGGGTAAGCTTGACTGAGAGTGTACCACCCTCAAATGTAATCACGTTTTAAATAAATTGAATGTACAAAACCCTCTTAAGAAATTATCTACACAAGTCTTTGTGTTTGTAAAATATTAAAATATGTTTTACTTTAATTTTCTGGTTAGTAATTTTCTCGGCTTTTCCTACCTATATTTTTGTTCTGTAAAGAACATGTTGACAAACTAGCCCCCTGGTTTCAACTGAAAAAGATGTTTCAAAATGCTGGATATTAATAGAGTACAGTGACTGTGGGTTTTGTTGGCGAACGTGGCAGTCATTTGGTGCGGAGAAATGTCCCACAAACTGATGAAGTGAATAATTATTTAATTGAGGGATTGTTGGCTCTCCAATTTTCCAATAATGCCATGGGATCTTTAACCAGAACAGGCAGAGGGGTCTCAGTTTTAAAGGATGGCACTGGCAACAATGCAATGCTCTGCCCCCCCCACCACCTCCCCCTCCCCCTCCCCGCTCCCAGCATTGAATTGGAGAGACATCTTAAACAATATGAGTTCCAAGTCCCAGCAAGAATAAACCCACAGGATTCTGACATCACAATGTATAATTTTCACTGATAACCAGATGATAACTTCAGCCCACTAAAACCTACATTACTTTTAGTTTCTCGTTAACCACAGTTCATGATGATAGAAACATCACACCAGAATCCACTGACCAATAACACTAAAGCATACATTGTTGCACTCTAACGCACGCTTAATTCATCATGAAGGAAGCTTAAGGATTTGTTTGCTTTCGTTTCTTTCAGGTCAGAGTGGTGCTGGTAATAATTGGGCCAAAGGACATTACACTGAAGGTGCTGAGCTGGTTGACTCTGTGCTGGATGTGGTGAGGAAGGAGGCTGAGAGCTGTGATTGTCTCCAGGGTTTCCAGCTCACCCACTCACTGGGTGGTGGCACTGGTGCCGGTATGGGCACACTTCTCATTAGCAAGATCCGTGAAGAATATCCTGACAGAATCATGAACACTTTCAGTATTGTGCCATCCCCCAAAGTGTCAGACACTGTAGTAGAGCCTTATAATGCCACCCTATCTGTCCACCAGCTTGTAGAGAACACTGACGAAACCTACTGTATTGATAATGAGGCCCTGTATGACATTTGTTTCCGTACCCTCAAGTTGACAACTCCCACTTATGGTGATCTGAACCACCTTGTGTCGGCCACCATGAGCGGTGTGACAACCTGCCTGCGTTTCCCTGGTCAGCTCAATGCTGACCTGCGTAAACTGGCTGTGAACATGGTGCCCTTCCCCCGTCTGCACTTCTTTGTCCCAGGCTTTACTCCTCTAACCAGCCGTGGAAGCCAGCAGTACCGGGCCCTCACAGTGCCTGAGCTCACCCAACAGATGTTTGATGCTAAGAACATGATGGCTGCCTGTGACCCGCGACACGGCCGCTATCTGACTGTTGCTGCTGTTTTCCGAGGCCGTATGTCCATGAAAGAGGTGGATGAGCAGATGCTAAATGTACAGAACAAAAATAGCACCTATTTTGTGGAATGGATCCCCAACAACGTCAAGACTGCTGTCTGTGACATCCCACCCAGAGGCCTCAAGATGTCTGCCACCTTCATCGGCAACACCACAGCCATACAGGAGCTGTTTAAGCGCATCTCTGAGCAGTTTACAGCTATGTTCCGGAGGAAAGCTTTCCTGCATTGGTACACTGGTGAGGGCATGGAAGAGACAGAATTTACTGAGGCTGAGAGCAACATGAATGACCTGGTGTCAGAGTACCAGCAATACCAGGATGCCACATCTGGAGAGGAGGCTGAAGAAGAAGAAGCAGGCGGAGAAGAAGCAGCTTAACATACATTGTGTACACTATATTCAGAGCTTCAGATGTGCATTATTAAATTCCTATTATACACTTTCTTGTTTTCATATTGAATGGTACTTTTTAAAGAGATTAAATTTAAATGATTGCATCAGCACCTTAATTGGAGTATTTTATTCCAAAGTTAAAATGAACATGAATGTCTAGAAATAGAATTTTAGGCCACAGAAGGTAATTTTGTCCCTTGTGCCTGTTGGAGCTCCCTGGAAGGGCTTTCTTTTTATTTACACTCCACCTTTGACGTGAAAGGCACTATACAAGTGAAAAAAATTACGTTTAATTTTGTTGTTTGTATTTTTTTATTTTCAGATATTTATGTAATACACCTTTACAAACCTATGGTTCATAACATAAATCATAGAAATTTACAGCAGAAAAGGAGGCCATCGAGTCTGTGCCAGCTCTTTGAAAAGTCAATCCTACTCCCCGACTCTCTCCCCATAACCCCACAAACCCGTCCTCTCCAAAAAACCATCTACCTCTCTTTTAAAAGTTGTTATCGAATTGGCCTCCACCATCCTTTTAGTCAATGCATTCCAGATTCAAACAACTTGCATGAAAACATTTCTCCTTACCTCTACTTTTTTCTCCCTCTACTTTTTAGAAACTATTTTAAATCTGTAACCTCGAGTCACTGACACACCCAGCAATAGAAAACGTTTTTCCATTTTATATTATATTAAATGCAATTGTCTTTTAGGCTAAAATCAGGTGAAATTTCAGTTGTGTTCTTAGAAGGATTATATCCCATCCCCCTCCCTCCTGTTTACCTGTTTACGGGTTCTGCTTAAACAAAACACTGGTTGAACTGTCTTCTGAGAAGGGAAACAAAAAACCCTGATAAATGACCTTTTTAATAAAAATATATATTTGTTAATTGGTACAACATACAAATTAAAACATAACATAATTTGTTGCATCTTTTCCCATCTATCTTGATACAACATCAACTTGCACTTACATAACAAACATTCCCTTCCATTGCATTATATTCTCTGTTTTCAGGGTCGCTTTTCGATGTGAGCATCTATCTGATCAATGGCCTCAAAACAAAATATGGCCCAAGGACACATTCCCAATGGTTTCACTTCCCCCTCACCCCCCCCAACCACCTGTCCTCCTTCCAACCTGTCCGTTCCCTCCGCTCAGCGGGCTCCGGTCTGCTCTACATTCCCCCAATCCACCAACTGCGGGTGAGCCTTCACCCACTCTGCCCCCAACCTCTGGAAATTACATTCCACATCTCACTCCACCTCACCCCCCACCCCCCCCCCACTTAAGATCCCCTTCCCCTTCCCTCCACCCTCCCTGATCCTAATCTCCCTGTCCAACGCCTTGGGACGTGCTCACGACGTGAAAGATGCTGTACACATGTCATGTTGTTGTTGTTGTTGTGGCCCCTTTAATACGACGACTGGTGGGCAGCACGTTGGCAAACCACCATGCGCTCCTCACCCATGCAGGCCAGCCAATGGATAGCGAGCGATCCCCAAACTGACCAATGGGACTGCGAGATGTGGAAAGTGGGCGGGGCCGACGTGTGGGTACATAAACTGCCCCCGCGGACGCTCGAAATTCAGTTGAGCGGCTGCATCCAGTGAAAGTGGTTTAGATAAGATAAAAGTTCTCAGTTTAGACTTCTCCAATCAATCGAACTTTTTCCAGTATGAGAGAAATTGTGCACCTCCAGGCCGGCCAGTGTGGCAACCAAATAGGTGCTAAGGTGTGTCCCCGAAATACGGATGGAAAACAAGTGGGGGCTGTTTCGCAGATTCTGCCGAGCGTATGGTTTTTGTGTGTGTGCGTGCGCTTATTTGGGTCTCATAGAGTTGTGGCGGTTGGGGTAGCTTGGGCGTAGCCACGTTCACGGACAGCTATTCCGAACGATAAAGTTAGGGAAATCAGGGCAAGTCCCGCCGTAGTATACGGAATCCCCCCCCCCCCCCCCCCCGAAGTAATCTGTCGAGCGCGCAGATCCGAAAAAATCAACTCTGCGCTCAGTTTTCGATGCCGGCCTCCATCGGGGAGAATTGGTTGGGGGGCCTAATGTGGCCGTTACGCCCTTCAGTTGGTCGCGCGCTTGAGAAGATGCGAACGACAGTTGGGTGGGGATCGCGCGAGCCATTTCGAATGCCGCTGCTCTGCGCCTGCGCGGACTTCACGGCGAGCAGGCGCGAGTCATCGGTGACGATTCTCTGGAGCTGTGGGGGGGAATGCGCGCGCAACACCACGTGTTTCCAATTCAACCCCTCCTCTCGGGTCTTCAGTATGAGAACTGAACAGGAGTAAGGCAATGCTATAACAGTATGTCTGATGCCAACCTTCAATGACCCGTCAAGTGTCTATATCCACCTCAGTGTTGAGAAGGTATACGGATCCAGCATCCACAGCTCTTGGGTCTATTTTCATTAAGTGGGGGACGGACGATGATGGGTGTGCAAGGGAGGGAACATGAGGGAGGTATCCAAATGGTGAGGCTTTTAAATGAGGCTACGAGGGGGGGGGTTAACGATTAAGGTAGTAATACTGATTAGGGTAACTCCTGCAATTGTAAAATGGACTTTCAGAAGATTATCCTCCCTTCAAGCTGTTTCCTAAATCTTGCCCTCAACCCATTTCCAGTTGTTAATCTCTGTAATGGTAAAGAAATGCTATCTAGTTTCTGTTCTGAAGTTGCCCTTGACTACTGTATATTTTCTTTGCTGATTATTAATGTAAACCCACTTTTTGTATTCAGTTCTGGGAAGTCATCAGTGATGAACATGGCATTGATCCCACTGGAGCCTACCATGGGGATAGTGATCTTCAGTTGGAAAGGATTAATGTTTATTACAATGAGGCTACAGGTATTGAAAATGCTGACAAAAATTTTAGGTACCGGTATGTATTATGAATTGTAAAAAAAATTAATTCGTGTATTTCAACAGGTGGCAAATATGTGCCTCGTGCAATTCTCATGGATCTGGAGCCTGGTACAATGGACTCTGTTCGATCTGGTCCCTTTGGACAGATTTTCAGACCTGACAACTTTGTTTTTGGTAGGTACTCTTCATGCTAAAATGGGTCTAGACCTAAATTGTATTATTTTAAGACAGGGAGCCACAGTCCATATTTCTGAATTTATATTCAGAAATCCACTTGCTGAGATACGTACGCCCTTCATCCTTTTCATCTTATTATAGAATGCCCACCTATTTCTGAATTTTTTTAAGGTGTGAAAAATACTTCTAGTATTGGTCTATCAACTACCCTTAAGAACTCAAAACCTTGGCCTTCGTGTGCTGCCTGGCAATATCTGAAAATATCAGTGATACTTACTAAATGTGTACAATAGTTAAATTGTTATATGTTTCTGATTTTTTTAGGTCAGAGTGGTGCTGGTAACAACTGGGCCAAAGGACATTACACTGATGGAGCTGAACTAATCGACTCTGTTCTGGATGTGGTGAGGAAAGAGGCAGAGGGTTGTGATTGTCTCCAGGGTTTCCAGCTCACTCACTCACTGGGTGGTGGTACTGGCTCTGGTATGGGCACACTTCTCATTAGCAAGATCCGAGAAGAATATCCTGACAGAATTATGAATACGTTTAGTGTTGTACCTTCACCAAAAGTGTCAGACACTGTAGTAGAGCCTTATAATGCCACCCTATCTGTCCACCAGCTTGTAGAGAACACTGATGAGACATTCTGTATTGATAATGAAGCCCTGTATGATATTTGTTTTCATACACTGAAACTGACAACTCCCACTTATGGTGATCTGAACCACCTAATGTCAGCCACCATGAGCGGTGTGACAACCTGCCTGCGTTTCCCTGGTCAGCTCAATGCTGACCTGCGTAAACTGGCTGTGAACATGGTGCCCTTCCCCCGTCTGCACTTTTTCATGACTGGTTTCGCTCCTCTAACCAGCCGTGGAAGCCAGCAGTACCGGGCCCTCACAGTGCCTGAGCTCACCCAGCAAATGTTTGATGCTAAGAACATGATGGCTGCCTGTGACCCACGACACGGCCGCTATCTGACTGTTGCTGCAATTTTCCGTGGCCGTATGTCCATGAAAGAGGTTGATGAGCAGATGCTAAATGTACAGAACAAAAATAGCACCTATTTTGTGGAATGGATCCCCAACAATGTCAAGACCGCTGTCTGTGACATCCCACCCAGAGGCCTCAAGATGTCTGCCACCTTCATCGGCAACAGCACTGCCATCCAGGAGCTGTTTAAGCGCATCTCTGAGCAGTTTACAGCTATGTTCCGGAGGAAAGCTTTCCTGCATTGGTACACTGGTGAGGGCATGGATGAGATGGAGTTCACTGAGGCTGAGAGTAATATGAATGATCTGGTATCAGAGTACCAGCAATACCAGGATGCCACAGTTGGGGATGAAGGTGAATTTGAAGAGGAGGCTGAAGAAGAGGCAGCATAAGCAATGTTGTATATAGTTTAGAGCCTGTTGGGGAAATGAAATCGAAAGGGTTGAAATGTTCTCTCTTTAATGAGGTTCAAAAGTTACAAAACAGTACCTTCCCTATATGCATACCTGGGCTTTTGAACTAGTGGTGTCTAAAATTGTTGCATTTTCAGGAAGTGAATTAATTTCAGGAAGTGGTTGGTGATTTTATATTTCCTGGATGTAGATATAGAACTTGTATAATATCGCCTGAGTAGTAGTGTGTTTTCTTGCTGCACATACCAATTCATGTGGCTTGGATCGTTTCTTGGCCCAGTCTAAATCTCTTGGCTCAGTCTCGCTTCAACTTCAGTAGGAGGAGAGTGGGTCCAAGGGACAGCATTATTGGAATTGTTTGCATTAGGGAAAGTATTTAGTTTGCTCTTTCTAACAAGTGTACTTTGAATAAATATTCTTCTGGACTTTCCTTTGCTTTTGTCTTTGTTACAATGAAACCTGTTTCTGAATTTCATGTTTCCTGTTCTTTTTTGTATTGAATGTTGGTTTAAAATACTTGGATTAAATCTATTATGATAGCATTTTGGTTTTGCCTTGTGTTTCTCCAAGTAAGTGAATGTTACATCCCTGCTCAAGAGACAAAGAATAAAATAGGCCAAATACAGTATCTCAGTTATGGGCAAACTTCTATCCACCATTATACGAAATGACACTTTTGAATCAAAAACAATGAAGGATTTATTAAAGTTGGTAAACATTTATAAAGGACAGGTAAGTAATTTTGTTAATGTTTGAGACGACAAAGTAAGATCTCATGAATATGCAGTAAAGGGAATTGACAGTATTTCATGCGTAAAACACACCAGCCAATTGGACCCAGCGATGTCCCATAGACAAACACAGATTTATTAATTTTAAAGGGATTATTACCCCCGGAAAAGTGATCAGTCAATCGACTGACAACTGGGTTCCTACTTACAGCTATATAACAGACATGAGCAAGGAAACTTCCATGTGTGAATTGAACCCAGGTCCTCTTGAGAAGTGAGTGCTCTAACCAATAAGATGCAGCAGTACTTCACAATCGTTAAAGCAATCTGGAATGCAAGTGGACCTTAGCAAGGTGATGAGGTGGAGGGAAGTGGTCCCAATTCTAAAGCGTATCCTGCCAATATATAAAATATCCTGCCAATATTTTGCATTCTGAATTCATCGGGAGAAACATTTGTGTAAAAATATTACACTTCAAAGTACTATGTATTGTGAACAACAACAAAATTACATTTATAGAGTGCCTTTCACATTGGGAGGATGTCTGATGAGGTTTTGGATGATGAGCAACAACAACTTAAATTTATGAAGCGCCTTTCATGTCGGTAGGACGTCCCAAGGCGCTGAAATTTCAAATACAAGTATGTATTTGTTCCTGTAGCTGAATCAATCTAATGCAGCTACTAAATAATTTAATGCACCTCTTTTGTTCCACTATCTGGCAGTTCCTATTTTCGTGCTTGGTGTCTGAAAAGGATGGATCCTTGAATGCAATACACCCATACAATTGCAAATTTACATTTACAGTAAATAGCGCTTTTCACAAAGGGACAGCCTGTTTCAAACCATCTCAAAACACTTAACAGGTAATGCAATGCAGACGGAGCTTTGGTTTAACATCTCAATCAAAGAACAATGCATCTGACCGTGCAACCCTCCAGCAATTCACTGGGAGTATCAACCCAGATTATGAGCTCAATATTTTCACTGGCTAATCTCTGAACAGAATGATGCAATAGAATGATTTTGAACTACTGTACATACATGTGAGTTGTTAGTCAAAGGTTATTTTCAACCTGGAACTAATGCTGACATCAAATGCCCAGAGGAAATTTCTGTCATAAGCAGTGTGTTCCAACAATTTTTCTTTGGCGTAAGCAAATATTCTTACAAACCACCAAGACCTCACAGAGTAACATTACTTAATGGATTAATTTCCAGATTGAGTATTGTTAAATATATATCATGAGCATCAGATATACCAGGATCACAAAGTTGAAGAAGAATCTTTTCTATAGAAAAGATTCCAACTACTGTATTGTTTATTCATCACACTATTTCTGACTTTTCACCGTCTGTTCTGTGTTATTTCATGCTCTCTTGTGTTTCCATCTCAAAAGCTCCAATGTCCATCCACTCAAAAACTTCCTGATCATACGATTTTATACAATGACATTTTGAAGCTTTAACGACTGTGCATTTCCTGATAGGCAACTCTAGAATTCCGACCAAATGTGTTTCCAAGGCCAAATTGACTTGCTGCAAAATTAAATTGTTGAAATAAAGAATTATTTTGTAATTCTATAACTATGAATGTAGGCATATTAGAACACACCCACAAAATAGGCAAACCAGTTGCGTCTTAAATTTGGGTCTTATTTGCATATTGTTGCATACGGTATGTGTTTAGTAACTGTACAATGCAGACACAAGAGGTTTTTAAGGACAGTGATACATATACCTGGCATATGACCTCCATAGTGAGGGACCATTCCTGTTTTGTGGTAAATCTCACTGTCAACTTCGGAGACAGCAGGTTTTGGGCAAGATGAGATTTTGTTCCTTGAAAAATACTGAAATAAAAATGTTTGTGGCATGAACTGTACAATCAGCATATTTCCATAAAAGGAAGTTTGATAACAAAATACAATATAAATAAATTCGTCATTTCAATTTAATACAATAATATATCGATAGAATAATCAAACTAACACAATATATCAACATAACAGCAAACAGTTTTGAGAACTGGAAAACAACTATTAAATATATAACCAACAGGTGCTAGATGACAAATACATATAATAATCTTTACATTAGTAGCACTCTCATCTCTGATTCAGGAGGTTGAGGCTTCAAGCCCCATGTCAATAGCACTTTCAAGAAACCATCCCTTAAAAATACTCAATAGAATAAAAAAAGCTGTAAGTACCTGTTTATGCTGGTATTCATCCATGGCTTTTTTCACTCGTTCGGCATAAGGATGTGCGTAAACCTTTGATATTTCAGGAACAAATCCTGTGTAACCTACACTAAACAGTGAGAGGAGATCATCAATATTTTTTTCACATGAAGTGTCCCTAGCTTGGTACTTCATTAAAGTAACAATATTGAAAATCACGACAATTAATACTGTTTTGTGACATTCAAAGTTTACAGGCCCGGCTAAATTGCGACCTTTGAAGGGAGCAACAACAATAAATTGACACTTGTAGAGTGCCTAGACACGTTGGGAGGACGTCCCAAAGCACTGAGCACTGGGTAACAAGGTCAAGGAGGGTATTTAGAATCACTACATTGATGCTGTGATCACTGCTTCTGAAACCACCTCCACGTGGCATCAGTAGTGTGTTGCAATGCAAGTTATGCTCAGACACAACATTTATCTGCATCCTCAGACAAGCAATGCTGGGACACTATTTTTCAGCTTCAAACTTGAAGCTCACTTCTGTGGTTATAAAATAATGCATTGATTTAACTTTTTTTAATTGACTAACCTTTCATCTTAATGCAAGCTACATTCTAATGTGACAGAAAAAAAGCATACCTGCAATCCCTCTCCTCTGTAATTCAGGAGGTTGTGTGGTAAAGAGATGCTTGTGCTTGTACAGATGAGTCCAACTCACTGGATCAACTTTTGAAGCCACTGCTTTCAGTGGCCTGTTCTCACCAGAGGTTGCCACCTGAAAAAGAAATGCCAGGGTGGAACACGTAAATCTGTATACTGGCAGTCCATGTGTTATTATCAGTAATAAAAAAAATGTACATTTCATATAGCATTATAATAGTGAAACACTGAAAACACAGTAAATATCGTTAAGTTGCATTTGTAGGCAAATACTGTGCTAGACTATCCTATTCCTCATAGTTGTATTTGAATATTGTTGTTATGTAATAATAATAATCCTTATATTTAATGTAGCGCTTTCCACTTTTTAATCAACGTCTTAAAGCGCTGCACAGAATATACTGTTAAGTGAATTGACTGTATTGGCGAAACGTGGCAGCCAATTGCGCACAGCAATGTCCCACAAACAGTCGTGGATTGAAATGACCAATTTTATTATTGTGGGTTTTTCTGGTGTGGGCATTATTATTAGGCAATGTGGAGTAAGGAAACTTGCCCGAGAGTTTGCCCTGATCTCTCTGGATTCAGACACAAGTCTCATGCTTGAAAGGTGAGTGCTCTGACCACTGAGCTACAGGACTCCACACCCTCTACCTACATGTCCCATCAGTGTAAGCTGTGGATATGCTGTTTGACATCTTTGCAGTGCCCTTTTCCTAGTGTTTTCCTGAGGTAGGGGTATAGGTATGAGTATTGACTACATTGCTCTCTTGCCATGACATGCCCATTAATGTCCCACAGTTTATACAAAACACAAAATACTACAGATGCTGGGAATCTGAATCTGTCCCACAGTTTATACCCTTGTTCCTCCATCTCTATAGGTGAGCAGTATTGAGTCATTCAATCTGTTCTGGTAATCCACTTTATTCTTCAATAATTCCATTCCACATTCTTGAGACTCCTTATAGTAGCCATTCCCAAACTTGTATATCCTCTGAGGAACATACCCTGATGAGTAAAAAGGAGGTTTGATGATATAGAATAAGGACATATGAAAGTATGGAACAGAACTACTGATCCAGTTCATTATATAACAACCACAAAAACTTCCATTTATATAGTACCCTTCACAATATAATGCTCTTCTTGGTACACTTTACATGTGTGTGACCCAGCAATTTGGGAATTGGTAAGGAAGTAATCCATTTTGAAGTTGGAAAGATAGAGCAAGTTGCAAATGCATTAGTTCTTAGCAAACATAATCAATCTCTTTCTTCTTTATTTGCAACCGGGTCTGCCACAATAATATTCATTTCGCTGTGTCTGGAATGGGATGCGTTGCTGGAGGTGTGCATTCTGCATACCCATTTCTGGAGAATATTAGATGCTGGCTGACAGAAGCCACGATTTGGGACTCGATTTGTGTACTAGGGTAACTAGCTCAAACCGCACAGCTTCTCATTGAAAGCACTGTTTGGCAAGCTTCCCACTGGTTGTCCAGTTACGATCACCCTACACATTAGGCAGCACACATATGTGACATATTTCAATCTGGTTTGGATGCTCCTAAGCTTGGAGATGGGCTTCCGCAAGGATCGGACCTGTTCAGAGTAAAACTCATACCATATGTGACTCACCAGTATAGCCAGGAATAAGCTTTTCTCCAAAGATCTGGTCTGATGTACTGGGTGAATAGGGTATGCAGTTCTCATCATCACTGTTGAACTGTGGCGCATTTATAGGCGCCAGAAGAGAGTGTGATCCTTCATTGGCATGAGCAGCCAATAGATCCAACGTGGTTTTTGCATAGGTGTGCCCAGTTTGATATGGATATTGGGGACAATATCCTCCATATCTACATGTGAACAAAGGTATATATATATAAGATATTATAATTCCATACCCAGTGTCCCACACAACAAATTTAAGAACAGCGAAATATATAAACTACACATCCAGATTATTTAGGCCAATGTAAATTGGTCTGCAGGGATATTTGGTCAGTCACTTGGACAGGAACGTACGGTGTTATTTGGAAAAACGGTTAAAATCAATGTGATGGTACAATAATAATCCTTGCATAGTGCTTTATTGCGTCAGAAGCGCTCCTCAGGATTTACTGTGAAAAGGAGTGACTTTGGATTTGTGTCTCAAGCAAACAAATACTGTACACAGTCAATTCACTTTACAGCATATTCTGTGAAGCACTTTGAGACGTCCAGAAGACGTGAAAAGCACTATATCAAATGCAAGGATTATTATTAATACAAATTTATGTTTCATAGCATCATAGAATCATAGAATTTTATAGTACTAAACGAGGCCATTCGGTTTATCAAGTCTGCGCCGGCTCTTTGAAAAGAGCTATTCAAAGTCAATCCAACTCCCCAGCTCTCTCCGCATAACCCCACAAACCCATCCTCCCCAAACATAGCATAAGATCATAAGAGAGGTCAGGAGAAGAGGGGACTGAGTTCTTACCCCACCAGGATCCCTACCCTTCCGTTCTCCCATTTAGCCATTTCTTAAGCGAGTCCAGTGTCCTCGTCTGAATCACCATTCTGCCAAACCCTCTTCCATAATTGTGTGAAGACCACAGCTGATATCTAAGTTACAATTGTTCATTACCAGCTCTATATTATCAGTCCTGGCCAACAAGCTCTTAGATAACATTGGTTATTCATTTCATGGCTGTTTGTAAGGCATTCCTGCATGCAAATTGGCTACCATGTTTGCATACGCACTTCCTACACTTTATAGTGATTCCTGTAAAGCGCTTTGAGATGCCTTATTGTGAGAAGGCATCCTATCAAATGAAAGGATTTTATTATTATGCAAATAAAAACAGTGTTTGAATATCCTTTGAATTCTCCCTTCTCTCCTCTACTGAAACCATATGAACACTTTGAACACTACAGAGTAAAATATTTCTCTCTGCTCGACACCGCCAGTGATTTACACCAAATATGTAGTCAGCAATCACTAAATAAAGCCATTTTCATGGAGGTACTTGATGATGGCAGTCATTCATTTTTAAATCATTTTTTCTCAGTTCTTAACAATAACTGGCTTCCAAATGAAGTCTTAATGTAAGATTAGGTGGAATTTGGGGTCAATAGTTGTCAACAGATTGTTGATATTTTACTATAGTCAAAAAAGCAATAATTCATATTAATTCATGTTAAAAGGCTGAGGTTTCATGCCATAGTTTTATGATTTAAACTCAATCCTAATACGATTCCATAAAAAGCATCACCTACCCAGGGATGTAATGTGGATCTGGGGTGAAGAGGCTATGCTTCCTAACATTCATCTTGTCAGATGCCAGGCTGGTCCTGACTGCTTTACCTGGTGGACTCTCATAGCCCAGCAAATTTCCTACTGTCAGTGTCAGGCAGTTACCAAGCAACCAATATGCTGCTAAGTTACAGGGCTCATGACATCAGCACCATAGCCAGTCAGTACCTTGTATCCCTCTGTGAGAGGCTGTGTTGGGTATTATCCCATTTAACGAATAAGATGGGCACGTCGGTGCCTTCCCGGCGTTGCTGGCCGGGCTCTGGGATGAATAATTGGACAGTTCTGAAGCAACAGAAGTTTAGGTTTCCCAATTCTCAGATCCCAAAGAGCAACACCCACATTGAAAGGGTCTCACCGGTAGTTATCAGAAGGGATATCGTCTTGCTGGAGTACCTGAGAAATCAGACAAGTGTTCAAGAGAACTACAGACCTCGCCCGCAGACCTTTCGGGACAGGTACAGAGCTCCATCACGTGGCACTCCAAATGGTAGAAGACTTTCCCATCAAGATAAAATGAAAAAACAGATGCAACTAACGCTGGAATGCAAAGGAATTCATATTGATATCCCACGGGAGCGACAAAGAACTGTGACTGGTAAAGAACAAACCTACCAACTTAATCTTTGCGTTAATCCTCGAGGATCTAGGTCATGCTACACACAGGGTCTCCGAACATATCAGACACATCACCCAAAAGACTTTTTCATAACTCAGGTGATTACCCCATCAGAGTACCTCAAACCTCAGTCAGTTCCTTCAGGAGACACCAAGACAGCTCAGGTACAGCCTATATCAGATACCCAAGGAACTCGGATGAACCTTCAACTGGTTGGCTACAAAACCCCTTTACTTGACTACTCACAAGGGAGAGAAGAAACTCAGTTGAGTCTTTTATTGATGAATCAGGAAGCTACAACGGTTCTCCCAGTGGATGAACAGGTATCTAAGATGCTTCCTCCAATAGACCATCCAGGAACAAAGGTGGCCCTTCCCTCAAGCAGTCAGAGTATTAAGAACAATTCTCTGCTGGACTCCCAAGAAACTAAGGCAATTCTGCCTCAAGGAAACTTGACAACTAATACACCTCCCTTACCAAGCTCTCAGGGAAATAAGGCATGTTCGTTACTAGATTATCAGAGAACTCACATACAATGTCCACCAAGCTCCCCAAAACCTAAGGTTCAGCCATCTAAGGATTGTCAGGAAAATTGGTTACAATGGTCGGGTACTACTATGAGGCCATCCCAGTATTGCCAGGACATGCGGAGCCAGCTCCCCGAAAGCTGTCCAGGAGCCAGCCTGCGCCCATCGCAATGCAGCCTGGTATCTTGGAGTCAGTTCCCGCGGGCTTGTCCAGGACCTACACTGCGCCCGTCATACGATTGCCAGGGAAATCGGACACTGTGTTCAAGAAGCTCTCTGGGAGGTATCGTTCGGCCAGCCTACAACTGCCAGGGAAATCGATCAAAATGCCCACAGTGTTGCACAGGGTCTAACACTCTTTCATCACTGGATTCCCAAGACGCCCAAGCTCCTTGTTCAAGAAATGACCAGGTAACAGTATCATCACCCAGTGGGCAGTTGGAACATTCGAATAGAAAACCTGCTCCATTGCCAGGGGTGATCACTCCTCCTACAAATGGTCAACCAGCGTAACTGGACAGAATGACCACTTAACTGCTAGAGAGCTCAGAATCAACCCGATAAGGTAATCACTCATACACGTTTGGATGAATTTCTCCCAGAGGATATAAGAACATTTCACAACAACACTTAAACTTCAGAGGCCTGAAATTCCTCTTCATCATTTTGAAACCGGTTTGATAAAGAACTTGGAGCACTTTACAGTGGTTGGGACGAGTGCTTAGCAGTAAGAAGGGGGAAGAGCGTGAAAGGTGGGGGGAGGTCGAAGAGGCGGGTTTTAAGGTGGGATTTGAAAACTGATAGAGAGGGTGTTGAGGCAGAGGTGTTGAGGAAGTGAGTTCCAGATGTTAAGGGCAGTTAAGATCAGTTATTGGTTGATGGTTAGAGATTCTAAATCTCTAAAAGAGAAAGAGAATGTCATATACCATTGCAGTTACTCTCCTCTCAGCCACTGCAACGAACTGTGGTAGAAGCAAGAAATCCTCGGCACAATCAATATAAGGTCAAGTGCACGAGAGAGAAATTAAAGCACGCCATTGTACACAACTGCCTTCAATGTATCATTAAGAAGGATGTGAACGTGTGAAGTGGCTGAAGTAAGCCTGTCTGAATATTATTCAAGTTATGTGATCGAACTGCTTTGTGACATTGTGAGGAAGCAGCTGTGATATCAGAAGAGCTATTTTGGCATCATAAAGGGAAAGGGGACGGAGCATTCATTGGCTGAACATTGATGTAGTCCCATTGTATGATAGACACATTTTTCCACATTGTGGAATAATAATAATTCTTGCATTTTATCACATCTTGGAGACCCCTCAAGGTGCTTTACAGAATGTACAATGGCGGGAATTTGACTGGATATTTTGTGTGCGAAATGGGGCAGTCAATTCCTCTTGTTTGTCTATCACGCAATGAGACTAACATCAATCTGATTTAATTTGAGGTTTGGGGTTAAAACCTCACTTGCAAAATTTGCAGGTTGCCTTAACCAAGTGCAAACACTTGTGAACAGAGGTCAAAACAATGCTGTTTCACAGAAACATGGAGTCTCTCTCATGAATTTTCTCTTCCTAATCCCAATCTACCCCCAAATTGAAATGAATTGGATGCTCATCTCACTTGTGTTCAGGACATTGCTGATGTATATTAACTTCGCACGTTCACCCATGTAACAACATTCACTTAATTTCACTGTGTTTTGTAAAATGATTTGAACTGCGAAAGTGCTATCTAAAAGTTATTTTTACTGTATTATAAATTTCCCTTCACTATGTAATGAACAATCAATAAAAGGAATTACAGGTGATTATGTAATCTTACAGTGATTAAGTACAGAACTGAGGTTTCCTGGGTCAGTCTCTCCATGATTAACCCAACCCGCTTATTGACTCCAATAACTGAAAACCAAAGAACAACAACAACAAAATGACACTTGTATAGCGCCTGTCACGTCAGGAGGATATCCCAAGGTGGTGGGCAGTCATTGTTTCAGACCTGAGCTGGGATCCAGGGCGCGGAGGGTGGAGGGAAAAACAAATGAAGAATTTTATAAATACCAGCAGTGAGATACAAATCCATTGTTTTGTCATCATGCTTATTCACCTTAAAGGCAGAGTGTTCAAAGGCATGTGATAATCGTGTGCCAATGGAAATTCTAATTTGCATTCCTGTTATCTGCAGATAGTACCAGTGCTCGTTGGTAAAATTTGATACGCAAAATTGCGACTGAGATTGAAAATGATTTCACGTTTCTCTCAAAAAGGAATCATGAACGTATTTAAGTATTTGATAAAAAAAAATGTTGCTGCTTTAACACGGTAGTTAAATAAAGTAAGTCTAGACTCAGGCAGAATTTCTTGCCAGCCCATTTATTACAAGGTGAGGGCATGTGTGATGAATTTTGGAGCATGCTGTACTGCTGTATTTACCTAATAGATTTTAAAGATTTCTGTCACCCTGTCTGCCACGGCCAAGGTTGCTGTAGTATATCACGTCCTCCCTTCTTTCTTCCTTCTTTTTCTTCTCCCTCGACCCCTCCCGCTCCCTGCTCTGGTCCCTACCTTGGGACGATGTTGTATTCTGTGAAGCGCTTTGAGACGTCGATAAGATGTGGAAAGCGCTATATAAATGTCAGGATTATTATTATATTATTATGTTGTAGTTTACTGCACTGTCCAATGTGTGCCCTGGAAATTTCAATGGTTTGACTGACTTGTAAGTCCCTGAATACCTTCTGATCCACTACACTCCATTCCCACAATACATGCAATCAATTCACTTTACAGTATATTCTGTGAAGCGTGTTGAGATGTCGCAAAGACATGATAAGGATTATTATTATGTGAAGATGAACTTTGCAATCAGCATTCTATGGACCGCAGTGTCTCACCCAATCTCTCTGAATGGATTGTGCCTATCACACTCTGTACTCCACAATATGACTATTTAATTATCATGTGTTTTTTTGACAGGCCCTATTATGGTGGGAGTTTTTCAATAATGTCTGATCCCAGGGATTGTAAGGTATAAGGCATTGGAACAAAGGAAGACTGAGATAGAGACTCTGGTAAGCAAACAAATTGTCCCTATATAATAATGACAATTATTATCCAAAGGAAGTTCCTTGAACACATTGGTACATTGGAAGGTCCAGAACTGGATAAGACCATTATAATATTCATCTCTGATTCCTCCTACTTCTCAATTAATGCAGTGTTTTCACTTCTTTCCTGACATTTGCTGACATTCTCTACCTCTTTTGTATCCCTGAGTGATCTATCTCACTCATTGAAAGCAAACGGTGCTACATAAGGCCTCGACAAGGCGAGATTCAGAATTAGATTTGAACCATGTAATCTCTTGCCCGTGACTGTTTATGCTGATGGGATTGAGGAGAAAGGGTTAAAGGATAGGGTTTGTGTGCTCCTGTTTGTATCAATTATTCCATCTCAACAGCTGTCAACAGTGCCAGTAGTCAATGGCCAGCCATGAATCCTGAGGTCACATTGCTCCACTGTTATAAATTCCGCGCCATCATTTCATACACATTCCAACACCTCTGCACACCACCAACGGAGAGCAACATCTCACAACGTTGGCTCTATGGCAGAGGGAAGGAAGAACAGAAAAGGCCATTGTTTCAAGATGCATTTCATCGACTGACAGATTGTATTCCAGGAGTAATAATTCCTCCAAAAAAATCCATGACTGTTTGTGGGATACTGTTGCATGCAATTGGTTGCTGTATTTCACCCAGAAATAGACAAGTCAATCTGCTTTACAGTATATCCTGTGAAGCGCTTTGAGATGTCTGAATTAGGTAATAAGGGACTGTATCAAATGCAAGGATTATTATCATTATTATTATAAAACCTTGTGCATTCTCTTTCAGGGGAACCAACAGGGTGTTATTGTCAAGCTGTTCACTCACAGTGAGAAGATTTGTGTTTTAATAACAGTGACACATATTCGAGTGATGTATGTAAAAATCCCACTTGTACAGTATTTTCCAATAAAGGTCCTTACCAGCAGCGAGAATAAGTCCACTGACCTTTTTCCAGTACAGTAGTGTCTGGAGCGTATGCTCCCAGGAGGTGGCTTGTAGTGCTGTCCACTTTTATTCAAGAGTCCAGAAGGAAATTGTGAGAAGAGGTTTGTTACAAAAATAAATAAAATCATGTTTAATTATTAAGGTAAACGACTTTTTTTTAAAGCACTGGTTGGGCAAGTTTCACCTCTGCTTTCTTTGTACCGATAACGCAATTGGATCAAACTGGAGGCAACAAGAACAGATGTCTCACATATTATCTCGTATGAAGGTTGCAATACAAAATTAAATTGTTGTCTGACCTATAAGAACAAAAGATTGGTTTGGATGAAGAGGGTGCTTTCGCCCATTTGATCTCATCCTTGCCAGTAGTGAGTCACTCTATTGTCTTCTACCTCGTAACATCAAGCTGTTCTTAAATGAGTCCGAAGCCCTGTCCTCAACTCACACATTGTTAATTACCCCTTGGGTAAAATAAAAGTCCTGGTGTCGATTTGGAAATTGCTCTTTGCGACTCTGAACCCGTGTACTCTTATTCTACAAAAACACAAAATACTGCAGATGCTGGAAATCTGAACAAAAGCAGAAACGGCGGGGAACACTTAGCAGGTCAGGCAGCATCTATGGAGAAAGGAAAGTGAGTCAACATTTCGGGTCCTTCGTCAGAATGGTTCAGAATGGTTTTGACGAAGGGTTGTGGACCTGAAATGTTGACTCACTTCTCACTTTCCTTTCTCCATAGATGCTGCCTGACCTGTTGAGTGTTTCCAGTCATTTCTGTTTTCACTCTTATTCTACAGTCTTCCTGAGCTGACTAGACAAGTGGTAATTAATAATAATAATCCTTGCATTTAATATAGTGCCTTATATCACGGCTTCAATATACAGTATTTAAATAGTATTTAAAGGTACAGTACACAAAGTGGCAGTGGGATTGCCTGGGAGAATCTTTTCTAATTCCCGCGGATCACTTTGAGACATCCTTCCCACATGAGAAGACCCAGCAACTCCTAATGCCCCCTCCCCCCGTTCTGAGCTCGAGTCTGAAGCGGTGACTGTCCAACGCCTGACGTCCTTCTGACGTGAAAGGCGCTAATACGAGTGTAATTTTGTTGTTGTAGCAAAAATACAAACTCCAGGATAATCATGATTTATTTATCATTATTGTAGTGATAGTTATGAATAATAATCACATACTCTATGAACTGCTTTGAGACATCTAGAAGACGTGAAACGCGCTAGATCAAATGCAAGGGATAATAATAGTAATAAAAATAGTAATAAACATAATAATAATAAAATTGGTTAGACTTTGGCTCCAAAAGGATGTCAGCGGCGTGTTGACGTCAGCGCGCCCGGCGAGGGAGGAGGGGGGGGGGGGGGGGGGCGTCACTGTACGTGTTGGCTCGTCACGTCACGGCGTGGTCGGGGAGGGAGGCCCCCCCCCCCCCCGCCCCGGGGCTCGGCGCATGCGCGGCGAGGAGATGAGCGGAACAGCGGCAGCGCCTCAGTCACAGCTCGGCTTCTTCCCGCTTGTCGTCCGCCTGCCGGTCACACACGGAGCCCGGTGTCTCTCCTTCCCCCCCCCGCCCCCCCCCCCCGGGGAGGGCCTGGACCCGGTTGCTGAGGGGGGCTGATCGCATGGGGTAAGAGCCTTGGGTCACGGTTTCCCCCTTTGACCGGCAGCTCGGCCTCTCAGCCCCGCCGCCCGCCCGCCCCTCACTTCACTTCACCGAGGGAGAGGCCGCGATCAACCGGCGACATGTTCTCGGCCCTGAAGAAGCTGGTGGGCACCGAGCAGCTCCCGGGCAGGGACAAGAACATCCCGGCCGGCCTGCAGTCCATGAACCAGAGCCTGCAGAGGAGGTTCGCCAAGGGGGTGCAGTACAACAGTGAGTATAGTCCCGGCGGCGGGAGGGAGGGAGGGAGGGAGGGAGGGGAGGGGAGGGAGTCACCCACCCACTCTCCAGCTCCGGGGACCCCCCCCCCCCCCCCCCCCAAACCGCTGGAGCCTGGCAGCAGGGAGCCCCAAGTTCTGGAACCTGGGATGTCCATCTGTCTGGGGGTGGGGGGGGTGGGTGGGGTGGTGGTGGGGGGGGGTGAGATCCACTCTTAGCCCAGAGATCTTCACCCTGCCTCCCCTCCTCTCGCCCACCCACTCACTCATCTAACCACTTTAATGTCAAGTTGATGTTTCTGGCTCTTTTGAAAGAAATCGCCTTTTGTAAATTGAAGGGCATTTTTTTTGTTTGTTTTTTAACCTGGTATCTTGGTCTCTTATTCTTATTTGTTTGTGCAACTGGCTGGCGCAAATGGCTGGTGTGAAATCTGCTCTGAAATAGTTTTTTTTAGATAAAAAAAACTAGGTGACACCTCTATTGCCGCTCGATGGCATAAATGACCGGTGCAGTTGCCAACAAACAAATGGTTAGAGCACTCGCCGTGCAACCCAGAGGACCTGGGTTCAGTTCCTCAGCGGGGTGAAAGGGTAACGCAAGTTTCCTTTACTCCACATGCCTCTGTTTACCTAGCAGTAAGTAGGAACGCACTTTTTAGTCAATCGACGGATTGCTTTTCCGTGGGTAATAACTCGATTTGCTCAAAGAAAATATATGGAGTCAACTGACTACACTGTATATCTTGTGTGAAGCTCTTTGAAATGTCTCAAAGACATGCTAAGTAAGGCACTGTATCAAATATAGCGATTAAAAAAAAATTATAAATTGGCTTTGCCAGTGGTAATCACTTTCTCAAAGGAACACCTTTATGGGATTTGGCAAAAGATCAAGCTCTTGGAAAGCCATATCGATTCTTTTATTAGGTTGTTTGCGTACTCATTTGCTAGTAATGAAGTGATTCATTATATTCCCAGTTTTCCGAGATAGGTTAATGGATGTGTGTTTATCAGCAATATTGAGCCTCTTTGTCCCAACTCACTATTGGGAGCTTTGCTGGGACACTCCTCCTCAATTTGGGGGTACTCCTGCCCACGTTGGGACTTTCCTCTTACTGTCTTTGCCCTCCTCCTCACCACCTCCCCACCACCCCCCACACTGCGCAGAATCTCGGCACAACTCGTATTGAGTTAATAATAATAAGTTGCCAAACTATTATTTGGTCGGAAGGCCATGTAACTGCACCTTCAGTTTGTCCCTTTCCCCCTCAATTTCCAGAGGGCTGCCGCTTGTATGTTTTGGCAGCTTTGTTTCATTTGTGTCCGAATTGCTGAATATGCGAGATCTCCTTGGCAGCAGATCCCGAATGTCTTAGAATGCAGCAAAGCAGGCCGACGCAGAGAGCCTAATTTATATCAACATCCCGCTCCTCCATGTCGCATTATTCGGTTAACTCCCAGTTTTAGAATTGTGCAACAAAAGTGTTTGCGCAGAACTCTAAAATTGTGCATCACCTCTTTCTCTGTGAGTCCAACCCTTAGAATTCCTGCAGCACAGAAGGAGGCCATTCCGCCCATCGTGCCTCTACTGACTCTTTGAAAGAGCTATCCAATTAGTCCCACTAGTCTACTCTTTTCCCCCGTAGCTTTTCCCCCGCAGTTATTTCCTTTCAAGTAAATGTACAATTCCCTTTTGAAGTTATGATTGAATCTGCTTCCACTGCTCCTTCAGGCAGTGCATTCCAGATTGTTTTGTGTGCATATTCAGGATAAGGAAAATTCTCATCTCCCCTCTGGCTCTTTTGTCAATTATCTTAAATCTGTGTCCTCTCAGTTACCAACCCACCCACCGTCGAAACAGCTCTTTAAGAACATATAAAATTGATACTGTGAAAGTTGTTGGGCTAAACTTTGGAATAGAGACCAGAATCTCTTTGAACCTGCCATGGTTGATCAGGACTGCAGAAGAGAAGTCTACAACTCTGCTCATAGCAGTGAGGCATCAGTGCGATTCAATTCCAAATTGTGCCTCTCAACCCTGATTAATGCAGCACCGTGGAGGTTCCAGTCTCAAAACAGCTAGACTGACCCAATTTTGTAGCAAAGTTCCGCTTGATTTATTTTGTTTCAACACTCACACTTTGGGTCGAAATTTGCCTGCTCGCTGCTGAACAAGAAATTTATACTGGCAGCATTTTCCAAGCGTGCAATCCAAGGACATATAATTTTTTGTAAAAAAAATTAGTCTTAGCAGGCATTTTGATGGGTACAGTTCTCATACCGTTTTATGTAGCTGCAGAAGTCTGGAATCCTTGCAGTGTAAAGCCCATTCTTGCGTGCAATGTCATTTGTGGCAAGCCTTCCGGCTGTCTAGAGGGAACATGTACTTGGGAAGGAGTGGAGGGAAAAAAACGCATGGGAGCCTATCAAGTTTGCATTTATAATGTAAGAAAGAGTGGAGGGAATAGAGCGGTATGGAAGAGGGGCTAGGAGGAGTGGAGCAGAAACATTGGCACAAGCCGGTTGAGCCGAGTTTCCATGCTGTAAGTAATAATATGCCATGTGAAAGGTTCGGACTGTGTCATTGCTCTAGTTTGGCAGAAAATTTCGACTCTTTGAAGCCACGATATCAAAGTGGAGCTGATAGCTGGGAAAGATGGCAAGATAGAATTGTCGCTTTATGATCTATCGTTAAATTTAGAAGATTAAACACTCTTTTTGATGCATCGGGCTTCACTGCAGGATGGAAAGCGTGGCTGGTTGAAGAGGCATTAGCAGTAGTAATTGAGTGCGATGCGCTTGGAAAGCAATCTTGACGACGAGCCTCTGTGGTTCTTTCATTCCTAGTGAAAATATTGATTCGTGGCGACAGGAACACGGGAAAGACAACACTGTGGCATAGACTACAAGGGAAGAAGTTTGTGGAGCAATACATCCCAACTCAGGAGATACAGGTCACCAGCATTCACTGGAACTATAAAAGTAAGTCAGCCCGTGAGCTTGTGATCTGTCCTCTGATAACTCTTTATTTCCTTTTTAAAAAAATTGTCTTCTCTTTTTGCATAATACTTTCTGTAAGAATCACCGTTAAGGCGGATGGGACCTCGGCTTAATATTGCATCTGGATGGCAATATAAGGCGGTGGTCCCCAAGCGCTGAGCTGAAGAGGTCAGAATCGCCTATAAGATCAAAGGCTTCAAATTTACTCGTTCTCAAATAAAAATTAGTTTCACGTTTTTCCCCTCCCCCCCCCCTCCCCGCAAAAATTAAATACAGTTTACATTACAGCGTCTTTCAAGGACATCTCAATATGTTTAAAAACAACAATAAACTGCATTTGCCTTGTGTCTTTCACTTCAGGGGGAAATGACACCCCAAGATGCTGGACAGTCAGGGTGCTGGACCCAACCTAGGGGTTGGGATCAGGTGGGGTTTGGGCAGGGAGTGTAGTGATAGGAGAGTGACTGAAGGCACAGCTGAACAGTAGTGTCTTGAGACAGGCCTTGAATGAGGTAAGGGAGGGAGCCAGGTGAAGGAAGTGTGGGATGGAGTTCCAAAGGTTTGGAGCCACAAAGCTTGTAAAAAATCTACAACACACAAGGCTGGAAAGATTTTGCTGCTCTTGGATCGAAATATATGTTGAGTTTCTCCGTAATTTCATGTTGGCAGCCTTACAAATAGTTTGTTGTTTTGTCTGTTGAAGTTTCAGGATGTAAATGTCTTTTGCACTTCCAGTCTTATGAAGCCACCCCCCCACCCCATCCTGGGCCACATAATGAAAAGAATGTGATCATAATGACTAGCGAAAGGCCAGTCGCATGATCTGAATGACAACATAATGCTGGCAATTTTTTTTTAAGAAACAGTGAGTCTGTTTGAGGCTGTAACTCAATCTCCTGGTTTGACACCTGAAACTGTCCTTGTGTCATACATTTGAAAGCTCAGGTTGGAGTGCATTGCAAGGTAATAATAATCCTTGCATTCGATACGGTGCCTCCAGCCCACTGACTCCCTATCAACCTGCCCGACCCCTCTGTGCACTCTGGAACTCCATCCCACAGTCCCTTCCACTTGCTTCCTCCCTTACCTCCTTCAAGGCCGGTCTCAAGACCCTGCTCTTCGATCGTGCCTTCTGCTGCCCGCCGAACACTCTCTCTCCCCCCCCCCAAATCTGCCCCTCCCCCTTGCTCGGATCCCGACCCCTGACTGTTCAGCGCCTTGGCATGTCCTCCCGATGTGAAAGGCGCTCTATAAATGTAATTTTGTTCTTGTTGCTGCCTATAATGGCAAGACATCGCAAAGCGCTTCTTGAGGAATTGCCATCGGGTATAGTGGGTGTGCATTTTTTAGGCTAATACAGTTTGCAGATAACCGCAAACAGCCAGAACTCTGGGAGAAACACTTCTTACAACTAGTGTCGCAAGAGCTTTAATATCCACCTGAACAGGCAGGTGGTATCTCGGTTTAACATCAAACCCAAAGGGTGGCACCTCTGAAAATGCAGCACTTTTATAGTTCTGCACTGGAGGGTAACTCAAAACCCTAAGATCAAGGCCTGGGATCAAGTGTAAATGTCATAAACCGTCAGTTTCAGATCTTGTCCCACAAAGCTTTAGCAGTTGTCACCGTCATTTGTGGAGCTCCTGTAGCTCAGTGGTGAGAGCACTCGCCTTAACAAGCGAGAGACCTGTGTTTCGAATCCAGGCAGGTCAGGGCGAAACCTTGGGCAAGTTTCCTTAATGCACACGCCTAACAATAATCCCTCCAAAACAAACCACAACAATAAAATTGGTCATTTCAATCCACAACTGTTTGTGGGACACTGCTGTGCATGATTGGCAGCCGCATTTTGCCTACAAATACACAGTCAATTCACTTTACAGTATATTCTGTGAAGCGCTTTGAGACGTCTAGAAGACGTGAAAAGCGCTGTATCAAATTCAAGGATTATCATTATTATTGTCCTCTCACCCCTTATTCGTTGTACTTCTGGCAAACTGGAAACTACATTTGAATCCAAACATTTTTAAATTTTATCCCACTAACCGAATTTGCAGCGAATGACATTCTGCGAGTGTACATCACTATAAATGTGCTGGACATTCCCCTTCAACCAGTCACCTCCCTACCACCTGGCTTGGTGTCAGGCTCTGACACTGTCGAGCATTCCAAGATTCCGAGACTTGGAAGGGCATCTTGTGGTTGTAAATATGTATTTACATATTTAAATGTAAATGTATCTTGTGGTTGTTTGTGTTTTGTGGGGATTTTTGCAGTTTCACTACAACTATTTGAGTAGCACCTTTGGAAACCACATCTAAGGATGTTTTGTGAGCACTGAAACACAGCTCACCTGATGCGAGGGGAACAGGAAGTCAGGCTCCGACCTGGTTTCACAAAATTTCGAGATGAGGTTTTTCCATCGGCTTGCCTCAGGATCCAAACCCAAAGCAGCACAAGCCCAAGCCCTTTAAATACAATCCTGTCTTTTGTATATTGTACAGTCGATGCAGATATGTTACGAAGAGGAAGTGTTCTCTTCTGATTCGAGCGTTTCTGGATGTTCCAATCACGTGATGTGGCGTAACATTTCCCCACAAAGTTTCTGTGGATGTTTATTGCAGTAAATCCGGTGTGTATCAATCCACCAGCCTGGAAATCCAGCCAGTGTACATCGACGTTTATACTGCAATATACCCTCAACCTCTTTGTCTGTTGTGTTCTGTATACAATGGCCACCTACCTGTTTAAGATACATGTTTCTTACTGTACATATTTCTTACTGTAGTTAAGTACATTTAATTTCACTCCATCCTTTCTCCTCCCCCCACGCCCCACCCAATTTTGCTTCCATTTCTAGGCGCATCGTAAGACTGTGATTGTCCACCACCTTGGGACGTCCTCCCAATGTGAAAAGCGCTATACAAATGTAATTTTGTTGTTGCTGTTGTTGTCAGCTCTCAGATAGTACTCAGATGATCCCTTTCGTTACTTTTATTATAGCAACCGATGACATTGTGAAGGTTGAAGTGTGGGATGTAGTGGATAAAGGTAAGTGTTGCCTTGTTACTTTGAGTTGAACCTCAGAAACCAATTGTTCCCAATTCTGCTTAGCGCTGAAGATTAATGGCTGGCGGAGCTGTGTGGATAGAAATGAATTCTCAAATCCAATGACTTAAGCCGTGTGTAATTTTGCTGGTCATAAAGACGGGTAGTGGGATAAAGCAGAACATCACACCGGGGCTAATGCTGGGGATAAAGTGAAGAAAGCTCCATTGATTGATATGAAAAGGACTTTACTGTGGGCGGAGGGAGGGAAAGACTGCACATCTGGGTGCATGTGTTAAAAATTTAGTTATTTTGTACCCCCTCCTATAACAGAATGCTTACCTTTCAGGACTAAGGGTTTGCAAGCAGATCATTAACCAATTGATGTATTTTGTCTAGGTAAAAGCCGAAAGAAAGGAGATGGGCTAAAACTGGAGAATGACCCCCAAAAGGTGTGGTAGTAAAAGCAAATAAGTAACATTTGCTTTTTTATACCGAGTTTCAAAAGTACTTATTTCATAGTAATTGTCAAGTTAGATCTTGTCTTTTGTAGTATTATGGCTAGCAATGCCATTTTTGGATTCGCGTATGAAATGAAAGTATGACTTTGTTCCATGGAAACTCCCAAACTGGTCACCTTTTGCCTCTCGTTTCCAGTCTGATGCTGAGCTGGCACTAGATGCTGAGTTTCTCGATGTGTACAAGAACTGCAATGGCGTCATAATGATGTTTGATATTACCAAGCAGTGGTAAGACAATGCTTTCTCTCTATCTACTCCCATGTCCGGTAGCTCATGTGTGTTTTTTCTCCCTCCACATGATTCACTGTGACTCTGATGATGTGTAACAGTTGGAAGGTTAGACAAACATCAATGCAGGAGGTGGAAGCAGCTTGATGGTGTCAGTCCTGTCTCTGACCCAAACTGGATTAATCAGTTTATGTCCATCAAGTTTTAATGTACACAGTATTGCACTTGGACTTTAAACCTTTGGCAGGCAGTCATGATCTCCTATCACGCTGACAATGGTGATTGGCCAGCCTCCCAAATCAACAGTAAACTTTGAGTAGACGTGCATTTAGGACTGTGTTTTTTTTTACACTCGTCTGTGGGAGAGCCCTGCTGCCAGTCTCTTAACGGGTAGAGTCCATTGGTGTTCGTGCGAAGTGACGTTTTGACCTGTATGAGTTCCTATTTTCAAGTGTGGAATGAAAAGTGTTGTTCCCCCAAGGTGATTGAGCCTCCACTTCAAAACAGAGGCACCTACACCATCACTGGGACATTTTTTTTTAATGACATCAATCATTCCAGTGTATATCCTGAGTAAGATTTACAACCAATGGCAAATTTAAGACATACTGTATATCTGTCTTACCCGATCATCAATTGGCTGTTTTGTGATCTGACTTTGTGATGTGTCTCACCCTTCTTTATGGTTTGCATTTATGAAGAATGACGTTAGTTCTTCGATAAAGATTCTCGGTCACTCTCTCTTGCCTTGATTTTTTTCTGTAGGACCTTCAGTTATATAATGAAAGAGCTTCCCAAAGTGCCTAACCACATTCCCGTCTGTGTGCTTGGGAATCACCGTGACATGGGAGAGCATCGGGTTATCCTGCCCGATGATGTCCGGGAGTTCATAGAAAGTCTAAACAGGTAAATATGTTCAATGGTTTATGAAATATCAATCGCCAGATATCTCATGCTTTTTCTGTTTGCTGAAAAGTTTTATTAAGAATTTCAAATGCTCGAAAGACTGAAAGCATTTACTCTCCTCAAGGTTTCCTTTCCCAACTGTTAAAATGGTTCTTAACTGGTTTAATTCTCTACTTCGGTGGGGTTTATCTGTGCCGCATTTAGTTAAATCATCTTGTGAACAATTTGGGTTGTTTTTCTGAACTTCTAAATAATCTGACACCTGCTACGCCATCTCCTGTGTCCCTTGACCACTCCACACTACTATCAGCGATCATGCCATCAGCCCTGCTTCAATTCCTCTGTTTTCACCGTTTCGTGGATGTAATATATATATTTTTTTAATTTCCAGTACGCCCAGATTATCCTACATCCGATATGCCGAATCTTCAATGAGAAACGGTTTTGGTCTGAAGTATTTGCACAAGTTTTTCAATATTCCTTTTCTTCAGTTGCAGGTGAGTGTTCTGATGGTGCGTTAGACGCACCGAATGAGATCGCGCTAATGGTTAGAATTGCCACAGAAGAGGAGGCCACTTTTCTCCTCACACGAAACCACCCTGTTATTAGCAGTTGGAATTTTAGAACTTGATAGAAATAAAGTCCTCTTCCACGATACATTTTCAGTAATAATTCTGACCTCGTGCTTCCTAGCTGCAGATTCAGCAACTAGCAACCACTGATCATCATTTTGAACGCAAGCTGTGCTTCAGATGAGATATCAGCTGAGGTCTTGCTTGCCTGTTCAGGTGTAAAAAGATCCGATGAGAATTTCCAAAGGACAGTAGATGTTGTCCCGATCAACAGTCACACACCCCCCCACCCCCACCAACCCCCCCCCCCCCCCCCCACAAATATAATTGGATCACTCATTCCATGGTTGTTTGTGGGACATTTCCGAGCACAAATTGGCTGCTAAGTGCACCCACAAAACAGTCACTACAATAAATCCCGCGAAAGGCTTTTAAGTCTTGCTATCACCAAAGATGTGATATCAAATGCAAGGATGATTATGACCCAGTATTATTGAACCACTTGTTACTAGGTAATGACGTCGTAATAATGACGTACTCATTCCAGCAGTCTTGTGTCTACAGACTGCTTTCTCGGGAATGAATTCAGGGACACTGAGCTTTGCTCTTTGGCCGCAGGTCGCTAGCAGTTCTGTTGTTGCCCTGTTTACTGGAGAGTTCACTCGCTTGGTCTTTCCTACAGCGGGAAACATTATTGCGGCAACTGGAGACCAATCAACTGGACGTGGACGCCACATTGGAGGAGCTTTCTATGCAGCATGAAACTGAGGACCAGAACTATGATCTGTAAGTGTCTCTGGTTGTTTAATGTTACCAGTGAATGTTAATGCAATATGTTGGATGTTGCATTGATATGCATGTTGTTAATAATAGTAATAATATTAATAATAATCCTCAATTTGATACCATGCCTTTCAAGAAGGGATTACATCCCAAAGCATTTCACAGGGTAACTGTAACTTTTCCCTCCCTCCTCCCTTACCCTCTTTTCCCCCATTCTCCCCTAATCCCACTTCCATGACTGTTTGTGGAACACTGCTCTGCTCAATTTGGCTGCCGTGTTTTCGCCCACAAATATACAGTCAATTCTACTCTCCTTCATCCTGCTACGACCCCTCCCTCCTGTTCGGGATCCGTTATTGTGAAGCGCTCTGAGATGCCTTCTGGCATGGAGGGTGCTATGTAAATCCAAGTTATTGTTGTTGTTAGCATTAAGGGATCTGTAGGATGGATGAGGGAGTTGAACAACAACACATTATATCTGTATAGCGCCTTTCATGTTAGGAGGACTTTCCAAAGCACTGGACAGTCAGGATCTGAACCTGAGCTGGTTGGCATTCAGGAGGGGGTGGATGGCTGGGAAGGTAGGGATAGGAATCTTACCCGAGATATGGTCGAAGAGGAGGGTCTTGAAGGGGAGCAAGGGCGTCTACAGGGAATGTATGTTAAAAAGGGTGTATTTTCACATTGTACTATTGTACCAAGTGATTGCAGTTATAGTGTTCTATTTCCGCTGCTCATTCCCCATATCCCTTTACAATATTGTACTTCTATGTGTATCTCATTTCCTTTCAAATACGACGGTGGACTAGGGACATAGATGTTGTTTCATGTGGCTGTGGTTGCTGTTGCATATTTATTCTCGTGGCAGCCATCAGAGCCTGTGGGCGTCATTTTACTCTACGTTTCAAGATTTCTAATCTGTCGGCCATTTGTTCTATCAGTGAAAAGGTAGTTCTCAAAATCCACGTCCTCAAATATCAAGCAGGAGCAAGATAATTTGCTCAGGAATGCGAGAATATTGGAAACCGTAACAAAGATCATGTTTTATGTACTGAGTACATTGATTATTAAAGGGAGTTTTGGGTGGCACTGATCGTTCCAGGCCGCTGATCACCTTACCGTTGAATTTGAGCGTGTGTGAGCCATGACTTATTTATTTCAAGCCATTGTGATTGCTTGATAACGGGCTCTCTGGTGAAGATCGGCTTTCCAAACAATGGGTATCTTTCAGCCCAGCCAGACTGTGTTTCCTTTCAGTGCTGTGTGTAGTACAGTGACATTGAGACTCCAGAGCACAGAGATGCAAGCGGGTGGAAGAGAGCAGCTCTTTTTTCGCCGGCAACTTTTTTTCCTTTAGGTTTTAGCAAAGCTCTTGATGAGCGAGATTGATCCAACAAGGGCTCGGAATAGTGAGGGAGCTTCCGAAGTGCATTGGAAATTGGTTGAATCCTAAGAAGCAACCTGTAGTTGTACACGGTGTTGCATCGGCAGAGAAGGAGGTAATCTGTGAGGTGTCTTATAGTTCAGGATAGGGCAGGTGCTCTTTACACTGTATATAAATTATTTGCAAGTGGACAGAAGTCAAGATAGATGTCTGTTTATTGCGATATGGGTTGTTTCGACTAAACTGCAACAGGTCAATGTGGTTAAGTCGGGAGTTGGTCTGACAATGCTGTATAGCAGGCACAAATTCAGATGAATAAGATTGGGGATGAATTAGCAAGAATATAAAGTAATGTACAGGGTTGAAAGAATGACTGGATAGAGGCTGAAATCGCTGTCTAAATAGTGTGAAAAGTAAAGAGAAAGAAAGAACATTTGGGGTTCAGGGATGGAACGTTTAATGACTTCCTACAGAGTGTTTCAGTAAGGACATTGGATTCAGCTTTGGATTCAGTATCCCTATCCTCACTTTCAAATCCCTCCGCATCCTCAGTCCACTCTGCCTCTGCAACCTACTATTCTGGCCACCTTACCTGCCCCCACGGCTCAATCTCTGCAATGTCCTCCCGGTGTGGGAGGAGTTCTGTAAATGTTACTTAAATGTTTTGTACAATATAATGCTGGTTAAAACTTATCACATTGGTGCATTCCCAGCTCGTTTTCACCATTTCCGTATCGATGATGTTTTATTTAATTTGCTGACAATCCGATCGAGTCGAGACGTGCAAAGCTGCATTGATTGAATCAAGAAATTGCTGTACTATCATAAAGTTAGACCCTCTACAGAGGCACATTTTCCCTCATGTCACCTTCTGAGCCACAGTTAGTGTTCTGCACATTAAAATCCCCCTTTCTCTCCGTTGCAGGTTTCTTGAGGTGATGGATACCAAGAGTCGGAGTTGCGCGTCTCCATTAGCGACCAACGGTCAAAGCCCCTCACCTGGCTCGCAGTCCCCTGTTGTCCCCCCAAATACAGCCTCTACAACCAACTCCAGACCAGGAACTCCTCAAACTCCACTACAGGCTGTTCCTGCACCGTCGCCTTCTCCTCCGCCTCCATCGGCGTCCTCCAGCCCCGTGGTGGCCCTCGATCCCCAGCCCACATCCCCGGTCATACCTTCACCGATCATGCCTTCACCGACCATCCCCAGCCCAGCTACAGCTCCTCAGAAACGCAGCCTCATGTCTCGCATCTTTGGCTCATCGTCCACACCCGAGACACCCACAGCAAAAGCGGGTAAGGCGCTCGCGAGAGTTCACAGCGTACAGCTGGAGATTACGTTATTCCCTGTTTATTCAATGGCGTACACACAATCCGTCACGTACACCACAGTGGGTTTCCTAGTCACAATCTGTCCATTCCCCCGCTTGCCGTTTCAAGGAGCTTTCTTTTAGTCCACATAATTCATGGTGAGGAGAGGAGAGTGCCTAGAAATTGCATTATGTGTATTCCAGCCTGTGTGTGCCCAGTATAGTGCCATTCCATCAACAACCTTGTCCTTAACTCCAATTTTGTTGGGGTCCAGGCTATTTTGTATGCCTCTGCACCCACTGAGCCAGCCAGCAGGAGAGTTTTACTCTTCTATTCTTCTATTCTTGTTCTATTCTTCCATTTAATAACAACAATAATACTAATAAAATTTACATTTGATGTACTGCCTTATTGTGCCTTTGGACGTCTCAAAGCACTTCACAGAAAATACTATAAAGTATACTGACTGTATTTATTTCATGTTTTGTGAGTAAGAAGACACTGTTAGTGAGCAATTTAGGGAGATTAATATTAGTAAAGAAATGGTTTTAGGTAAATTGTCAGGTCTTAAAACTGATAAATCTGGAGTACAGAAGAATTAGGGGTGATCTTATTGAAACATATAAGATTCTTAAAGAGCTGGATAAAGTAGACAGTGAGGGACTGTTTCCCCTGTTAGGAGAATCTATAACCAGGGATCATAATCTTAAAATTAAGGGTCAGCCTTTTAGAACACAGTTGAGGAAACATTTCTTCACTCAGAGGGTAGTGAATTTGTGGAATTCACTACCCCAGAAAGCTGTAGATGCTCAGTCCTTGAACATTTTCAAGGCTGAGATTGATAAGATTTTTTTTAAATAGAGGGATTAGGGGATATAGGGATAGGGCAGGTAATTAGAGTTAGGTCAGAAGATCAGCGATGATCTTATCGAATGGCCTACTCCTGCTCCTAATTCTTATGTTCTTATCTGAGAAGAGTAGCTACAAGCACAAATTGGAAGATTAGGAACAGGAGAAGGCCATTTTTCCTTTGAGCCTGCTGCACCATTTTATTAGGTCACACAAAACCTTTTAAATCCATTGTTCCACCAGCTTTTCTCCATATCTCTTAATCCCCTGCACTTGCCAATGGTTTAGCTTTTAAACATCCCGCAATCGATTCTGCGCTTCTTCATCTATGGATACATCTGACTTTGCTGAAGTAATGATTATGTTAATCTTGGCTGATTTCCCAGCAATTGAGTGAGTGGAATGCTGACCAAAACATCCTGCCGTAATGTAATGATCCTGCTCCATAAGGCAGAACATGATTTATGTCGTTCATTCCTTTTTTGAATGACATTATAGCCTGCTTTACCCTGCCTCAGAGTTTAAACAGACAATATTTTGTCCTTGATGGTCGAGCCTTCTGGTGGTTAACAGATATCCTCATCTGTAGGATCTTGTGGAAAAACTAAAATAATATAATTCTTGCATTTGATGTAGTGACTTATCACATTGTCTCAAAGTGCTTCACCATACTGTAAGGTGAATCAACTGTATATAACATAGGAATGCATAAGAACAGCCTGGATCAGTTGATAACACTCAAATCAGACTATCTACTTGGTAATGTAATTATAATAATTCTTGTATTTGACATATAGCATTATAGCATTGAGGCGTCTCTAAGCTTCACAGGATGTACTGAAGTGGTGTGACTGTGTGTATTTGTGAATGAGGCGTTCAGCTGTTACTCTTCTGATGCATTCTGATATAAGCGGCAAGAGGGATGTTAAATTCACCCCAGTTACAAATTTAGCTTCCAAGGAATCCACTTAAAAGTTTGTCTCTTGACTGCTTTGACAGCATTTCTGTGCTGCTCACTGATCAGAGAGGCAGTTTGCCTGAAGGGATTTCTCAACCCTCTGAGTGAAGAATAGCCACAGTAAAGTCTGATATCTCTTTGGTAATTAGAGAATTGAAAAATAACCAGTATCAATTATTTAGATGAAGCTGTTGTGGTCCAAGAGGAATTTATATACCCTGGGGCTCCTCGGCCTTAAAAAGAGACATCATAGAGTGGACCTCAATAGAGTATGTAAGATTCTAAACGTGTTTGAGAATGTAAATGTAAATCCAGACTATTACTTCAATACAGCAACAAAACACCAATCTGGATTTTTATAGCATCCTTCCCACAGGGTAGCGTCTCAGAGCGCTTAACAGTGAATGTCACATGAACTGATGGGAAGTTTGTTCATTTGAGTTTAATAATTCCCTTAAAGATAAATGGGCTACAAGATCGACTTCCCATTAGTTCACGTGACATTGACTGTTAAGCGTTCTGAGATGTGTGAAGGACGCAATAAAAATACAGATTGTTTTTTTTTGCTATATTGAAGTAATAGATGCAGAAGTGCCTCAAAAACATGACTGGAGGGCAGCTGGGAATGCACGGGGTCTTAATGATGGAAATGCATTGCGGAGTCTCCTGTTGTTTATTCCATCACTTATTATCCAGAACTCTTACCAGTCTGTCCTTGAAAAAAGCTGGAAGCCTGCAGGAAGACCCATCAGTCATTATTTTAGTCATCTTCTACTGGATTTTACGTGTGTTGGTGTACCCACACACATAAAACATTAAACATTGTAATGGTATCACAACCTTTTGGTGGCACTGTACAGCCTACTGATAGGTCAGAGCTCTAGAGACATGTTCTAGTCCTGAGGGGGGTCTCTACCCATTATTCCATTTCAGTAATTAGCTTTTGCAAAACTCGGCTCATTCAGCGAAAACAACCTTTCCTTGGGGGGCATGTTCCTTTCTTTCAGTTAAGGCTGCTGGTGTTTTACCTACTAATGGGAGACACACACATGAGCATTTCGCAATGCACACAGCATCCATACGGGTCTTAACTTTTATTTTCATCTGGTAAACCTTGGGCCTCAAGCAGGACTTTCGTAAAGCGCATTGCACTTTGTACTGTGTCTGAAACAGACAGTGTCGCTTCAAATCAAGACAGGAATACGTCTCTCAGCCGTGATGCTTTTCAATGCCTCTGTTAACCAGTCCTGCCGGGCAAACCTAATGATATGCCATAAATACAAAGTACAGTATTTGGCCTTAGTGGAAAGCATATGGCAATCACTGGTGCGATGGAAATATCACAAACCATTGTTACTGAACAATACAAATTGAAAATAAATGGTTTACCTGGCAGGCTTAGTTAGACTGCTGACTGGAAATCAGGATGAGCTTCAAAAAGTGGCTTTTTCTTTGAAATACATGATCTAGACTGCTTTCTCTCAAAGAAACTACAGTAAAAGCCCGTTTATCCGGCACCCTTGGGACCTGGCCAATGTCGGTTAAAGTGCGTGCCCGATATTCGGCTGAAAACGCACAAAACATTTTTTTTCAAATGCATTTTACCGGATAAATTCCGGTTAAACTAATGCAGACCTTCTTTTTGAGGTGCCAGTTATACGGAAGTTATGGTTGATTGGGTCACAGATAAACAGGCTTTTACTGTACCTATGTATGTGGTAGGGTCCGTCGATATGGAAAATTTTCCGATTAGATATATCAATGGGCTCATATCGAGATATACCGAGATATCGATATTTTCAGTTTTTTCGTACTGCGCATGCGCGCGCGCATTCCGGGTGCGCGCGCATTCGGGGCCTATCTTCTCAGGAGGTAAATATATTTCTCTCTCTGTGTCTCTCACTCTCTCCATCTCTGTGTTTTTCTGTCAGTGTGTCTCTGTGTCAATCTCCCTCTCTCCTCTCTCACATCCCCCCCATCTCTATCTATCTGTATATTATCACATCCACCCCGTCTCTCTCCCCCCCCCCCCCCCCCCGCTGTCCCTCTCTCGCACCCCCCACCCCTGTCGTCTCTCTCCCCCACCACCCCCCCAGCCGTCTCTTTCTCCCTCCCCCCCACCCCCACCCGCCGTCTCTCTCCCTCCCCCAGCCGACTCTCTCACACCCCCAGCTGTCTCTCTCCCCCTCCCCTCAGCCGTCTCTCTCCCCCTCTTCTCGCCCCCAGCCGTCTCTCCCCCTCCCCCCAGCCGTCTCTCTCCCCCCCCAGCCGTCTCTCTCCCCCTCTCCCCCCCCCCCAGCCGTCTCTCTCCCCCTCCCCCCAGCCGTCTCTCTTCCCCTCTCCTCCCCCCCCAGCCGTCTCTCTCTCGCACGCCCCACCCCCGTCGTCTCTCTTCCCCCTCCCCGCAGCAATCTCTCTCCCCCTCTCCCCAGCCGTCTCTCTCCCCCTCCCCCAGCCGTCTCTCTCGCCCTCTCCCAAGCCGTCTCTCTCCCCCTCTCCTCCCCCCCCAGCCGTCTCTCCCCCTCCCCCCAGCCGTCTCTCTCCCCCTCTCCCCCCCAGCCGTCTCTCTCCCCCTCTCCCCCCCCGCCCCCCAGCCGTCTCTCTCCCCCTCTCCCCCCCCCCAGCCGTCTCTCTCCCCCCCCTCCCCCCCCAGCCGTCTCTCTCCCCTATCCCCCCACCCAGCCGTCTCTCTCCCCCTCTCACCCCCCACCCAGCCGACTCTCTCACACCCCCAGCTGTCTCTCTCCCCCCCCCCCAGCCGTCTCTCTCCCCCTCATCCCCCCCCCAGTAGTCTCTCTCCCCCTCACCCCCCCACCCCCAGCCGTCTCTCTCACCCCCCCCCCAGCCCTTGCATACCTGTATATTGTATTCGAGGACTGTGAATACAATATGGCGGCTTTGCACCTCGGTCTGTGGATTGTGTATAGAGATGAGCATTCTGGGTCTTGTAGTTCAGTGTGCTCGCATCCCGATTTTTTACCTCGATATATCGTTTTTTTCGATATATCGATATTTTTGAAATGTCTATATCGGCGTATCGATATGAAAATTATATCGGGTTTTATCGATATATCGCCGGACCCTAGTATGTGGTATATATATATATATATATATATCACCTCACAAGTGACCCAGGTTCGATACCCTAGTGGGACCCAACCTTAGGCAAGTTTCCTTACATCTCACACCTGATTCCCTAGCAGTAAGTAGGAACTCGGTTGTTATTTGATTGTCGGATTGTTTTTCGAGCGTAATAATCTCCCCAAAAAGAATATATGGTCACTCAATCCACAGCTGTTTGTGGGATACTGCTATGTGCAATTGGAAAGGCAGGGGAAATAGAGGAAGAGTGTTCCAGAGTTTGGGGAAGTAGTGCAGTAGGCTGAAACAATGGCCACCATTGGTGGAACTGAGAGCAGAGTGGAGAAGCAGGAGGCTGGAGCCAGTTGAGCTGCGGCAGCGGGTATTGGGTTGAGGAGTAAGCAGGTCAGAGAGGTAGGGAGGTTAGGTTAAAATATCACCACAGATGTAACATCCTGAATGGCTGCCTTCTATAATGGTCCATGGAGTGTTTTGAGTATTAGCTCACAATACTACGTGATTCCTTTGTAATACTCTGCGCCTCTCTGCGGGATGGTGTGACCATGGTTTTGCTTCCAACAGATAAAACGATGTCTGTGACCTCGGAGGGTGAGGGGAAGATGCAGACGGTTGACGACTTTGTTCCCGAAGAAGCGTTGGACAGGAACTTTCTGGAAGACACACCGTCTCAGAAGGGAAAACAGAATCCGGAGGGGGGACAGGAGAGTGACAGGTAAAGGATTCCGAGCCCTAACCATTGAATTAACGAGCGGCCAACGTTTAATAGCCGAGAGTGAGAGTATCAACACTGCAAACTTTTCATTCCAACTCCACTCTGCGTGTGGATACAGTGGGCTTGTCTCTCATAGGTAGATGAAGTCTGGGTCATGGTGGGAGGCGGAAACCTAAACACACAGATAACGGATGACCGAAACAACAACAGAAGTCGCTGGGAACACTTAGTGGGTCAGACAGCATCTGCAGAGAAAGGAAAATGAGCCAATGGTTTGGGTCCACGGCCCTTCGTCAGAACGGATGACCGCTGGAAAGCTATTTGCTTTCCTGACTCATACTTCCCCATGACAGGCACTGATTACATTCCCTACTTTCTCAAGTCTCCAATACATCTCCTCAATATACCTGCTAGAACGTCAGTTCCATTGGTCACTTTCTTACGTTTTGTAGGTTTCTAAAGAGTCATTGTAGCAAAATTAGAGGTTTGAAGCTCCCGAGGATAGGGAGAGGTAGTGGGATTCAAAGTACAAGCTTGCTCTGAGAGCCATTGCAGAATCGATGGGATGTGCTCTTTCTGTGCTATAAAATTTTATGAATCTGTCCTTTTAAGCAATCAAACCAGTTCTGCGATCATGACTTTCCTTTAATGCTTTCAGCCTGGCGGCGTCCTGGCCCTGGCTGACACGACGAGCAATTAGTTGCTATTTCTTTCTTTTTCGGATTCTGTCTCTGAGGAGCTGTAACAGTATCACTCACCCTTGTAATCTACCCAAATCTACTTCTCCATCTGTGACTCCCAGTCCTCTGATGTCCTGTCAACTTGTTTGATGGATGAGCACAAATTAATGCAGCTGAATGTCGGCAAGACCGAAGCTGTACTCATTGGCTCCCGTCAACATCTTCCCACCTGCGAGCCTGAACTCCTCAACTCCCCTAGGCTCTCCCTCAGACTCATCGAACCTGTGCGCAACCTAGACACTTCCCCGCGTGAAGGACGTTTATATGAACAGATGTTGTTGTTGCTGCATAACGAGCTGTAAACTTGCCTGTCGATCTCGATCACTCCCGTGCAGTGATGGGGAGAGACGAGGCAATCCCATGGTGAACCGCTTCCAGGACGATTTGGATCTTGACGACCAGATTCCCAAGAAGCCCAAGTCGAAGTCGCAGGTTCCGAGTAAAGATATCACCTTCTCCAGCGACGAAGAGGACAGCACGAAAGTTGCCATTATGACTGGCGAAGATATAGATTCAGAAGAAGAAATCAAAAGGTCAGCATTTTAATAAGCAGTCGCAGCACACTCCATTGGTATGGATTTAAACGCAAACGACCCCCTTGTTGACAAAGAGCATGTTTGTTGCTGAGCCTGACCTGTAGGTTAGAGCACTCGCCTTACAAGCGTGAGACTTGTGTTTGAATCCAGGCAGGTCAGGGCGAAACCTTGGTCAAGTTTCCTTATTCCACACGCCTAATAATAATTCGTCAAAAAAAATAATAATAAAAATTGGTCATTTCAATCCACGATTAATTGTTGGACACTACTGTGCGCAATTGGCTGCTGTGTTTCGCCCATAAATATACAGTCAATTCACTTTACAGTCTATTCTGTAAAGTGCTTTGAGACATCGATAAGATGTGAAAAGCGCTATATCAAATGCAAAGATTATTATTATGTACACATTTACATCTCGCTGTCTAAAACTGCGAAAGATTTACAACAATACTTATGAGTGAGGTTTGAGTCTGTGGTACTTTCTGACTGCGATAGAACTGTGGTAAAAGTTGGTAGCAGTTTACGGTAGCTATTTTTTGCCACCTCTTTGGGAAGGATGTCAGGGCCTTAGAGAGAGTTGAGAGTTGCTGGGATACATATCCTTGGGTGTGTGTTTCAAGTAACTGCAAAAACTGGACTTATTTTCACTGAAGGGAAGACTTGATAGGAGATTGGTCCCAACGTGTATACGTTACTGAGTGGAAATAATGGCAGGATTACTACATGGTAATTTTCTAAGATTTTGCCCATAAAAATATACACTTTACAGTATATTCTGTGAAGCGCTTTGTCTCAAAAGCATGATACGGTGCTGTTTCAAATGCAAGGATTATTATGATTATAATACAACAACAAAATAACATTTATAGAGCGTCTTTCACATCGGGAGGACGTTTCCAGAGTCCTAAAATAGTGCCTTATAACTTTCCTCAATTAAATTTTGTTTTTTTTTGTTTGTTTCTTTCAAAATGGTCTTCATCCAGTTCTTACTCTTTGTTGCCAGGGCTTCCAAAGGTTCATCAAAATCCAAGAAGATAATGGCTTCCTCCAAACTCAGTGAACAGAGACCTGGCGACCAGTTACTGAGCCCGGGCCAGCCAGAGGCACTCAGTAGCTTACATACTGCGTCCCATTTGACTGCTGACTCTTCTTGCCTGACGCCCACTGCCTCCCTGACCACATCAGCTGTGGCGGGTGCAACGCTTGCTTCGGTTTCCAAAGCGGGCGGCAAGGGTCAGAGCAAGACCAAAGCGCAGGAGAACAAGGAATCCTCCGAGAGTGACATCGAAGGCCCCATCGCCATCCAGCTGCTCTCCTTTGTGATGGACGATCCTGACTTTGAGAGTGAAGAAGATTTAGACAAAAAAGTAAAGATGGTAAGTTTCATTTCTGGCTCGTTCAGCCCCCCCCCCCCCACACACACACCCACACAGAACAACAACAGCTTGCATTTGTATAGCCCTCCTCCCGCAGGACAGCATCCCTGAGTGCTTGACTGTGTCGGAGCACGACGTTGCGGGGAAGTTAACCATAGGCACGGTCGAATAGGAAGCGATTCAGGCGCGACCAGAAGATGGGGAAGGAAGGGGCAAGGCGGAGGGATAGAGGAAGAGTGTTCCAGAGTTTGGCGGCGTAGCTGGTGGAGCAGTACACACACTGAATGCCGGTTACGTTTTCTTACGGAGAGGTGATGGATTAGAGCCTCTGTACATTTTACCAGAGGTTATAAAAATGGTAACTATAATAACAACAATCCTTGCATTCAGAGACAAGTTAGGGGAGACCTATCTGTGGTTTCCATGACGGCCATTCTTTGCCCAGTAGAGATGAGTGAGCAAAATCGCCTAATACAATTAACTATAAAGGATAGAACAAATGCAGAGGCGTCGAGCGGTTATAAGGTTGAGCTGATGAGTGGCAGATTTCATAAGCGGTTTCACAAGCAGTAACCCTAGCAAACGTAACAGTGGCGAGGACGGGTGGGGAGTAGTTGGGGCAGTCGTTAGCCGGTCAATAGCTTAGCCACAGCAGTGAAGATATCAAGTAGATCACAATGGTGCTTTTAAAATTGTAAGGAGTCAAAACCAATTGATTTGAAGTAGGACTGAAAGTAAAAGCCACGGCAACGCTTTCAGGTGCCTCAAGGCATCAAGAAATCACAGGTTCAGAGTTGCAAAGGGGAATTTCAGGCCGGGCACCAGGAAATAGTTTTTTTTTACCCAGAACGTGAAACAATTGAAACAGGATTACCACAAAAATGCACAAAAATGCAGTGACAGGAGGATGGGAGGGTTTGCTGGAAGTGAGGGATCAATGGGCCAAATGGCTCTAAATTTCTATGGTTCTAAAATAGTCTTTTGCATTCTGATAACCTTGGGTACATGAGGTAGTGTTGAAATATTAGTATTTTCTAGACAGCTGACAGCAGGGATTTTATTTTTTCCTCAGCGCTGTACAATTCACCTACAAAATGCATAGACACTATACTTTTCATTGAATCCTGTGAAGCATTCTAAATAGAGCCTATGGTTACGTCCCCCTTCTCCTTTTCCCCGTGTTGAACACTGCACAGCACTCTGAGACACTGTGTTAAAGGGCTCTAAACAAATGCATATCATTCTCCAGATGTGAAAGGTGCTACATCAAATGCAAGGATTATTTTCTAATCCTCAATTCAAAGACTTTAGTTCATTTTAGTCTCTTTCAGTCGGGATCAGAATGAATGGTTAAATATCTATTGCGGGCTACCCTCTCTGCTCTATAAGTCTTCTGCTTTGTGCTTTTCATCAAAGGACGAGTTTCCCGTACGAGAGGACCCATCTGAGGTCTCGGAAGATGACCTGACTCCTGTGAAGCTAACAGTCCCACTGAATCCTCTCAAACATTCGCTAAAGCCAGCCAACGACTTGGACCTGTTTGGGTTGGGCTTCGAGGAAAAGACAGCAGCGGAGGTGCTCGAGAACAACGGCGAAGGTGCCTTGAGGATTGTCTCTGATTAATGTGGAATTGTTAGTAATAAACTGCAGTCCTGTAGCTCAGTGGTTAGAGCCTTACAAGCGTGAGAGTTGTGTTTTGAATCCAGGCAGGTCAGGGTGAAACTTTGGGCAAGTTAAGTTTCCTTACTCCACTTGCCTAATAATAATCCGTCCAAAAAAGAAAACCTATAATAAATTGGTCATTTTGAATCTCCCATCCGGGCGAGCCTTTAGCCACTCTGTCCCCAACTCTGGAACTCCATACCGCATTCCCTCGGCCTCGCCTCCTCCCTGGCACCTTTAGAGTCCCGCCTCAAGACCCTCCTCTTCGATGGTCCTATTCGGTCACCCCAAATCTCCCCCTTTCCCTCCACCCTCCCCATCCCCAACTCTTAGCTTGAGTCTGAAACAATGACTGTCCAGCGCTTTGGGACATCCTCCTGACGTGAAAGGCGCTATACAAGTGTAATTTTGTCATTGTTGGTAGCCATTGGTAGCTGCTGAAAACAACTCATTATTATTTGCCAGTCTTTTATTTCTGGAGCCAATATCATTCCAATCTCCTTGAGACTGGAGAGGATAAAAGTGTTTTTGCCTTTTTTTTTTAAACCACTTTTACCACATGGCGGACTTATCCTTTCCTTCTTCTCAGATAAAACCAACAAACACTCCTCAAAAGACAAGAAAAAGAAGAAAAAAGTAAAAGAGGTGAAAGAGGTAACGATTTAAATTAAAACTAGCAACGGAATGTCACAAGAAAGGCCCATTGAGCACGCAGAAGATCATTCTTCTAGTACAAGCGCAATTGGCTGCTGCGTTTCGCCAACATATATACAGACAATTCAGTTTACAGCATATTCTATGAAACTCTTTGAGGCGTCTAGAAGACATGAAAAGCACTATATCAAATTCAAGGATTATTACTGTTATATATTATTGACTCTACTCAGGACAGTCTGTGTAAAGACAAATGTCACTAACATGTTCCTTCACCAATTTCTGGCTGGTTGAGTTGGTGGTAGCACTCTCACCTCTGTTTGACGTCGTCTCGATGTGAAAGGCGCTGTACAAATGTAATTTTATTGTTGTGGTTTCAAAATGCTTTGTTTTCAAACCCCACTTTGAGCTTGCAGTCCAGGCTGACACCCCAGTGCAGTGTTGTGGGGGGGAACGCTGTACTCTGGAGATCTGCCTTTTGAATGTGACGTGTTAATTGCCTCCGCACCTTTCTTGTGGCCCAGTATGCTACTGTGCAAAAATTAGCTGCTGCGTTTCCTTCTAAATGCAGAGTCACTGCACTGAACAGTAATTATTGTAAGTGCTGGAGACATTTGGATGTTATAGGCACTCTATAGGGATCATTATTATTTATTATTGCCATTTGTGGCTTCTGGCTCCATTTCTCAGCTGGCTTCAAAAGTAATAACCCGTGTATTTACCTTCTCCATTACATTTATTATTTGGTAGATTTAGATGAGAGTTTAATCCCTTGTCTGTTTTTTGCTGTGTTGTGTATTGCAGCCGGCGTTAATCCTGAGCGAAAGCGAGTGATTAACCCTTTAAGGCTGTTGTTACATTTTGAACTGTCTTTCACATCTTCCCTTGATTAAGACATGCGCACCGTTCATATCAGACACTCTGTGGTACCTTATTGGAGTTGCCGTCCTTCGAATGAGATGCTAACCGAGGTCCCCGCTGCCACTTCAAGTGAACGGTGTGGAGTCCAGTAGCTCAGTGGTTAGAGCACTCGCCTTCCAAGCGAGAGACCTGCATTCAATTCCAGGCAGGGCAAAACCTTGAGCAAGTTTCCTTACTCCATAATCCTAATAATAATTAGCCGTCCAAAAAACAATAATAATTTGTTCACTTCAATCCATGACTGTTTGTGGGACACTGCTGTGCGCAATTAGCTGCCGCGTTTCGCCCACAAGTATACAGTCAATTCACTTTGCATTATATTCTGTGAAGCGCTTTGAGACGTCTAGGACACGTGAAAAAGCATTATATTGAATGCAAGGATTATTATTATTGTTAATAACGTAAAAGATTCAAAAAGAGACTGGCATTGCTCCTGATGCCCTAACTAACAATGGTGGTGCGAAAAGTGCTTTGTTATAACGCACATATAGCCAACGCAGGGATCATTCTTATTCGTTTCAGGAGGAAGAAAAATTGGAAAAGAAGAAACACAGGCACAAGAAAGGCAAAGAGAAGGAGCTAGTTTTAGAGGAGGAGAAGAAGAGGAAGAAGAAACTGAAGAGTAAGGATAAGACTGACGCCGAGCTCGATGATTTGGAAATGTTTCTGGCCGGCGGGGGTGACGGACTTAACCCAAGTGGTAGGGGCGCTGGAGACTACGAAGAGCTATAGACTTGTTTCTTTCATTATGTCTGCTGTATTATTTTGCTGTAGTTAACTTTACCTTGTTGTTTTTACAGTGGTTTCAAATGTTCCTGCTTTGACCAGAGAACGTCCCTTTCATTTTGTGGTGGAACGTTTGTGGTGTCCTCATGACATTTACATCCATTTTGTCTCTCTTATTTTTTTTTCGTTGTTAAATATTTCGATTGCTTTTCAAGGATGTCACTTAGGCCCCAGAGGTAACCGTACGCGAGCGTTTTTGACGTTTGTTCTTTCTTCTGTTCTACGTGTAGAATGGATTGGCTGGCTGGCCGGCCAGCATCAGACTTCTGAGGAACTGTTGATAGGCTTGACAGTTTCTGATTTGAAGCAGTTGTAAACAATTCTCATTGATTTCTCAAACAGGAAGAGAAAAATGAATTCCTGTCGTTAAAGATTAGGGACCGGACTAAACTGCCTTTTTTTCTTTTGTAGCATTTTGGACTCTTAAAAGTGACCAATGTCGGCAATTTGGCCCCGAAATCGTACACGTTCCTGCGTACTTTTGCGAAGCGCTGTGAGACGCCTGGAAGACGCGATAAGGCGCTAATATCAAATGCAAGGATTATTATTATTATTGAGAGAGTCACAATCCTGCAGGATTGGCAGCACCCAGGAAGCGACATTGACGGCAGCCTTGTGACCTGCAAATCGGCCAAGAAAGGATTCTAATCTTCCCCACCCACCCAGTAAACATCAGTGTTTTACACCAAAAAAAAGTTAAATTACACAAATCGAAAAACCGTGTAAGCTTAACTATCGATCAGTTTAGCTGACAGCAGTAAGCAGCGCAAATCTGACGCACTGGAGGTGCTGGAGTTTGCTCAGTCTTTTTTGCTTAGCGCTGCGGACAGAATTCCCCCCTCGTAAATCAATGAGGCAAAGAGACTGGCTTCAAGTGGAAGCAGTGCCCGGCCGTTGATCTAAATCCCATCAGGTTTCAGATTAAGGGATCGATTGAGTAGCCAGACCGGTAGAAATGAACAGATTAACTGAGCTGCAGACTTCCCTCGGGTTTTGGCTGCCCTGCAGAATGTTGGCAGGCAGCCAGGGAGGATGGCAGGTTCCACTGCAGTGAGAAAGATCCTCAGGTTTTACAGGGTGCGTTTTGTGGCGGTGTGGGGGAGGAAGGGGAGGAGGGTGTGGATTTAAAATCACAGGAACCCCTGGAGAACTTCACCACTGTTTTCTCGGTATTGTTGACAGCTTTCTAATTCCACCTCTTGCTCCCTCTCTCCTTCCTCAGACGTGGTGGCTTACCGTTTATTATTAACAATTCACCTGCCCCCCACCCCACCATCCGCCCCAGCAGATGCGTCGTCGTCATTCTCCCCACCCCCTCCAGAAAACACACTGATCCCTTAAGTAAAGGCAGCTGAAAAACATTTGTTCCAAGCGCGTGATTCGCTCACTGGAGCTCACGAGCAGATCTGTCGCTGCTTCAATTACATGACACTTTAAGAGTCTCCCGAGCTACTGAGAGTTTCCTCCTGCGCATGGAATAATAATCCGTCCCCAAAAACCTAGAGTAAAATTGGTCGTTTCAATCCACGACTGTTTATGGGGACACTGCTGTGCTAAAAATAAATAAGAGGTGGAGTGGGGGGGGAACTATTTCGAGTCCAATTTGCCTCCCCCAGACTTCCCCTCTAATAAGGCCTAATGAGACCAACCACTCACTGTAGACATGAAAGCTCAAAGAACAAGTCTCAAACTGGCATTTTGACGGGTGCTGAAAGCTGCTCGTGTGAGGATGAGAACTCCAACGTGAGGAAATAGCACCCAGCAAACAGATCGGTGTTTCCTGCCTTAGTTCTAAATCTATTAGAAATGGGTCAGTCTGGTTTGGAAGAGGGAGAGAGGGAGGGAGGGAGTGAGAGCTAGCGAGGCTCAGAGCTTCCCAGCAATTGAGTCTGTTCTGCTGCTGCTCCTCTCGGGGTCACTTCGCATTAAAAAGTGATGGTGCATCTGTCTGCGATGGTATCAACATGGAAACGACTCCTGATTGAACAGGAGGCGTCTCATTTATAATGTATCTCCCCCAGGGTGAAGAGCTACTGTTTGTTGGACAATGAGCTGAATGTCCCATTCAGTGTCTCACCCTGTGAGCGTGTCTGTGCTGACGGGAGACACCGGGGTTTATTGTTTATCTCCAGCTTTCATGTCTCACCTTGATCACCATTGATTTTTGCCCAGAAAACACACAGTCATTTCACTTCACAGGAGTGTGTTCTGTGAAGCGCTTTGAGACATTTCTGATGTGAAAAGTGCGAAATCAATGCAAGGATTAGTACTAATGTTATTGTTACATTGACCTGCCTTTGTGCACATCTCTGCCTTCCTTCATGTGATGTTTCCCTTTGTGTTGTTCACCGCAAGAGCCAGAGCATGCAGCTACTTTTCACTCGCCTCCAATTCTCCCAAGGATTAATTTATTCACTGGCGCTCTGCTCCGCACTGCAGCTACTCTGCAGAACGTACAGAAAGTCTGTGAGCAGCAAGGGGGAAAGCGGGAATATCATGTAACCACTCCCGACGGGAGAACGGTTTGAACCTGTGCAACCTTTTAACCCACAGCCGTCCATTCGACCGGTTACTTGACAACACAGCTGCCCCTCTGCTCAAACTCGCAGTCATTGCTGGAGAGTTAAACGTGCAGCGTATGTTAATTTGCCTCAGAGGTGCGAGAAGTCTTGAGGGTATGTATTGAGAGATCGGATGTGGAGTGGGAAGGGCCAGCCCGATGGTGTACAAGATGGAGCTGTGGCTTACAGACTGCGTTGAGTACATTATGTTGGTTCAAATCCCAGTTTCACGGGGGAGGGTAAATTGGCTTCCTAAGGTTGGCTGTGGCTCCTGCCATCCTCTCCTTAGCAGGAGCAGAGAAGGGAGGCCTGGATCCGCGGGGAAAGAATTGGAGATTAAAACGTGGGACATTAAATTGAAAGAGACTTGACTGGAATACCTGGAATTAGAGTCGGGCCCCCAAACGTTGAGAATTGCAGTGGACGACCCCATATATCACTGCCTGAACCATGGTCTGATTGTGATAGTGTAACCCACTTGTGTTTAATCTTTTTCACATTTATGAACTAAAATCACCACGAGGGTGAGTGGGTGAAGTTTAGTGCAATTGAAGCACCGTCTCTCTCTCTCTCTCTCTGTCTCGCCAGCTTTCTTCTGATCTGCGCCATTCAGTTTGCAGGTCAATGATCATTTTTAAAAGCTTATTGTGCTTTTATATTTCTCTTATTCACCCACCCCCAAAACACGCAGATACACACGCGCACACAGACACTACTATTCAAGGACTAAATGAGATGTGTATAACTGATCAAATGGTCTAAAAATGAGACTGCACCTTTATGGAAAAAATCTGAATTGTTTTGCTGAAATTTTTTATTTGGGGATTATGGGCTGATGCTCTCACATTCTGCATCGCTCTCGCTTTCTCTGTGTATATATAATGTATATGCACACAAGTACAGGAGATGGGAGTTCATTAGGTGTGTTTGAGCTTGCACAAAAAATGATAACAATTAGGTCATTTCATCACGATTGTTTGTGAGACACGTCTGTGAGACACGCTGCCGTGTTTCGCCCACCAAATCTAGTCAATTCACTTTACAGTTTATTCCATGAGGCGTCTGGATAGACACGATAAGGCGCTGTGTCAAACACAAGGGTTATTTACTAAGGTGCAGCGAGCAACTGCTGTGATCCTGTGTCAGAAAGTGACTCGTCAGAAACCCAGAACATGGGCAGTTCCCATCAGCCGTTTTAGGACAACGTTTGTCGGACAATGAGCCTCTAGCTCGGGAAGCTTTTTTTAAAAAACCAAAAATACTCTATGCTGACAATTGAAACCCTTTACAAATAGTGCAATACTTTACCAATCTGTTCAACGGAAACCTGGTTGTTTTATTTTGCCAGTGAGAATAGCCACCTCGTCAACGCTTGTAAATATCCTGATCAGAAGCTTTGCTGGAGTCCTTCACCCTCCGACGATTCCTCAGTATCCAGTTTGTCTGCCGGATCCCACCAGCATGTTGTTGCGATGTGTATTTCCATTGACGGTTTACAAATGCAGACACAATCCCGTTGTGATACTGTAATATTACTGTAAGTCCAAACCCATTTTTGTTTACAATAACTGGAGCATTAAGAAGACTTGTGTGTTTCCTATCCTCCATCCGCTACCGAGATTCGGCCACCAGCTTTCACTGCACTTTTATTAGTAGGAACTTTTTAGCAGGCACTATCTGAAATGGGCTTTCACAGTGTGATTAATCCCGTTCCTGAATGACCTTCCTACAGCAGGAATTTGGCTGCCGCATTTTGCCCCAAAACTATACAGTCAATTCACTTTACTGTCTAGTCTGTGAAGCGCTTTGAGACGTCTAGAAGACGTGAAAAGCACTACATCAAATGCAAGGATTCTTATTATAAATGTCCTTCAAGACAGTTGTACTCCTGACTGTTTGGATCCAGTCTCCTAAGGGAAACTGGAATTCTAAAATCGACCGTAACTGAGTGAGGTACCTCTTAGTTTGGGGTGTCTTATCAGGTAATTCAATACACCTTTTTTTAAAAAAATGTAATTATCTCGCTGTGGCTAGATGTGAATTCTGACGTATTGGAATTGTTTTTTGTAACCTTTTTTTAAAAAAAATTGGACTCACACCAGTATCCAGTATATCTGCTGCATGTGCTTTCGTATTTTTTTGTCGGGGAGGGGTGGGGGAGGGGGTAAATTTAGCCCATATTTAGATAATTTTTTTTAGAAAATACATTGATGAATGACGTGATCGGGCGCTACATCAAATGCAAGGATTATTTGTATAATTACTGGGCAAAATAAGATTGGGGCTGCTAATTTGGTTTGTCTGTTTGCTTGGCTGCGTAGAATTAGAATTGCTTTACATTTAAAACTGGAGCCACTGGACTTAAATGTAATATGATTCCTGCACGGTTTTATTCGATCCAAACCTTCGATGAATGGATCACGCCAGTTTTAAGAAGCTACATCAGGTTAAGTTAGGATTATATATATATATATATATATATATATATACATATATATATATACAGAGAAAGAGAGACAAGAGAAAGAGCTAGAGCGTGTCTCACCTGGCTTCAAAGAGTCACGGTGGCATTTATAAAGGATAAATCCCTGTTGTTTCACATAATGCTTCACTCTTTCCAAACACAACTAGTCAAGAGAGGTCTGAAGAATGGGAGAGTATCTGGTGCAATCCTTTTCATATGCACTCTGTGTAAACCTGTGTTCGATTATGTATGTCTTATTAAAGGCAAAAAATATTTTCTTCTTACTAATGGCTTGTCTTAATTTTTCTTTGAGGATTTTTTTTGCTCAACCGGATGACACACACACACACACACTGACCGACACATGTGGATACCCATCACCATGGAGTATTCAAAGCACAACGGAGTTAGGAACATACGAACAGGAGTAGGCCATACCTTCCCGTCGCAAACACTCCCTAGCTCTAGCTCGATGTTGAGCTCCGTCATTGATAAACGCTTTCAATCCACAACTGTTTGTGGGGACACTGCCATGTGCAGTTGGCTGCCGTTTTTGCCCACAAATATACAGTCAATTCACTCTATAGTACATTCTGTGAAGCGCTTTGAGACGTTGATAAGACGTGAAAAGCGCTAGATCAAATGCAAGGATTATTTATGCGATGCTGCCCATGAAGGGCACTATAACAACCTATAACAGGTTGTTAGGGATGTGAAATGTTCAATTGGGAAAGGTTGAGGCAGAATCCATATTAGCCGTTAAGAGGCAAGTAGATAAATATCTGAAACTGGGTGTGGTGGGAAGGGGCAAAGGTGGCAGAAAGGGCCTGAACAGAGCCAGCAATAGGCACCAATGGGCAGAAAGGACTTCCATCACTGTGCTTGCTGTGCCTGTTGACGTTTTGCAAATGGGTTTCCTCGTGTGTCAAAATCTTGTGAAATTTTGGAAAGAAACTGGAATCCCTTTAAGCTGCGTTGATTGATTTGTTGATTGACAGATCCCAGGGACCAAAAGGCGCTTTCCAAAGGCACCGAATAACCAGGTCAGTCAGTCATTCCCTCAGGTCACACTTTCTTCCGCAGTGTGTTATTTTTCCCTTGATTGTCCTTGTGCTTGCAATTCTCTGGCAGCAGAGGGTACTAATCCTCTCTCCAGAATGTCGTGCAAGTTCTTTGATCCAATATCACCATCTGTTGGTGCAAAAACAAAGAGGACAAATGCCAGAACAGTGGAGCTTACCCCCCCCACCCCTACCCCCCACACACACTGACATCGACAAACCTCAATTGTGTAAATGAGCCGCAAAAAAGCAAAGGATTATGGAACACAGGGAAGCGAGTGTTGAGTAGCATCTCTTGTGTACCTCTGTGATCTTCTCAAATCCTTACCAATCCACCCGCCACCTCCGCTCAGCCGACACTGGGCTGCCTCAGCCTCCCCACCTGTCCCATTTGCAGTTGGACTTTCAGCCTATCTGCCTCCACTTTCAGGAACTCCCTCCACGATCGCCTTGCCCCGTTTCCTCGCCTCCTTCAGGGTCTGTCTCGAGACCGTTCCCTTTGACCGCACGGGTTAACGGCAGCAAAGTGAGCGTTTGGGAAGAGGTTTTGAAGGCCTGAATGTGTTTTAACTTCACTTTGAACATGACTTCAGTCCTGAAAGCTCACCTGGACGTTTTGTTTTTTAACCCTCTCCCCCACCCCCGTGAATCTGAGTCTCGTAAATGAGACGACCTGGGTTCAATTCCCGGGTAGGAGGAAACCTCCGATAAATTTATTTACTCCCCGCATGCCTCTGTTTACCTAGCAGATTGTAGGAACCTCAGCCGAAAGCCGGATCGCTTTCTGGGGGGGTGATAATCCCTTAAAATATATATACCATTTGGTCACGCAATCCACCACTGTTTGTGGGACACTGATGCTTGTAATCGCCTACTGCATTTCACCCACAAAACATTCAGTCGGTCCACTTTACAATGTATCCTGTGAAGCACTTTGAGACATCTCAACATAGATGAGGCGCTACATATATATATATATATCAAACGTAAGGATTATTATTATTGCTTTGTGATCAGTGCTACGTTTCGCCCATAAGTATTCAGTCGGCTTTCCTGCTCTCCTTCCCCTCGCCCCCCGACCCCTCCCCTAGACATCTTTTCCCCCCATTTCCCTTAAACCCACTTCCATTTGGCTGCCGCATTTGCTTCCCCCACAAATATAGCCGATTTTCCTACTCTCCTTCTCCCTACCCCGACCCCCCGATCTGGTCCCTACCTTTGGGGCGTTGTTGTATTCTGTGAAGCGCTTTGAGACGTCAATAAGATGTGGAAAGCGCTATATAAATGTAAGTATTATTATCACCTGTTCAAACAATGGCGTAGTGTAAGCACATCTGACCGATCGATACTAACAGGCATATAATCTCCGCACTACCCTTCAGAAACTGGCAGCTTCTTAACCCTTTCCCTCCTGGTCACCCTCATTCTTTGGATCCCGTTTACCCTTCTCTGTCTCAACCGCCCTCCAGACCTCTCTTCTCTCTCCCCTCCCCTCAGGCCCCCGACCGAAAGAGCAGTCACTCCCTCCCCAACCCCCCCCCCATCACCCACCACCACATTAAGCTTCGCCAGGAACAAGTTAAATTACTTAACAGGCCATTCCTGCACCCGATTCATCAGAATCCTAGTTGCTATGCAACTGGCAAAATGGGACAATTTGGTTGCTATATTAAGCCGCCCTCATCGACAGCTCCAGTGAGTTCGGCACATCAAACACACAAGTGTTTCACACCCCGCTCCAGTGTTTCTCAGGCAGCTTCCACACGCCCTGATGTGGAGAGGACAGCACAGCGTTGCGCGACCACAGTCATGCGTAATGCGTAACCTGTGTAGGTGTGGCTGGGTCCGTGATAAAGAAGGGGACGGGGGGTGGGGGGGGTTGGTGGAGGGGGGGGGGGGGGGGGGGGGTGGCGGGCGAAGGAGCGGGCAGAGAGGGGGAGGGAGAGGGGTTTTAAAAGAGATGGGAGGTTCGTGCGGTGGCGACCCATCATTGTGGTTAAACCCAGCGTTCACACCTACACAGTAGAAAACCCAGAGGGAGATAGTCATAATGGAATGCACACGCTCTTGTCATTCTACCTGGAGGGACGCATCCCGCTCGTCTAATTCCAGAAGGTCTTAGACGCGGGTTGGCGAGAGCCAAGGCTTGGGGCGGGGGTGGGGTGTGGGGGGAGTGTGCTTTGGGGTTAATTGCTTTGGGGTTAATTGCTGGAGTCTAACCAGATTGAAAAAAACATTGCTTGCCGATTGACAACAACAAAAATGACACTTGTATAGCATCTTTCACGTCAGGAGGACATCCCAAAGCACTGGACAGTCATTGTTTCAGACCTGAGCTGGGGACGGGGAGGGTGGCGGGAAAGAGGGTGGATTTGTGGTGACTGATGGGACTGTTGAAGAGGAGGGTCTCAAGGCAGAGTGGCTGAAGGCTCGCCCGCCAATGGTGGGGAGGGTGGGCCAGGGTACGTGGAGCAGGCCATTGAATCCTCTGGGTGATGGGGAGCCAATGGAGTTGGGCGAGGATGGGGGAGATGGGGGTCACGAAGCTTGGAGCGGTCTAGCTAGGACCAACCTAACCATCAGGGCTTTGGCTTGCAGGGATAATGGGAACTGAGTAAAAGGATTCCCCGCCCCCAGTGACTGGGTGGTGCAGTTGGTTGGTCGGGGTTTGGTGAGAGGAAGGGGGGAGAGAAGAGCGAGCTTCTAGATCAGCAAAACAATCTAGAAGCGAATCAGGAGGGAATGCAGAAGGGAATCAGACTATCTCGGGGCACGTTTGGAAAGAATGATATCTAAAAGCCTTAAAATTGAGTCTTACGAAGGGGCCATGGGTGGTGGGGCATCACTGGTTCCCAACAGGTCTGTCCGCACGCTCTTTATCTCAGAGCTTCAGTGAAGACAAACTAAAGCATGCCCGAGACATCCGAAAGTGGACGATCGAACATCCGTGGAACACGGCCTGAACCACCAACGCCATCATTGCCGCAGCCTCACCGGTTCCGGCCCCGGAGAGAGACCAAGCGAAGGGCTCGGCTCATTGCGGCTCCGCGAGATAGATGAGGTTTGACACAAGGTTTTGTGTCCGTGCGATCTTAACAGCAAAGCCATGAGCTCCTGGTTCTGCGACATCAAGAGAATACAAAGGATCGAGCGGCAGCCTCCTCCTCCTCCGCAGCTAATGCTGCCTCCTGCTTTATTATTCTGTGCTTTTCAAACCATTTCGTGGGAAGCTGGGTAAATACGCTGCTTGTGTAGCCAGAGAGAGAGAGAGAGAGAGAGAGAGTGAGTGAGTGCACTGTGTTTAACTCCCGGCTGCAGTAAAATCGCTTGATATTAACAGGGCTTTGCTGGTTCCATTACGGGCTCCGTCTCTTGTTCGCCGGTTCTGCGCCGAGTGGAGGTTTAATCGCGGCAAATTGCGTCCGATCACACAAAGGTGGAGGCTCACTTCACAATGGGTTACGCTGGCAAAGAGACACCCTCTGCTCACAGCGCGATAGCATTGCGCACTTCGGATTAAAGATTTAATCCTTAGCAGCAAACCTGTGATAATACGCTTTTGCGTTTCCATTTGAACCGGGCGCCCCTGGCCATGGGAACATTGACGGGAGTTTTCACGAGACTGATTCGCGAGGAGAGGGCCCTTGAAGCTCGTCCGACCTCATCCGTTTGCCCGAAAAATCTTGGGCCACAAAAAAAACATTAAAACAGTCGATTCACTTTACATCCAGCGCTGTGACTTTTACCTTCCTTTCAAGACGGATGCCTGGTGGGGGTCCAGGAACTCAGTGGTTAGTGCATTCCCCCTCTTGCAAGTGAAAGGCCTGGGTTCGATTCCCAGGTCCGAGTATGAGCACTGTCATGGGCTGGTTGGGCTAAATGGCCCGTTTCCACGCACCTGCTCTGCTCCGTCACTGTCGAGCGCTCTGCGACGCTGCCCTGAACGAGAGGCGAGTTGCCGTTTCCACCCTGTGTAAAATTCCCCGAGAGGTGGGGACGGCCTAAGGAATGGGGGAATATACGTTCCGACATTGCAACCGGGGTGACAGAGCTGTAACTTACGCAGACCTGCCTTAGCCTGACCTCGATAGCTGGCCAACTAACACACTTAAACATTCACGGCGAAAAATAGAAACTTCCCCGTAAGAAAATAACCTGATAAACCACAGACAGCGGGCAAAGCACCAGGGGAACTCAACCGATTTCACAGAATGAGGAGAGGAGGCGAGTTGACACCATAATACCCACGAGTGTATTTCTCCTTCCGAGTGGAACGGTATCTAGCACACGGGCTAATGTCAATGGGCAACAAGGGTAAGGCATGGTTCGGGTTCCCAGCTGGAGGAGAGGAGCCAGAGGGTGGTTGTGATCAGGAGGGAGGGAGGGAGGGGTGGAGGGTGGGAGGGCACGGTCGGAGAGGAGGGCCTTGAGTCTGGTCCTGATGTACAGTACTCTCAAACGGGTGGAACTTGTCAGGCGGAAAGTGGAGAGAGAGAGAGAGAGAGAGAGAGAGAGAGCTGGGCGTCCTCCCGGCCCAACACCTGGACCACGTGAGGCGGGAACAACGCACGCGCGAGGCCAACAGGAAGCTGGGATTGACTCGCGAACCGTTAAAGAGTTCAACTTCCCAGAAGCAGGTCGGAGAGTTACAGGGCGCGCGAGTCAGAATAACAGCAACAGGGACAACAATAACTTGCAGTTACACAACGCCCTTCACACAGGGTAGCGTCCAGGAGCGATTAAACTCTTCCCTCCCACCCCCCCACCCCCCCCCCAACCACAGCCTCGCTCCTACATTCCACTGGCACTCGATTAAGGCGGCATCAAGCTGTGGATCGAGTAGGAACCTGGTGTTGAAAGGTCAACATGACGCAGTGCACAGCCTCCAGCCTACGCCGTACATGTTGTAACTTGTCCAGCACATCATCCCTCGGAAGGAAAACGAGCGTTAATACCTCCTAGGCTCCCACGTGGCTCCTGGCCTCAGGCCTTTGGCTTGTCCACACTTCAGCTTCATTAGTGTTTCCCTCCGACTCTTTCAGCTCTTTCAGGCTCTGGAATAAATAATATCATCATCATAATAATAATAATAATAATAATAATCCTTGCATTCGATACAGCGGCTTTTCACATCTTATCGACGTCTCAAAGCGCTTCGCGGAATAGACTGTGAGGCGAATTGACTGTGTACTTGTGGGCGAAACGCGGCAGCCGATTGCGCGGACCGGCGTCCCCCACAAGCAGCCGTGGATCGAAACGACCGATTTTTATTACGGTGTATTACAGTGTGAAAAAAAATCACACAAGGCATCTCGGCCAGGCGCTAAAGTGCCACTCCGAATGCAGGGATTATTGCTGTTATTATTACTGTATTAACATTACCGCTATGAGGACGGTGGTGGTGTGTGCGCGGTTGCTGGGGGGTGGGGGGGGGGAGAGTTGGGCAGCAGCCACGGGTTAAACCTGTTGAGGGATTGGTGATGTGTTTTCTGCTTTGCAGTGAGAAGGTTCCTCCTCACTCGCTACTCAAGAGCCACCAGCCTACACACGCTCTCCATCAGGACATCGCTGTTACAGCAAAGCTTCCCACTCCTTAATACCCGGTGTGAGAGTCGCAGTCGGGGGTAGGGGGGGGAGCGGTTGGGTGCGTAGGTGGGGGAGGTGGAGGAGATGGATGTAGGTAGTCACATTATAAGCAGCTGATATTGGAGGCAAATGCTAATTGTGGGCAAACTATGTTAGATTAGAGAGAATGTTAATTCAATCTCTTCGGAGCTGATCTGACTCCATGGTGACGTGTCAGCAATGGAATGTCAGGATCGAGCCAACCCGCCCTCCTCCCCCAACTCCCCCCCTCCTCCCCCGATCCCCCCCCCCCTCCCCCGATCCCCCCCCCCTCCCCTTGTGACAGTCTCCGATCCGGTTCCTGAGCCAGATTGGTTCACGGAACTGAGGACAGCTCTGTACAGCTCACCCTGGCTCATTGGCAGGACCTGAAGGGATAGAATGACCAGTCACTGGGAGCAGGAAGTCCTCCCACTCGGCTCTTGTTTTGCAAATCAAAGCCCTAGTTAGGATGGTCCAAGATGTAGGAAGCTTGCCAGGCATTGCTCGCAATGGAAAGTCCTGGAGTTTTAGCTGATTAAACGCCAACGCATTCTCAAGCCCTATTTCCCTCAACCTACCTCCAAACCTACTGCAGACACTTTCCGGGATTAGGACAGAAGGGAGCATTCCACCCAGGGTTCCAGCTGATTTGGACACACTCTTGGCTATACCGTGTATATTAATTAAGTGGAGTGTGGAGGGTGGATCCGTAGATCAGCGGTTAGAGCACTCGCCTCGCAAGCGAGAGACCTGGGTTCGATTCCCGGCTAGGGCAACAAAACCTTGGGCAAGTTTGTTTACTCCACAGTCACACACACGCGCGCGCGCCTGATAATAATCCCTCAAAAAATAAATGAATAATAAATTGGTCACTTCAATCCACGACTGTTTGTGGGGGGGGTGGGTGGGGGGGCGGGGGGCGCAGCTGTGCGCAATCGGCTGCCGCCTTTCGCCCACAAATACACAGTCAATGCACATTTACAGCGTATTCTGTGAAGCGCTTTGAGACGTCGTAGGAGGCGCGATCTGGCGAGGATGAATCTCACTATTTCTATTCGTACGGTATTATATTCAGGACACAGCCCAGTGCAGGTTGTGACACCGTGACACAATGCAGTACAACCGAACAGATTTGTACACGACTTATTTCGGGTGGGGGGGGGGAGATTTCTATTTATGCGGAGAATTTGTGGATCATTCTGTCAACCACCTGTTTCCATGGAGATCCACCTCCTCCACAGGGGAAGAAGGAGCGTTTGGTGCTGGTATGGTGATCTCGTGGGCCCATACTTTTGCCGTGACGGGAGAAGAGGTTTCGGTCTTGCCCTCGTCGCGGGTAGGTCCCTGCGTCTCAGAGAGGTTTCACGTCCGCAGTGATTTACTTGCTTCTTTCCCCCACACCTCCCCTCCCTCCCTCCCTCCCTCCCTCCCTCCCTCCCTCCCTCCCTCCCTCCCTCCCTCCCTCCCTCCCTCCCTCCCTCCCTCCCTCCCTCCCTCCCTCCCTCCCTCCCTCCCTCCCTCCCTCCCTCCCTCCCTCCCTCCCTCCCCCACCACCCCCACACCCACCCCAGTCAGCCAGAACAATGTATAAGTATATCGGTTGCCAGGGGTAACACGGTAGATTTGATGCCCACGGATGCGAGCGAGAGTGGTGAGTAATAAGGAGATAAGTGCAAGAGTTAAAACAGCAACGCTACTTGAGGAAGAGCGCATTACTGCTGACAGCCTATGATCACTGCTAACCACTGGTTCTCAGATAGACTCCCACGCAATGTACGGAAAGGGTGAATTCAAACCTCGTCCTTCTGGGCAATTAATGAGAGTACAAGCACACTAACGAGGCGTCAGGTTTTTTTTGAACAGTTATGCAACTGGCAAATCGTAGCTTCAAAACTCGTAACCGTTTCACAGCCTCACCCGCGCTGGAGTACAGTACTGTAATAATAATAATAATAATATTCATCATAATAATTGATACAGTGTCTGATCACCACTGAGACGTCTTGATGTGCAATGGATTGCTGCATTCTCTAAGCGATTCTTATGTAGGGCCCCCATAAACAACTTTGAAATGAGCAAACCAATTTTATTTGGGGCGACGGGGGAAGCGGGTGGGAATTGTCAGTCAGTCAAGGCACCAGAGAAAAACTCCCTTCTCTTCTCGAGCAGTGCCCTGAGATCCCTCGGTTTTACGCTTGGTCTGAAAGATGACACTTCCATTCACACAGCCGCTCGCCACCGTAGATGGTTAGGGGTGAAACGCGGCAGCCGATTGCGCACGCAGCAGCGTCCCCCGCACACACACAGCCGTGGATTGAAATGACCGATTCGTTACTGTTTGGATTTTTTGTTTTGGAGGGATGACTATCAGGCCCGTGGAGCAGAGAAACTTGCCCAAGGTTTCCCCCGTTGACCTGCCAGGAATCGAACCCATGTCTCCCGTTTGTAAGAGCCAATCGGTGCCTCTAACCACCGAGCCAGAGGTTCATCCGGGCTCAGCGGTAGCTGTCAGGCCGGCGTTTCTGGGACACCGTAGAGCAGCTGTTGCGTTTCGGCCGCAAAATACACGTGTCACTAGCGACGCTACACCGCAACACAGTGAGAGAGCAGCCTTTGAAGGGGCTTTGAGACGCCTGGGCGAGATGGCACGATCGGAGCCATATCACACGCAAGGATTATTATTATTATATATATTATATTATTGTAATAATCCCTCCAATTTTTTTTAATAAAAACTGGTCATTTCAATCCACGGCTGTCTGTGGGGGGACGCTGCCGCGCGCAATCGGCTGCCTGCGTTTCGCCCACAGATATACAGTCAATTCACTTTACAGTACGTTCCGTGAAGCGCTTTGAGACGTCGACAAGACGTGAAAAGCGCTCTATCCAATGCGAGGATTATTATTATTAGTGATGGTGGTGCTAATGACTGATCAGTGAAGGCGGATGCAATGCAGGGGGAGGAAGGAGGGGGGGGGGGGGGGGGGGGGGAGAAGAGAGGAGAGATGGGGGAGAGAGAAGGGAACGAAGAGAGAAGGGAGGGAGGGAGGGATGGAGGGAGTTTCTCGACTGTGAAAATGGGCAAAAGCAGCCACGGGAGGCAGTGCAGTGTGAAGAGAGGAGATTCTGTGTGAGCCAAGGCAGAGTTGGGCAGCAGCTGAAGCTAATGAGCCTCTCTCGCCTTCTGCAAACACACACATACGCATCGAGATTCTCAATGAGAGTGATGGAGAGGGGAGAGGAGACACCTCGCTGGGCAGAGGGCTGGAGGGGGGTTGTAATATGAATGTATGCAGTGCAGATACACTACAGAGAGAGAGGGAGAGAGACAGAGCACTTCTTGCTAAATGGCACCTGGTATCTCAGCAACAGGAAAAAGCAAATGGGAACCGACCTTCAAGGATTCATCGCCTAGAACTATAGGAGAGAGAGGGAGAGATCTGTGGCTTCAATGACAAGGAAGGAGGGAGAGAGAGGGTGAGCTGTGCAGATGAATGTAATCGAAGGTGAGTGAAAGTGATTTATTTCACCGTCCATCTCCTCTCTTCAATCCCTCCCTCTCTCCCCCACTCTTCATCCATCCGTCCATCCATCCATCCATCCTCTCCCTCCCTCCCTCTCTAATGCAGGGGAACCCCCTTTTATTTGGCGTGAGATTCCAGCCTTTTTTTTTGCCTGATGCAAACCTCCACATCCAACCTGCTGTACAAGTGATTTCTAGTCTTTCTCAGTTAACGTGTGTCTCTCTCTGTGTGTGTGTGTTTATGTGTGTGTCTCTCTGTATGTGTCTCTGAGTGTGTGTGGGTGAACTGCAAAGAACATTGATCGGCTGGTTTATTCATTCCCCTGGTGTGTTCTGAAACCATCAGCAGATTTTACTGCTGGAATGTTGGTGTGTCTCTGTGTGTGTGTGTGTGTCTCTCTGTCTCTCTCCCCCTCCCACACACACACACACAACACACACACACACCCTGTCAATGTGATGGTTCTCTCGGTTTCGTTTAATGGCCATCCATGACTGACATCGATTGGGAAAGGTTGATTGGGAAAGGTGAATCCCAGAGTGGGTGGAAATGGCATTGGGAGAGACGCTGGTCGCTGTGGGAATAGCCATAGAATAGGTACCAACGTAGAGAGGGAATAGGCTAGGGACTGGTCAGGGAGGGAGTGTAGGCTTAACATAGGTAGCAAGGTAGGGAGGAGATAGGATTGGGATAGGATTGGGAATCTTGACAATCTCCCAGGCTCCTGGCAGCTGGTGTATGTGATGCGGATCTTGAACTAAACGACTCTCATCCTGTGAATCGCTCTACAAGTGTAATTTTGTTGTTGTTGTTGTCGTCGTCGCTGCATTCATCTCAAGTGTTGTTATCTTGTCAGTCGTCAACTATTAACCCGACCCGGTGGGTTTGGGAATCTCTCTCTCTCTTCCCTCCCTCTCCGCCTCTCTCTCTCTCTCCCCCTCCTCTCTCTCTCTCTCTCTCTCTCTCTGACGCCTCCATTCCCTGACACCCACACGCAGATCACACCCAGATCTGTTCATGTCGAGAGCTCGTCTATGTTTAAAGGCTGCTGATGGGTGGCGGAGATGAGGGTGGGTGGGGGTGGGGAAGTCTCCCTCCCTCTCTCTCTCTCTCTCTCTCTGTCTCTCTCAGGTTCACTGTTTGATGGATGTGGTGTAACAGGTGTGATGTGATTTGTTGCCCGACTCCAGGCTGCAGTCTGCCAGTCACCCTTCACATTAGCGCTGTGCAGTTATATGAGCAGTGGAATCCTCTTAAACCAGACGCCAGTTAATCCCGGACGCCGGGCCCCCGATTCACTTGTAATCCCACCCGTTTGAAATACGATGGTTACGGTAATTTGGGCAAAATATCCGGTTAATCCGTAAAAAAAAACCCTCGCTGGCGACCGCTACCTCCACCTACTCACTCTCTGTCTTCTCTGAAGCGAATATTGTATATATTTCATCTGCACACACACGCACGCACACATACACATGTTACGCACACACACACACACACCCGTTGGAAACGAAAGCCCTTAAATCATTGCAATATCTCAGTTGCGATCCTGGAAGGGCTAACATATTATGAACTCGTGCACAAGTTAATTCACGATTAGTTCATTTCGAGGGTTAAATATCTCTTCTTTCCCCCCCCCCCCCCCCCCCCCCACCCCGGCATCACCCCTCCCATCTATCTCTCCGCCTTTCTCCATCTTCCTCTCTCCATCTCTCTCTCTCTCTCAATCTCTCTGTCTGTGGTGCTCGGCTTGTGTGCATCGTAGCCGGGTTGGGTTGGTGTTTACTGCACCGGGCGTGAAAACCCCCCACTTAATCTGCCTCATTTTTTATATTTATAAAAATAAATGATAGTTAGAATGCTTTATATTTAATCCTGAAAGACGACATTCTCTCCCTTCTCCCCCCCCCCCCACCCACTTTCACCCCCCCCCCCCCCCCCGCCCCTCCACAGTTTAAATTGTAACCTAATTGTGCGCTCTGCTCCCAATAGGAGATGCGTGATATTGGGCTAATTTGTGGCTAGTAATGGGAGGAATTTGGGCTACAAAACGTCATTTAATAACCTGGCAAACTCTTATGTGTGTGTGTGTGTGTTTGTGTTTGTGTGGTGTGTGTGTGTGGTGTCTGAATAGCATTTGTCATAATTTCTCATCAGTAATGTTACTGTGTTTGTGTGTGTTAAAAGGAAAAAGGCTTCTGCCTGAAACCAGTCAGGATCACAAGTAGTGCTACCTCTGGTCTACCCGTCCCCTGAATCATTTCCTTCCCCCTCAACACCCCCCCCTCCCCCTCCTCTCAATCGTGAGTCCTATAGCACAGCGGTGAGAGCCCTGGATTGATTCCCGTCAGGGAGAATACCCTCGGCTAAGTTTCCTTACTCCGCACGCCTCTGTTTGCCCAGCGGTAACTGGGAACCCTGTTGTTAGTCGATTGACGGATCGCTTCTCTGAGGGGGAGGACAATTCTTTTGAAAACAAAAAGAGTTAAAGAAAAATTGTCACAGGGACTGTTAGTGGGAGGCCGCTGTGCGCAATTGGATACCGCGTTTCACCCGTAAAATGTACAGTCGATTCACTTTCCGGTATATTCTGGGAAACAACACGAGGACGTGATAAGGCGCAAGGATTATTATTGTTACCGTATTTTCCGTGAAGCTCTTTTGAGACAGCGCGATAAGGCGTTATGCGAGGCACGATATCAGTTATTGGCGGACCAACCTGGCATTAACTATGCTTGGGGGTGGGGGGGAGGCGGGGGGGGACACACACCAGTCTTGTATTTGGGAAGATTATTTGGGGTTGGTCTGCGTGTAAAGAGAGGAAATTTCCTTTAGCAGAAAGTAGCTGTGAATAAGTTTTTTTGGAACCTATCTTCTCCTGAGATTTTAGCCCGCGATCTCTCACGGGCTCAGAACCTGAGCTCTGCCTCAGGTTCTGCCACTGTCAAGCTCTCCGGGACGCTACTGAAACGCAAGCTGTTGTTGATGTGGAAGGGGAGACCACAAGCATTCACTGCTGCTGTGCATGGTTTGCCCTCCACAGTCTTGCTCCTCCGTGACCTCCTAAAACCCTAGCAACCTGTGGGCCCTGACCTGCTCCATTCCCCCCCCTCCCCACATCCCCCATTACCCTCCCTCCCCTCCACCATCAGTAGTGAAACCTTTAGACTTCCTGCCTCCCCCATCCCCACCCCCCTCCGCCACTGCCATTCTTTGGAACTCCGTCCCAGAGGTAGGTATAATAATATTAATAATAATAATCCTTGCATTTGATATAGCGCTTCTCACATCTTATTGACGTCTCAATATATCCATTGGCTGCCACGTTTTGCCCACAAAATATAGTCAATTCACTGGATATTCTGTGAAGCGCTTCGAGAATAATTATTCTCTTCACTCCTGTGCTCATTCTACCACCTTTCTCGTGAAACATCCTCTCCCCCCCTCCCCCCCACCCCACACACACTTGACTATCTTTCAAGGGAAAGCCTGGAAAGTGCGTATCGGCAGGTTGTTTAATCATGTGGGGAGGTGGGTGGGGGTCGGATGTAGAGATTCATAGCTGATCCCGTCTTTTCTCTCTCAACATCCGCGCGTAAAGCTCATCGCAAATGTAATAGGTCCCACCAATAGAGCTGCAGGACAATGCATTACACACAGAAAGCGATTACAAAGGCTGATGGAATAGCTGACGTTTATCACAGGAGCTCAGGAATATAACAGGCAAAGGAATTGCTCTTGTCCTACAGTTTTAAAGCAGACTGGGTTGGCACAAATCTCCCGAATTCTCTTATAGTCCGAAGGAATAAGATCTTGTGCCCCTGTTGCTCTTTGCTTCTGTCACCTGCTAACTCCATTACCTAACCTGCCCGCTCCCTCCGCTCAGCGGACTCTCCATATCTCCCCTGCACTTCCCTGCCAACAGTGGTCTACATGTCTCTGGTTGCCCGGCAGTAAGTAGGAACCCAGTTGTTAGTCGATTGGTGGATTGGATTATTGGGGTAATAACACCTTCTAAATAAATGAATCTAATCATAATTTGGTCATTCAATCCCAGCTGTTTGTCGGACACTGCTGTGCGCAATTGGCGGCCGCAAACTATACAGTCAATTCACTTTACAGTATAATCTGTGAAGCGCATTCAGACGTCTCACTCAGGCGCTATATCAAAAGCAAGGATTATTATTATGATTATTATCTTCAGATTCTCTCAGGAACGCTGAAGGTTATTTATTCCCTGTGACACCGTGTGAGATGAGCTGTGGGAATACACGGCATGGAATCGACAAAAATAGGTCCTCACAGTTCAGCTGTGACACACACCAGAACCTGCGTCAGAATCACATGCGATCAAACTCATTAAAGAGGGGAAAAACGGCAAGAGCCAGAAAAACATGTTTGTTTCTTCTCTAGTTTTTCTCTCTCTCTCTCTCTCTCTCTCTTTCTCTCCTCACGAACGTGATGACTCGTGTGAAAGTGAGAACCACAGGCTCCAGGTGTCTCATTTCCCTGCGGAGCTCAGGTTCACAGCTCACTCTCGCCTCCACTCCAGTCCAGAAAGTTATGGTCTTGACAGTGTTAGACCTTGGGCTGTTAGGCTCTGCCGGCATTCCAGTGCAGTGTTGGGGGGGTGGTGGGGGATCCACTGCTAACCTTGCCAGTTGCCATCCTTCAAGCGACGTGTTAAAGCAAACAGCTCTCTGCTAATGATTGTTAAGGATGTTAAGGATCTCGTGAAACTATTGAAAAGGGGAAGACAGTTTCTCCTGGCGTCCTGGCCAACAATCCGATGATGCTATTGTGAAAGAGAAGAATGATTAAGAAAAAAAAAAATCCTTGTGTTTTTTTCTTAAAGCGTATTTCAAGTCAGGAAGGTGGCACTATCAAACGTAAGGACTAATAGATGGATTACACGACGGTACTTCGATGGTAGTCAAGTTTATTTTGTGTTCTGTTCTTTAATAATAAGAACAATCAGTGATCCTTTCATTTGATCCTTGATCACTTGAATCGACACTTAATCATTTGAAACATCTCAAAGTACATCACGGCATCAGTTGTCAAGTAACGGTGTATTGTGCAGAAGGCGGCAGCCAATTTGCAGGCAGCGATGTGCCCCAATCATCAGTGTTAATATCTCCCACGAAGATGGCATTTCCGACAATCAGACACACCATCAGCCCCATCAACAGACCACCAGCCTAAATTATTTGAATTCAAAGTCCTGGCTTGGGTCTTATAGTACAGGTATAGAATTCGAGAATATTACAGCACAGAAGGAGGCCAATCGGCCCATGCTGCCTGTGAAGAGACACCCAATCAATCCCGAGAGAGCTACCGAGGTGTTAGCCAGGCTGACAGAAGGTAGTTTCTTCCAGTGTCCTGACCAACCAACATTATGAAGAATAGATAAATTGGTCACTCATCTCATATGTGTGTTTGTCACACATTTGGCTATTGGGTTTCCACATGTAAGGGTTCCCAAAACAAAGAACAGCCACTCAGCAGTAGGTACTCGAGAAGTCTTGGAGACGTCATAAAGATGCTATAAAAATAGCCAAGATTGTGGCATCATTCCTGATGGCTCACCAGTGAGCACCAGTCAGTTGGATGTGGAAGCATTTCTTGTTTTGGATATTCCCTCTCCCACCCTCTGCTCCCCCACCGCCTGCCCCTACACCCCCTACAAACTCTCAATGGTTAGAGCACTCACCTACAAGCGTGAGACCTGTGTTCGAATCCAGGCAGATCAGAGCGAAACCTTGGGCAAGTTTCCTTAGTCCACATGCCTAATAATCTCAGCGCTTTGAGACATTGATAAGATGTGAAATTGCAAGAATTATTATTATAACTATTATTACCTAGCGAAGTATAGAAAGTTTGATGTCTGGAATGTAAATGCATTACATTCAGTGATGACTTTTCCGTCTTGAACGCACGATTCCGTCTGTGCTGAGAATATGCGTTTGTGCTGCGACAGGAAGGGCTTCTGTTCTGTGATTGTACAGGTGGCTTGTGATGTCAATACTGCTGTGCCTTGCCAGTATCCTGGCATCACCCTCACACACTAGCTTCTCCTTTGCCCTCACTGCCCACCGAAAAAAACCCAACCAACACTCACAATTCTCCTTGTGTGATTCTCCACCCCCTTCAAGCTGCAGGACTCCACATGAGGCGCTTTGAGACGTCTAGAAAGCGTGAAAGCTTAGTATCAAATGCAAGGCTTATTATTATTAATATATGTGTATACGAGCTGTGTGCAATGTGAATGTGCAGGATGGTGTACCTAGAGGACTCATTGTAGCGTACTGTAGTTTAGTGATGAGAGCACTCGACATAATAATCCTTGCATTTGATAGAGCGCTTTTCACATCTTATCCACGTCTCAAAGCGCTTCACAGAATACACTGTAAAGTGAATTGACTGTATATTCGTGGGTGAAACGCGGCAGTCAATTGCGCACAGCAGCGTCCCCACAAACAATCATGGGTTGAAATGACCGATTTATTATTGTTTTTTGGGGAGGGAGGGAGTATTATTAGGCGCGTGTGTGTGTGTGTGTGTGTGCGTGTGTGCGTGTGTGTGTGTGTATGTGTGTGGAGTAAGGAAACGTGCCCAAAGTTTTGCCCTGAACTGCCTGGATTCGAACTCAGGTCTCACACTTGTAAGGCGAGCGCTCTAACCATTGAGCTGCAGGACTCCACATGAAGCTCTTTGAGACATCTAGAAAACATGAAGGCTCTATATCAAATACAAGGATTATTATTAATATATATGTATATGAGCTGTGTGCAGTGTGCAGGATGGTGTACCTAGAGGATTCAGTGTAGGATGCTGTAGTTTCTGGTGAGAGCACTCGACTTATAATAATCCTTGCATTTGATATAGCACTTTTCATGTCTTCTAGACTGTGTCTCAAAGCGCTTCACAGAATATACTGTAAATTGACTGTATATTTGTGGGTGAAATACGGCAGCCAATTGCGCACAGCAGCGTCCCCACAAACAGCCGTAGTTTGTAATGACCAATTTATTCTAGTTTTTTTTTTGAGGTATTATTATTAGATTATATACTCACTCACACACATGCTCACATTCATTGACATACACATACACTCCCTCACTCACTCGCACACCAACTGATATATCCTCTGGATGGCAAAACACAGTTAAATTATGTATTAAGCGCTTTACAGTTAAACACTTGCACTGAAGACTGTTAAGTAACTTCTTAGTCCAATTATCAGTGTCCTCCCACACGAGGTGGAGGTGGAGGAGAGAGAGAAACATATGAGGCGGTAAGGGGGGGTAACGGGAATTTGTGGGTAGGGGGAAGAGAGCTAACAGTTTGACACCAGTTAACCAACGTATCACATATAACCCTGTAGGCAAAACCCTATCGGGGAGATGGGTCCTGTTAGCAATATTATTACAAAAAAAGCAAGGTAGTGCAAGTGCAACAAACGTGGCGTGAAGCGAGAGCGAGCCTAACAGCGGGGAAGAACATCTACGAGCGGTCATCAGGGCAGAACCCAAGCAAATCACTTCAGAGAGATTTTAAAACCGATAAATACAAAACAATGCACTTTTCCCAAACGCATAACATTAGCCAGTGGGGGGTGGGGGGGGGGGGGGGGGGGTTGTGAACAGATTTGAAACCGATTATCGGTTAGGCATTGAAGGTTTCTAGTCCGCGTGACTCTGAAGCAAATACCGGGTCTCAGTGTTCTCTTACAAGGATTTGTGAGGATTAATAAAATGCTGCCGAAACACACTTGACAAAATAGCATTCAAAGGTTGGCAGAGCATTGGCGGTGCTGGGACTTGAGAAATTAAGTTAAAAGCCAAGGTCACTACGAAAAACAGCAGCAACTCGCACTTACACTCGTGTCTTTCTTGCAGAATAGCAGCGCCTTGCGAGACCCGCCCGATCACGACGGATTTAGATGAAGCCTGGTCCCGACCGGGTGTTTGATGTTGGGGTCGTGCCTCTGAGTGTTGGTGAGCTGACTCGCATGAAACTCGCTGCATCAAATGTAAGGATCATTTTTGCTTTGATTTCTGGTTGGATGGCTTCAAAGACCAGAGGTCGGGCTGTGCAGATGCGAGCTAGATTTGGAGGTTTCCGGGGTTCAGCGTGGCAAGCCGTCGAGCCCTCCGAAATATATAAAATAAGCCGAACATAAGAACATAAGAATCAGGAGCAGGAATAGGCCATTCAGCCCCTCGAGCCTGCCCCGCCATTCAATAAGATCATGGCTGATCTTCTAATCTAACTCCACCTACCCGCTTTATCCCCATATCCCTTATTCCCTTAAATTTATATGTGTCCTGGCCAACAATCCCCTGAATAAAAGAAGTCGCTCACTCCACGTTTGTTTGCGGATCATTGCTGTGCGCAATTGTTTGCCCACAAGTACACAGTCACTCCCATTTCACAGTAAATCCTGTGAAGCGCTTTGAGACGTCCTTTCCGACGTGATAAGACGTCATACCAAATGCAAAGATTATTGGCATTATTAATATTATTATTGGATAGAGCAACTTATCACCTCGTCAAGGTCTTAACAAAAAGCTCTTCATGGGATTTATTGCAAGGCGGAGTAGTTAGTCACTATGTGTTTTGTAGAGGAAAAGCGGGGTAGTTAGGACTGGTTGGCTTTAAATAACCTTGTTCGCAGGCGTTGTTCTAGGCAAGCGTTGGGTTTGAGATGCTAGCAAAGGCCTCGAAGGGGAACAAACGCCTATTAAACATGTTGTGGTCTCTCGTTTCACAGGGTCACCCTGTTTTGAAAGGATCTGAGCGAGTTCAGCAAAGATTACAGTTCCTTTAAAATGACACGGACAGACCCGCCTGACATACTGTTATCTACCGTGCACCGAGATTTGAAAGTCAGCCCGATGCCAGGTGAGCCCAAAGTCTACGCATCCCAGAGAAAATGTGACCACTCCACCACCAGCGCTCTGCAGGACACTCAGCAATACATGAACAAGCGGCAGTGCAGAAGCTTTGACTTCCTGGAGTCGCTGGAAGCTCAGCAGGAAACTGGAAACTCCATGGAGGAACTTCCTTACAGGCAGCCGGAGAGGCGGCCGGCCAGTCCGGAGACCAGCTGGGATTCCTTGGGAAGGCAGGTCTACCACCGCTCCTCTGCTCCCGATCTGGTGGTCAGTCGCTTGTGCGCCTACAGCGCGGAGCACAGGGAGGTCCCCAAGCCGGAGTCGAAGAGGAGACTGAGGTCAAGAAGCGCCCCGAGGGCGAAGACCACCTTCAGACCCGTCCCCATCGAGGTTTCCTCTCCCGAGCTGATGCGCAGAGGACGTGACGCCCTGCGGATGCCCAGAGAGTCCCAGCGCAGGGCGGACACCTCTCCCAGAAGGGACACTTATTACACATCCAAGTACAGGATGAACGAGGTCCATCCCATCAAGCTTCAGCCGCAGAGAGGGGAGGCCAGCCATTACCCACCGCTCTACGTGAGCGAGAACTACGAAAGCTACGAGGACAACCAGGCGGCCAAGCCTCACGTCAGATACCGAGTGGACATCAAGCCGGACGAGGCCGCGGCCCATCACCACCAGCAGGCCCGGAGCCTGAAGACCCCACAGACACAGGCCCACGTGTCCAACTGGCACATGCAGCCGGGCAGGAGCCTGACGGTGCCGGCCGGACGCAGGTTCATCAAGACGGCCTCGCCGGCCGAGAGTTACGGGGGCGACTACTGGACTCTCTCGACCCAGAGCAACTATTCCCCGCACCGTTACTACAGGCGGGGGGCCCCGCAGGTGGTCCCCCCACAGCCTGTTTTCAGTGAGTACAACTACCCGGAGGTCAGGAGGCCTTGCCGTCAGTACGGCCAGCCCAACGTCTACTACACCGAGGACTCTGGCCGGATGTCCCAGCAGAGGTACACCTCGCCCATGCACTTCCACGATTGGTGGGGTACCAATCGGGCGGCCCACCCCCACCAGAGTTACCCCACGCCCCAGATCCTGTCGCACTGGGACGGCCGAGTGGGCTCGCTGTCTCCGCACGGCTCCACGTACGGCATCGTGGACCAGCAGCGCACCTGCACAGACACTCGCTCCTACTCCAAATCCTGGGATAACATCCTGTCTCCCGCCGGAGGAGGAGGAGGAGGAGGAGGAGGAGGAGGAGGAGGAGGAGGAGGTCACCGGGAGTTCTCGGTGGCTCACGGGCTGAGCTACGAGAACCTGCAGCAGTCGCCCGAGAGGAGGGCGCCCTCACCGGACGGCAGGCGCCAACCCATCGTGGTCAACCTGTCCAGGTCGCCCAAGCGCTACGCGGCCTTGTCGCTGTCGGAGGGCTCCATCATCGAGAAGGTCCACGGCGACGGGGGCCGCAACACCGTGGGCCGGTCGTGGTACATCACGCCCGAGATCACCATCACCGACAACGACATCCGCAGCAACGGCTTGAACCGGGCCAGGTTTCGGCTGAGCGGCAGCCGGGACGCCGAGGGGACCGACGCGGGCAACAGCCTGAGCGCCTCGTTCAACGACCTGCTGTCCTGCAACGCCGACACGGCCAGGGACGCGGCGGGGGACAACCTGGGCTACGGCTCCCCGCACCCGCAGCAGCAGCTGGACGACGTCCTGGCCGACCTGGTCATCGACACGTGCAAAACGCCGGCCAGCAGGAGGCCCAGCGAGGCCGACACCTTGGTGGACCAGCTGAGGAAACTCATCACGGACAGCGACAGCCCCGCCGAGCTGGACCTGAGGAAGGGGGTGGTGCACACGACCGAACCCCAAAAGATGAAGGGCTTCCCCTTCGCCGGCGGCCTGGCCTCGGCCGACGTGTCCCGAGAGATGGGCGGGCACGCTCTGGGAATGCTGCGGAGCCCCAGTTTCCCCATGGCCTCGGACGGCGCCCCGCAGGACCAGAGCTCGGACGACGTGGACACCATGATGTGCTCGAACCTGAAGTGCGGGCTGACGGAGACGCTGTTCAACGCCCGGCTCTACTTCAAGTCGTGCCACAGCTGCTACACCTACTACTGCTCGAGGAACTGCAGGAAGAAAGACTGGGAGATGCACAAGGAGTGCTGTGTGTACGGCCGGGTCGGGAGCACCTGCAAGCGCGTGCTTCGCATCTGCCGGGAGAACCAGGACGCCCACAAGGCCTTCTCCCGCATCGCCCGGCTGGGGTACCTGTCCCGCGGGAAGGGCGTCCTCTTCCTCGGTTTTCCCAACCCGGGATCGGCCGAGAACTTCATCCAGTATGGTTTGGAGAGCCTGGTCCTGGCCCCGACCTACCTGTCCGTCAGGGAGCTCGAAGGCTACGCGGACAACTTGGGAGAGTACTCCAAGGAGATCCAAGACGCGGGCAAGCAGTACGACCCAGAGGAGTGTTTCCTCTTGAACGTGTCGATTGCCCTGGGGCAGAAAGTGCCCGAGAACCCTTCCCCCCGGCTCCAGACGCCGACCGTCCGGAGGTTCGCCAAGATCTCCCTGGCCTCGGCCAGCCCGGAGAAGAAGGTCTTCAAGAAGGACAACGAGATGGAGACCCTGATCCTGACGCCTCCGCCCGGCACGGTGGACATCGACAAGGAGGGCGAGGTGGGTAGGAAGGCCAGGGAGGTGTGCTTCATCAACGTACAGCGGGAGCTTCGCATCCGGGGGGTCTTCCTGCGCCACGAGTACCCCAACATCTACCAGGATCTGTGCGAGTTTGTCGAGAGCAACAAACGGTTCACCCCCACCACCATTTACCCCATTGACAAAAGGACTGGGAAGCAGTTCATGTGCATGATCATGGCTGCCTCCGAGCCATTGACGTTGGACTGGGTGGGCAAACCCAACCTGCTGGAGGACATCATGTGAACGTCCGATCGATCGGAGGGTGATCCGTCGCCCGTCGTCTCTCACATCCGTCCGTCACCGGAGTCTTTGTCGGAAACTTATTTAATATATTTGTACATATGTATTTTATTATCGAGGGAAGGCGATTAATATATTGTACACATTTTGCTGGATATATTGTTCAAAAAAATGGCGGAGCCTGCCTTCTTGAGTATTGGCTTTTTAAACCCGAGTCCTGCTCTGAGCCAGGCATTTAACGAACAGTTGTCATCCACTACAAGGGGTGGAGTGGGAGGGTTGGGGTGGGTGGTGGGTGGCGGGGTGAGGAGGGAGGGTTGGGAGAAGTCTACCATTAACAAATGGGCTGCGACTCATACAATCAGGAATGGTTTGGGAGAAGTGGTTTTCCCTGCCATTAATTTTACAATCAAGACGACTTTTTCAGGCAGATTCCGAACGATAATCTTCACAGTTAGCCAATGAAAAGCTTTTCGAACGTGCGCTGTGGCTACCCCGTTTTATCTGCAGCGGCCACTGGATCTTGTGGATCAGACAGCCCTTGAATTACCTGATCAGTCAGTCTACTTTAAGAAGCCTTCGGTTGTTTCCCCGATTTACTAGAGACATCCCGTCCCAAGTGATGTCCACGGATCTCATACGAAAGCTGGGGTTGTTCTGCTTGGAGCTGAGAAGTTTGTTAAGGGGGAGATTTAATCGAGGGGTTTGGAGAATTGTTTCCATCGGCGGGTGGGTTGGCAGTCAGAATGGACTGCCTGAATGAGTGGTGGAAGTAGTTTCAGTACATTTCAAAAGAGGGAATATTTACTTGAAGAAAAAAGAAAAACAAAATGTATTAGAAAGGGCAGGGGAGGGGGATTCATCGGATAGTTCTTTCAAAGAACATTCACGGCCATGGTGGACAGAATGGCCTCCTTCTGTGCTGTAGGAATTCTATGAGATTTTTGCTCTGCCTGCCCCTAACTGTGCTGTATCTGACCGGTTTGGAAGAGGTTACCAGACAGAGAGCTTTACTCTACCCATGTTGCGCATGCTTGAAACTGACCCTGGTGGGAGGGAGGTAGGGGTGGGGATAGGAAAATCTTCCTTCTGCCTCCCTGCACTGACATCCCTCCTACAGTTAACCAGAGAGATGTCACCTAGAAGCAGCGTACACTGCCAATGTCAGCCGCTTCACTCTGGGACCCATCACATGAGCACTGTCCACCTCGAGTGATGGATCCCCAGCAAGAAAACCATTCCCTCAACCAGGTTCACACAGAACCCCCCCCCCCCGCCCCCCCCCACCCACCCACACACCCCAAGACTCCACTAAGTTGTCCGTAGATAACCATCTACCCAGCGCCTTGCACCCCCAACAGTGTCCATAAATGTGGTCATTCTCATTACCACCTTCTCGTGGATACAAGGTAGTGGCTAGGGCACAGGCTGGCTTGCCCTCCTTGCCACTTCCAAATGGAGCATGTTCAAGGAGACCCCAGCCAAGTCTTGCGTTGATGCTAACTCATAAACAGTTTCGCTTTTATCATTACAAATACCGAGGTCCATCATATCACAGCTTCAGAAGAAGGAACAGGTGCGTCGGACCCTATCAGAAGCTATATTGAATTAACAAAGAAGGGTGTTTCTCCCAGTGTCCTGGTCAACAATTCCCCCACCTCCCCCCCCACCACAAAAAAAATCATAATAATTGGCTACTTTATGGCTACTTGTAGGGCACTTGCTCTGCGCAAATTGGCACTCTCGTTCGCCTACGAAATACACAGTCACTAAACTTCGCAGTGGAATCCTGTGAAGCGCTTTGAGGCATCTCAAACAACGTGATAAGGCGCTGTATCAAATGCAAGGATTATTGCAACCTTGAGATTGTTTCCTTCTCTTAATTCTACGTTTACTCTTTAGCTGGTTCAGTTGTGTCAGATGATGATGATGATGATGATGATGGAACGTGCATACAGTATTTGAAAAAAAATGCAGAGAATGTTTACTGTTCAAGTGAAATGCCTGAAAATAGAACTTTATAACGCGTTGCGAGAGAGGTAAAATTTTAGAAGGGATCGGAGAGCTTAAAACCATCTCGTTTTCCTGGAAATTTAACCTTTTTTATTGGGGAAAAAAAAGACATTTTGAAAGAAATTGTGATTCCGGTTCTTTAGTACCTGTCTGTTGCTTTGTCCCAATTTCAGGATTCTTGTAGTTTATGGTTCTGATCAGAAATTAAAAACTCAGTACTGTACTTGCATCCAAGAGTTAATGTGTGTCTATGTGCGTGACGCAGTTAGTTTGTGAATTTTGGATTCGTTTGGCACTGCCCTCCACAAACCCCCTGATTCCAATCGAGTTATATCGATTATTACATACAAATTGTTCCTGATGCCCAATAAGCCAATTTCTGGTTCTAAAAGCACTCTAATAATCCCCTCAAAAATAATTATTATTTGGTTACTCAATGCATAACTATGGGACGTTGCTGTGCGCAATTAGCTGCTTTGTTTCGTCCACAAAATATACAGTCATTTGCACTTTACAGTATATTCTGCAAAGTGCTTTGAGGCGTCTCAAAGACGTATTAAGGCACTGCATCAAACAACGACCACAAAAAAATTACATTTCTGTAGCGCCTTTCACGCTCATTTTGATAAAGTTTATTATTAATGACTCACAAAATAAAGTATTTACAATTTGTTCAAACATTTAAAACAACCCCTTTCCCTTGGTCTTCCCTGTCACCTCCCCACCCGCCCACCCATTTAGCGAGTCGCCTGGCTCCCTTTAATAAGCCGCCTGGCCCACTCTAATAAGTCACCAGCGCCTTGGGACGTTCTCCCGACGTGAAAGGCTTTCTATGAATATAATTTAGTTGTTGCTTTGTTAATAAGTCGCCTGGCCCCTTTAATAAATTATCTGTCCCCTTTAATAAGTCGCTTGGCCCCGTTCATAAGTCGCTTGGCCCCTTTAATAAGTCGTCTGGTCCCCATTAATGCGGGTTGTGCGCATGCTCCAGGGGGTGGCGGGAGTCATGGCAGCGGCGGCGGAGCTGGCGCAGGTCCCGGATGTGGACATCGACACCGACGGTACTTTCAAGTATGTCCTGGTGCGTGTGTGCGGCCCCGGCGGCAAGAAGGACATCGTGAGGGGCTGGTCCTGGGCCGAGTATCACGGTAATACCCCCGGGGTGGTGGGGAGGGGGGGGATACCAGGGGGGGTGAGGTGAGGAAACACCGAGGGCCGGGCTGGGCCTACTATCGCCCTGATGCCTGGGTCTGTAGTACTCCAGGCCGCCGCTCGTCACGGCACAGGCCCCGGACCGACCAGTTGAACAGGACCGGGAGGGGCAGTCACTGGGGGTGGGGTGGGGAGAGCACACAGCTCCTGGTTCGTCCTGACAGCCAAGGCTCTGTAAGGGGAGGGTCCCAGCTGGACAAGAGAGGTATAATAATGTAACCATATCATGTAATATATATAATATATTATTATTATTATGTAGTGCCCTCCATACCGGACATTGCGCCTGGTGTAGAGGACACTATATAATAATAATACTGTGATAATCCATGCATTTCATACAGCGCTTTGTCACGACTTCGAGACTGTGTCTCAAAGCGTTTCACAGTATATGCTATAAAGTGTAATTGACTGCATATACATCTCGTGGACGAAACACGGCAGTCTAGTGCGCACAGCAGCGTCCCCCACAAACAGTCGTCGATTGAAAACGACCAAGAAATGGTTTGTTTTGAGTGATTATTATCAGGCGCATGCGTGTGTGTGTGTGTGGAGTAAGGAAACTTGGTTTCGCCCTGACCTGCCCGGGAATCGAACCCCAGACTCTCGCTTGTAAAGCAAGCGCTCTAACCACTGAGCTACAGGACTCAACAAATGCAAGTTGTTGTTGTTGTTGTTGTTGTTGAAAGCTTGCTCTCAATGACAAGCTATGAGCATTGAGCTGGTCAAGATTCCCACCAGTTTAAGTTTTGACACAGCGCCCTTTTGCGTCTAGAGGGCAACGAAAATAACAACGCGCTCTCCGCGCGGGGAAGCGAGCGTCCCAGAGCGCTTGACAGTGGCGGAGTCTGACCCTCAAGCCAGGGGGAGAGGCAGTGACTGTGTCATTTTGTAGGCAAACGTAGCAGTGTTCAGATATAGGTGGGTGGGGGTTGCACTGGAAGCCAGGTGAAACTTCCTTCTCTTTTTAACCAGTGATTTGGGACCTTTAATATCCACTAGCAGCTAGCCCCGTAACCCACACCCTGCGAGATTCCCCCAAGCCTTGACTCTCATAATCCTGAGCCTGGCTAATGGCTTCTAGGATAAGATGGAAGGGGTACAGTACTCCGATGAGCTGTGTTCCACGCAAATGGAAACGTACCATACACATGTGAAAGTCTCAGATTAGAGGCTTGTATTTCCCCCCACCATAAACGTCAACTGAGTCTGTGTTGGGTCAGCGGTGAGCAGCATCGCTTCAAAGCCAGAAGCTAGGTCAGGCCTATCTGGGGATTTTGACAACCTGTGTCTTGAGCTGTCCTTTTTTTTTGCAAAGCTGATTATGTGCCAGTTTACCTTAAGATTTAACCCAGCGTCTGGGCAGCAGATTGCTGTCTTGGAATGTCTGTCACCTCCACAAACCGCTCTATGGGTGATGATTGATGTGTTTTTAAAATAGCCCTTTCTGTCCTCAACTCCCTGTCCTATTATTCCCAGGCTGTTCACAACATCTCGGCTGCATGAGGAACGAGCTAGCTCCTCTCCTATCAGCAATGCCAGGGACCCATTAAGGGGAGCTGCCAAGAATGGGCCAAATGCAAACTGCTGGGAGCTGGGATGTTCAAACAACCCATGGTAACAGTTTTAAACCACATTGAGTGAAAGCTGGCACAGATCTCTCGGGCCAACATATGTTGTGCAGTTATGTGCAGACACGTTCTAGCAACAAGAGTATGAGGAAACAAAATCTTACTGAAGAATCTAGTGACTTAATACACAGTTTTAGGTAGTGTAGCAATTACTTACGCTGGTTCAGGGTTTGAGGGTAGGTACTGTGGGTGTAACATGGCCTTTTGCTCTTTACCAACCCCAGGTGATATATTTGACAAGGTGGTGGATCAGCTTGAAAAAATGGGAATGAAGTGTGACTGTAAAGGAGGTGGTCGAATACAGCACGACAGCCAAGACAAGACTATCAATGTCTATGGCTATTCTGTGGTAAATATCTTTTCTAGCTCGTGCTAAAATAGAACTTTAACTACAGCCTCCTGTCTTAACCATCTGATGTGTTTTGCTGTTGTTCTTTCTCTGTAGGGCTTTGGTAGAGCGAAACATGAAATCACTACAGAGAAATTGAAAGTCAAGTATCCAGATTACAGCATTTCATGGTCAAATGAAGGATACTAACATTGCTGCATTCTGACTGTATGCATAGCACTGCACTACGAGACGTCCTCTGTGTGAAATGAGGGATTGATGGTGTAACAGGAACTGAAATGCCTTTCATTGGCCTCAAGTCTTAAGCCCTTTCCTGGAAATGTGTTCTGCTTAGTTTCGCTGAGTAATAATGTAATGCTGTATTGTAAATTAAATTATGTCCGGTCCTCCTTGTTCTGTGTAACTGTGACAGGGCGTTTTGTATTGAGCACGAGGGTTTTGCTACACATAAACAATTAAGGGACTCTTGCTGTGAGACCCTCTTACGAACTCAATGCTTGTTCAGAATTTATTTTGCCTTTATGCTCTGAATAGCACAATCCACGGCTGTTTCTCTTCCCTGAGAACTCCCAGATCAATTAGAATTCCCTATCAGCACTGCCACTGCTGTGATCACCTAATACATCCCAGAGGAGGTGATGAATGCGGGAACCTTTTCATCTGTCGGTTTAATATCATCGCAGACGATACATTAACTCACAAGCCATTAGGGAAGCCTGAAGGTTTCTATTTTAACCTGTTCTCCCTAACCGATGTTTCACCTCAGGTCTCCTGCAGTAGATGTTTCTCTATTGACGTCAGCAACTAAGATAGTTGAGGGGTTCTGCCAGGTATCCTGCAGATCAGCATTCAGGCTGTGTGCTCCTCACAGTTACCCATGTGGTTTTGCTTCTGTTGCTGTTGTCGTAAGCGCTCAATTCATCCCCCAGTCTTTGCCGACCCCTTTGCTAGTAACGTCACTTAAGGCGTCCGAAACCGGTTCTCCCCAAACCTTTTGATCCTTTTTAATTGTTCGATGTTTTGATTCTTTGAAAGCAGTTAAAGCAGAAGCTGCTGAACAGTGAGGTTAGCTACGTTGCCAGCACCAGTATTTGATTCTTTTCCAGCAGAAATGCTTCATGTCTTGTCTCAGGCTGTTTGAAGATTTTCCCTTTTGAAGTGTTTGAAGTCCAGTCCCGATTCATCTGACAATATCTTTGAGCATCTTCCGCACAGGCAGCAAAGCAGCACTTTCCCTCACAATTGTCTTCCACACAGTAGGAACCCGAGATATAATCAGTTGCATCAAGGACTTGGAAATGGCCACACCTTCCTATGAAACCCAACTGTTAACCAAAGCAACAACTAGACTTACTAAGATCTCTATATCTACTACTACATACTAAGATCTCTATATCCGACCTACTTACTACCCAACCAGCTATCCATTGCTTCTGCTGAACTGGCTCCTGCTTGTCCTCCAATCCACCCTCAGTGACCCTGTTTTCAGCCGCTGTTCCCCGAAACTCTGGAACTCTCCCATAATCCCTCTGCCGCCCAACCATCCTTCCCCGTTTTCAGTACAGAGTCTTCACAAAGTCCTGTTAACTACCCCCCTCCCCCTCACCCCCACACTGACCAATATGTTGAAGAATGATGACAATTGTATTTATTTAGTAGAAGTATTCAATTGTATTCAGTGCAAGTGCTTAGACGTCCAGAGCATCGGTGTGAGCGCCGTCGTTTTCATGTCCAATAATGATCTGTCACCCTGTTTGGGGCGGTAAGTTCAGCAACATGAGTGAGGAGGAAACTACTGGTGTCAGACATGGTTACACTCGAGTCATCTGCAACGATTTTTTTTTTTAAATCATTATAAGAAAGAAAAATAAAGAGCTGGGGTGGGAGGGTGGAGGGGGGAGCAAGCAGGATTTTGTGAACACCCTGTAAAATTCCTTCAAAATATGCGGAGAGTGAGTGGCTAGGAGTTATGCTGTACGTGTGAGTGAGTGAGGAGGCGACTCTGTTATGCGAGTGAGTCAGGGGGTGGGTGAACCATTTAGCTGGGAAGCATTTCGAGACGTCCTACTGTGAGAGGCACTATATCAAATGCAAGGTACATTATTATTATCAATAATGCGTGGGTTTGAGTGAAGGGCTAATGTGTTTGTGTTGAAAGACAAGCGTAGGTATGAAGCTGTGCTCGGGAACTGAAGATCGCTGATGCTGCAGTTAAAAAGTGATAAAGCTCGCGTTTCCATTCCCTGCGAAGATGCCCTCTTGACTTCGAACACCAGAGTTTTAAGACATTATTGTGAACGCTGATAACTCACTGCAGCGTTATCATCAGTCTTTGTACTCAGGTCAAGGTCCAGCTGTTAAAAAGTCTCCAAAGTGAAGGATCATTAAAGGGGATTGGAGCGAAACACAAAGCTAACGCTGGGAAACATCACAAGAAGCGTGTCTCCTTCTGCTTGTTCCACAACAAACAAATTACACACCTACATTCATATATAAAACACATTTGTTCACTGAATGCACAGACTATTCGCTGGGGAAACCCGCTGTGCGCAACTGGCAGATGTGTTTATTAATAATAATAGTAATAATCCTTGCATTTGATATGGCGCTTTTTACGTATTCTAGATGTCTCCAAGCGCTTCACAGAATATACTGTAAAGCAAATTGACTGTATATACATGGGCGAAATGTGGCAGCCAATTGCGCACAGCAGTGTCCCACGAACAGTCGTGGATTGAAATGACCAATGTATTATTGTTTGTTTTGAGGGATTATTATCAGGCGTGTGGAGTAAGGAAACTTGCCCAATGTTTTGCCCTGACCTGCCAGGAATCGAGCCCAGATCTCTTGCTTGCAAGGCAAGTGCTGTAATGACTGAGCTACAGGACAGATCCCCCCCCCGCCTCCGTCCCCTTCCCTGGGTATAACAATCCGGTTTCCATACTGTTCACTGTATGGAGAAAGCCCTAGTCAAAGTCTCTAACGACAAAGTCACCAACGACATTTTAAACCTTTGTGATCAGGGCTCTCTCTCCCTCCTCGACCTCTCCGTCTCCTTCGACACTGTCGACCTCTCCACCCTCCGACACCGCTTCTCCTCCCGGCTCAAACTTCATGGATCTGCCCTCGCCTGGTTTGACTCTTTAACTTTCTCACCTTTTCACTTTGTAGCCACCACTGCCCCACTTCCCTGGCTATCAAACCCCCCCCCACCCCTTCCCTCCCCCTATCTCCTGTTTCGCCCACAAGTGCACACAGTACAATATATTCTGTGAAGCGCTCTGAGGCATCTCAACAAAGTGATAATGGGTGTTGAGTGGATGGCTGTAGGTATGGTCAAAGAGGAAGGTCGAGGGAGTGTTCCACCCAGGATATTGATCTGTTTTTCTTGTAAGATCCTGATCCACTGGTTTATTTCCAGCAGTGGCTGAAATTGTGTGGTGTTCTTTATCGTTTTACTGCAGTGACCTCACTCAGTCTGCACTGAGCCTCTGGATGAGTTTGAAAGCTGAATAGTGTGTGTTTTTTATCGCTTTCCTTTGTTCTCGAGCCGCATTATTCGCTGATTGATGCAGTTGGGAATTATTATCATGCAAAACAATCAATAAGTACATGACAGCATGGCTGTAACAAGGTGTGTTTTTTTGTGTGTGATACTGTCTGACAGCTTCTCTGAATTAAAACTACACAGGTTTGCCCGGGCGTCTGGTAGATTAGGTCACCGCAGACTCCATCAAAGCAGTTTGCGATGTGGCTGGATTTGCAGAGGTTAAAACCGCACGTTGTTTCAGCATGAATCGATGCACAGCAATTTTGCATTTACATAGGATGGCTCCTTCACATCGGGAGGAAATTGCAGGGTGTCTTAACAGTCCTGGCTTGGTTCCTGAGCCGGGCGTAGGAGCCAAGGGGGGTAGGAAGGGTAAAAACCAAAAGCTCAGCCTGAGTCAAAGAGGCAGGTGTTGAGACGGACTCTGAACGAGGTGATGGAGTTAAGGGAGTGATGGGATTCCAGGATGGAGTTCCAGAGCCGGGCGGCAGATAGGTCGAAAGCCAAACTGCCAACGGTGGTGGAGTGAATGACCAATTTTGTTTGGGCGATTGTTGGGCAGGACACCGGGAACAAACTCCTTTCTCTTTTCGAATAGCTCCCTGGGATCTGTTAACAAACTACCAGTAGCCAGAGGAAACCTGTCTGAAAGGCCGACAAGACCTTGGTTTCACATCTCATCCGTGGGAGTGCAGTGTAGTGTCAGTTCAGACAATGTGATTCCAAGTCCCAACATGGGGCTTGTACCCTCAACCTCCTGACTCAGAGGTGAGATTATTACCACTGAGCCAGGCTGACGCACTGTAGATCAGATCAATGTGGGGAAGTCAATAAATATACCGAACTGCGACAAGAGTAGGTTTGCTCCTGTGATTCTACAGTTTTGCTTTGAATTTAAAAGTTAACAGCAAGAACAACAACTTATACTTATATAGCGCCTTCCACGAAGGGTAGCGTCTCGGAGCCCCTTAATGTTGGCGGAGTCTGACTCGGAGCCGGAGAGGTGGCTGTAAACACCGTCGAAAAGGAAACTTTTCAAGCTGGAATCGAAAGAAGAGGGAGGGGGGGGGGGGGGGGGGGGGCAAGGCGGAGGGATTGAGGGAGAGTATTCCAGAGCGTTGGGGGTGCAGTGGCTGAAAGCCCGACCTCCGATGGTGGGGCGGAGGTGGCGGGTGGTGGATGGGGGAGTGAGTGAGGATGGGGGAGTCGGAGAGGTAGGGGGGGGGAGGGCGGTGCTGGGAACATTCAAAACAATATGGTGGGGGGGGCCCACAGCCTTCTCTGATCAGGCTTTTGTGAGACCAACACTGTTGCTAAGTAACGGCTTCTACTGATCCCACGTAAGGTGCAGAGACATCTGCAGGATCATCTGTACGTGCCTGCACTTGCACAATAGCAGCCTTTTAATTGTGTTGTCTCTCGCTGCTGAGCTCCGCAGAAGACCATCGTCCTATTATTATGTACGGTACTGACTGGGAAATTGGCTGCCAAGTTTTGTCCACAATATACAGTCAATCCACACGACAGTTTATCCTGAAGTGCCTTTGAGACATCTTGTCGACGAGATAAGGCGCTGTATCAAATTAATGCGAGTGTTATTATTATTATTATTAGTGCCTTTATATCCATCCCCCCCCCCCCCCCCCCCCCACCGCCAATGTCAGAAACCTGCGACCGTCCATTCGCTTTCTCTAACTCTTTACGGCTAATAATCTGCCTCGGAGAAAATGGGTGGCTGCACTTAATCAACTCAATGGAAGTTGTGTCATTTATTCCCAGTGATAATGGCTGATGACTTTTGTTGTTATGAGGGCTTTGCCGGGCCGGGCCGTGCTGTGCGTATGGTGCCGTAACAGTCAAGGTCTCGGCGCCAACAGGCTCTGGATGATCAAAGCTATTTGCGGCACAGAAACGGAAGGTCGCTATGCTCTGCTGAGTGTCTGAGCCGAGCGACAGGCCTGTTAATCTCTGCCCTCTCCTGTTCCGTTTGAAACCGGGCCTGTAGCTCCTGATCCCGTCGACCACACTGTACGCCGCCAACAGGGAGGTGCGGTGGTGGGGAGAGAATACAGTGGAGGGGGTGGCGGAGAATACTATTGAGAGGGGAGTGGGGTGGGAGGCAAACAATGAGAGGACATATGGAATAAGGAGGAAATCAAAGGCATCTCGCACCCTTCCTTAATAACTAATAATAAGCCTTGCATTCAATATAACAACACATTGAATTCATTTAGCAAGCTTCATGAGCGGACGGAACCTTGACTTAACGCTGGATCCAAAGGATGACGCCTCCGATAATACCCTCCAGAGTATAATTCTCCCTCCAGAGAATGTCAACCCAAACTGTGAGTTTCAACTTTCTGCTGTGGAACTTGTAAATCACCTGCATTCTGACTTGAGAAGCAAGAGACAATGCTACTAACTGAGCCTGGTTTGACACCTGAAAGGCAATTTCACTGATAATAATACATAATAATAATCCTTGCATTTGATACAGCGCTTTCCACGTCTTCTAGACATCTCAAAGCGCTTCACAGAATGTACTGCAAAGTGAATTGACTGTATATTTGTGGCAGGCAATTGTGCACAGCAGTATCCCACAAACAGCCGTGGATTGAAATCACCAATTTATTATTGTTTTATTTGAGGGATTATTATTGAAGGACTATTTGCCCCCAGGTTTCGCCCTGACCCGCCGGGAATTGAACCCGGGTCTTGCTTGCAAGGCGAGTGCTCTAGCCACTGACTGAGCTTCGGTATTCCACAAAGTAGTGGTTTGACATGTTGCCGGCCTGCTCCCATCCCACATTGCTGGAAACAGTGGAGCCACGCAGGGACAGAAGGAAGGGATGGAGATGAAAGCAGATTCCCAGCACTACTGCTTGACCTTGATGGATGACTGCCCTCCTATCCCCCTTCCCTGACTCTTATTTCCATGTGGGCATCGCAGTCGATAATTGCTTTTAGACTTTGTTTGCTTTGAAGTAATAAGTTTGCCCACAATAAACCTCGATAAGCACCTGACCCTCAGCTCTAGGGTACAAAGAACATGTTTCCGATCTGATTGCCAGAGAATGGCTTTTGTAATTTGTACTTCAGATATGGATTTTGCTAACATATTTAAAAGGGCATCACATAACCACAGGAGCGTGACCAAATGACTTAAGGGTGGATGGACAGGCTAGAGCCAAATCAGTGCTAAGTTTGTTCTCAGCGTACAAAATTTGGGCCCTAAGGCAAGTTTCCTTACTCCGCGCGCACACACACACACACACACCCGCGTCTCTGTTTACCTAGCAATAATTAGGAACCCGATTGTTAATCGATTAGCAGATTGCTTTCTGGGGCGGATAATCGTTTCGAAAGAAAATAGAAAATAATTTGGTCACTCAACCCACAACTGTGTGTGGGACCCTCCTGTGCGCAATTGGCTGTCACGTTTCGCCCACAAAATACACAGTCAGACCACTTTGCAGTATTTTCCTTGAAGCGCTTCACCCGCAAAATATACTGTCAATTCACTTTACACTGTGTTCCATGACTTGCTTTGAGACGTCTCAAAGACCTGATAAGGCGCGATATCAAATATCAAACACAAGGATTATTATTATTAAGATAGCTTGACTTAAAGAGTCAAAGAAACAGCAAACGAGGATGTTGTCAGCGGATTGGGACGTCCTCCCGACGTGAAAGGAGCTCTACAAATGTAATTTTGTAGTTGTTCGTTGTTGTTGTCACTATTGATCTCTCCAATGACTAAGTCACTGACCAGTAGCCTGATTAATCCTAAATCTTGCTTCCCGGAATTAGTTAATAGCCACGGTAAACATCTAAGTGTCAATCAATCTTGATTAAATGTATTTATCACTGATTGCTCCCGCTTGGCTATTGCTTGATCAAAGCTTCTGAATCTCTGTGTACGCTCATTGGCTGCGTACAGTTTTTGCTACTTTTGTGCATTTTGGCCCACAAAGCAACCATCGCCTACGCAACACACAGTCACTACACTTTTACCAATAACGCGCCAACTCACTAATTCATGTGAAGCGCTTACACACATATTCCTGATATAAAGCTCTTGTAGCTCAGTGGTTAGAGCACTCGTCTTACAAGCGTGAGGCCTGTGTTCGAATCCAGGCAGGTCAGGGCGAAACCTTGGGCAAGTTTCCTTACTCCACACGCCTAATGATAATAATCCCTTCAAAAAAAACCCCCACAATAATAAAATTGGTCATTTCAATCCACGACTTTTCATGGCGACACTGCTGTGCGCAATTGGCTGCCGCGATTCGCCCACAAATATATACAGTCAAGTCACTTTACAGTATATCTGTGATGCGCTTTGGGACGTCGATAAGATGTGAAAAGCGCCTCATCAAATGCAAGGATTATTATTGTATCAAATGTAAGGATTGTTATTATTCTCCTGTATAACAACATTGCTTCAGTTCAATCCAGTTGGATAGAGTGTTTGAGTCAGTGTTTGTTTAACTTTTTTAACTGGCTCTGTCAATATAGGTTATGCTTCCCATCACTTGTCCCACTTCCCTAACCTGTTGTTCCCACCCACCTATAGTAAGAGCCTTTTCCTATGCATATTCACTTGCTGCTGTTATTTTTGGCCGAGCTCGAGACAGCCTGAGGCAGGCAGTAATGGTTGGTGAAAGGGGGTTGATTCCTTAACGGCACAAAATGAAGCAATGAATAAAAATATCTCCCTTTCAAGAATGAGGGAAATGGTCTTAAATATTCATATTAAATTTTATTGCAATAGGCTCTCCTTAAAATGAAATTGATCATTCAAACTTCATGGCTGTTGGTGGGACATCGAATGGGCGCGAATTGGCTGCCACATTTGCCTGCAAAATGTACAGACGTTTCATTCTACAGGATAATGAATAATAATCCTTGTATTTGTTATAGCGCCTTAACACAATGTTGAGACAGAATATATTGTAAAGTGGATTGACTGCATTGCGTGGGGAAACGCGGAACCAATCGTGCACAGCAGTGACCCACAAACAGTCACTGACTGGATTGGGTGACCAATTTGTTGTTTTTTTAAAAAAGGGATTATTTATTACCCCCGGAGAGCGATCTGCCAATCGACTCGTATCCGGGTTCCTACTTTCTCCTAGGTAAGGAGAGAAGTGCGGAGATAAGGAAACATGCCTAAAGTTTCTTCCCGCCCAGGTATTGAACCAGGGTCCTCTCGTTTGCGAGGCGAACGCACTAAAACCACAATGATAAGATACTTATACTCCTTGAGTATAACCTGTGAAGTGGCTCCCAGCACAGCCCTGGTGTGTTTGAGCTGAAACCCATAACCTTATCTGAAGCAGTGACTGTCTTGCTGACATGAAAGGCGCTATACAGGCGCTGTCATTTTGCGGTTGTTGTTGTTGTTCTGCCCCTTCACCCGACTGAGTCAAACCAAGTTTCTGCTGAAACGCCGTTGTGATTAACGTAGCTGCTAATAAAAAGACGTTTCTTGCAAAACAGCTCAGTATCTGGAGAATGTTCAATGCGATAGCCTTGAGGTACAATCAAGGACAGCGACTATCTCTGTGTTCTCATAGCCAAGGTTACACAGCAGCCGCTTCATTTCGTCACATCGGTGGAACCACAGAACCATATAACAATGGTTGTATTCGACGGGGTTGCTTTATCAAGCCGTCGAGACGTCTCAAAGGCGCTTGTCAGGATGTACAGTCAATTCACTTTACAGTAGTGAATTTATAGAATTCACTACCCCAGAAGGCTATAGGGATGCTCAGTCCTTGAATATTTTTTTAAAAAATAGAGGGATCAGGAGATATGGGGATAGGGCAGGTGATTAGAGTTAGGTCAGACGATCAGCCATGATCTTATCAAATGGCGGGGCAGGCTCGAGGGGCCGAATGGCCTACTCCTGCTCCTAATTCTTACGTTCTTATGTTCTTATATTCTGTGAAGCGCTTTGAGACTTGAGACATAATAAGATGTGAAAAGTGCCTTATCAAATGCAAGGATTGTGCCGTACAGCAAATCCTGTGAAGCGCTTTGAGACGTCCTCCCGAGGTGAAAGGCGCTATAATAAAATGCAAGGATTATTGTGTTGTAATGCTACCGAAACCTTTTAGGCTAAGTCTAATTCTAGAAAAAATTGTATTCAGTTGTAATCCATTGGAAGGGCATATATTAATAATAATATAATAATAATCCTTGCATTTGATACAGCGCTTTCCACGTCTTCTAGACGTCTCAAAGCACTTCACAGAATGTACTGTAAAGTGAATTGACTGTATATTTGTGGGCGAAACGCGGCAGCCAATTGTGCACAGCAGCGTCCCCCACAAACAGTCGTGGATTGAAATGACCAATTTTATTATTGTGTTTTTTGGAGGAGAGGGATTATTATTATTAGATGCGCGCGTGTGTGCGTGTGTGTGAGTGTGTGTGAGTGTGTGTGAGTGTGGAGTAAGGAAACTTGCCTAAGGGTTCGCCCTGACCTACCCGGATTCGAACATAGGTAATTGAATCTGATGAGAAAGGTCACTCGAATTCTGTGTAGCCACAGCAGTGAAGTCAGGTCTGTGGAGTTAGTTTACTAAACTGGTGGTCCTAGAGAAGCTAAACCATACGTTTGTTGAGGATCGTGTTCTGTGACATGTTCTTTATCTCCCATTACAAGCCCTCCTAGACTTTGCTTCGCTTGAAAGGTAATTACCTGAATGCAAATTGTCGTTGTTGTTATTAATGATAATAATAATAATCCTTGCTTTTCATATACAGCCTCAGCACGTCGTCCAGGCGTCGCAAAGCTTCACAGCGCTATACTGTTGTTGTTACCGTTGTTCAAAGTTGTTTGGGAAAGGCTCCCAGACCATCGATGTTCTGACAGCATGTCTGTCCGACATCGAGTCCTGGACGAGGGACAACTTCCTCCAATTGAACGTGAGCAAGACCGAGGCCCTCCTGATTGGCTCAAGCCAGCGCCTCCGCACATCCAAGGCTGTACTCTCCACCTCACAAAGCCAGTCAGGAACCTCCGCATCACGTTCGACCATGAACTCTCCTTCCTCCCCCACATCCGTGCCTTGACCGGCACCACTTATTTCCACCTGTGCAACATTGCCAGGCTCCGCAACTATCTTACCCCCCACGCTGCCGAAACACTCGTGCATGCGTACATCACCTCACGGCTGGACTACGGAAACTCTCTCCTCGTCGGCCTCCCCAGTTCCTCCATTCACAGGCTGCAGGTCATCCAAAACTCTGCAGCCCGTGTATTATCCCGCACCCGCCTTCGCGACCATATAACCCCCACCCTCGCCCGTCTCCACTGGCTCCCCATCTCCCAGAGGATCGAGTTCAAGATCCTTATCCTTGTTTTCAAAGCCTTACACGGCCTTGCCCCGACCTATCTATCCGATCTACTCTCCCCCTATAAGCCCACCCGGATCCTCCATTCAACAGGTCTTGGCCTGCTCCAAGCCCCCCGCCCGAACCGCCCCACCATCGGAGGCCGGGCCTTCAGTTTCTCCGCTCCCACCCTGTGGAATTCCATCCCCCAATCCCTCCGTCTCGTTTCTTCCCTTTCCTCTTTCAAGGCCGGTTTGAAGACTTTCCTCTTCGACCGTGCCTTTTGTTCCCCCCCCTAATATTTCGACCTCCCCTACTTGTTTCACCCCTTCCCGAACACTCCCCTCCCAGCTCGGGTCACACGCCTCCTGTGCAGCGCCTTGGGACGTCCTCCCGACGTGAAAGACGCTCTATAAGTCTAATTTGTTGTTGTTGTTGTTGTTGTTGTTACCGTACAGGGTTAACATGGGAAGATGTAGCAGCGAATTCATGTGAGATAAGTAGCACCAAGTTCAAGACAATTAGGAAACAGATGTTTGAATGCGTTGATAGCCTGGTTAAAGTCCACTCTTTATCAACGTGAGGAGCTTTGGCTCACACACACACACACACTGTGCTTTGTCTTGTTGTGCACTCTGCCTGTGTCACTGCTTTTATTCCACGGAGCCGATCAGACAAATCGCAGAGGGATTTCCTCATGTATGTCACTGCTGTCCTCGGGCTGTTACTGCTGGCCCCTCAAGGCCTCGACGGTAAGTTTGTGCAATGTCTCTAAAGTGGCTGTTTCGTAAACCTTGATCCACGTGGAATCCCGTAGCGTCGGACTCGGAGCACTCGCCTCGCAAGCGAGAGGACCCGAGGGTTCGATTCCCCGGGTGGGTGTGAAACTTTAGGCGGCTTTCCTCGCTCTACACGCCTCTGTGTACTCAGAGGTAACTGGGAAGCCAGTTGTCTGGCGATTAGTGGGTCACTTTCCTGGGGTAATAGTCGGAAGCCCCCCCCATTAATACTTGAAACCCATGTAGTCTGTGCTGAAACCCCAATACAGTGCTGAGGGGGGGTGGACGGTGTGTATTGTCAGAGGTGCCTTCCTTACGATGCGATAAAACAAGATCTGCCTATTCCAGGTGGATTGTGAAAATCCCATGGTTCTACACTGTGGTACGTGTATTTATTCCTAGCTCTGTATGTATCCCGTACAACCCTAGAGACTCTGACAGATAATCCCCGGAAGGAGTTTGGAAATTGATCATCAAATCCTATCCTCTTCCCTCATCCCGACAGCAATTTCGTGCAATTTCGAGCTGTCGAACTGCGAGTGGGGAAACGACACGGAAACTTACTCCGTTTGGATTCGAGACGATGGGAGAAACCCACTCCAGACACAGAGCGGCCCCATGTACGATCACACCATAGGCACTGGTAAGATAATCACACAGGGCTGCCTTTTCTCCTGACTGCACAGCACTTGTTGCCTTCGCTCCACCGGGTCTGGCCTCCTCCTTGTCCCTCCGAATCCTCGTTCCACCGTCGGCGGCCGTGCCTTCAGCCACTACGCCCCGAGGCTCTGGAACTCCCTCCCTCACTGCCTTCTACCTCGTCTACCTCCTTTCCTATTTTCAGGTCGCGCCTGAAGACTTTTCTTTTCGACCGCGCTTTCGGTCACCTCTGTCCCCCTACCCCCCACCCCACCCCACCCCACCCCACCCCCCCCCACGGCTCGGCCCTGGGATCCGTTATCGTGAAGCGCCCTGAGACGCCACCTGGCACGGAGTGAGGACGCTATATAAATCCAAGTTGTTGGATTTAGATTCTGAAAGGTCCAAGCTCCAAGTCGAGGACCTTTGAGCTCAGATGTTACCGCCCTTTCCATTAAGCCTCAACCCAGCGTCTCGTGTGTGCCTGTTCAGGTGGACGTTAAAGATTCTGTGACACGAAGGAGAAGTGTCTCCCTCTTTTGTGAGCAACCGTGCATATAAAAATCCTCTCCCCCATATAAAATATCAAAATGATCACTCACCTCACAGTTGTTTGTGGGTGGCGATTTTGTGTGCAAATTAGCCGTTGCGTTCTCTTAAAACACACATGACTAATGTTATCACAGCAATTATTGTGCAAATCTGTTTACCTGGCAGTAAGTAGGAACACAGTTGTTAGTCGATTACCAGATCGCTTTCTGTGGCGGATAATAGTCCCTCCATGAACAATTTTTGAAAATTCGGTCACTCGATCCGCGTACAGTAATTGGCTGCCGCGTTTCGCCCACAAAATGCACAGTCACCACCTTTACAGTATATTCTTCTCAGCTCTTTCGAGACGTGATAAGGCACTATATCAAACCCGAGGATTTATTATTACTATTATTGTTGATCTTATTATTCTTCATTCATGCCAAGTGCTTTGAGACATGCTCTCAACATGACACACAATGTTTATAATAAGAAGGAGGTTAGTCCCCACCTCTAGGTGGAGAGCATGTGGTTACGCACTGAAATCCCAAATTCTTCCTCATTCATTGTGTTTCTGCCTTTTTCCCAATTCAGGTCATTACATTGTTGCTGTCCCTTCACAAAACTCTTCAGAGGCTCTGAAGGCTCGGGTGATGGTAACCGTTCAGACAGGCGTAGGAGAACAGTGCCTTTCCTTCTATTATCACATGTATGGACCTCGGGTTGGTAAGTACAGTCTGTGTTTCTATTCCCATCCTCCCCACTCTATCTCCTTATGAGAAGGAAGGCTGGATCTGTAGTACTCGCCTCGCAAGCCATGTTACTTTTTTTTAGAATAAAATTATTTAATGAATGATTAAATTGGTTTCTCACTTTCTCCCCACGGAGACAAGTGTCTGCCTCGGGCTACTTACTACACACGTAACACAACAGAGTCCCGTAGCTCAGCGGTTAGAGCGCTCGCCTTACAAGCGAGAGACCTGTGCGCAATTCCTGGCAGGGCAAAACCTTGGACAAGTTTCCTAACTCCAGACGTCCTAACAATAATCTATAAAAAAATTTTTAAAAAAATTGGTCATTTCAATCTACGACTGTTTGTGGGGGACACTGCTGTGCGCAATTGGGCTGCCGCGTTTCACCCAGAAATATACAGTCAATTCACGTTACAGTATGTTCTGTGAAGCGCTTTGAGACGTCTAGAAGACATGTTGACTGGCTTTATCCAATGCTAGAATTAATACTATTATTATTACCGTTTTCATCTTTAAGATACTGGTCTCCCCACTACGCCATGAGGGCTGCCGAGCTGAGCACTGGCTCCATTTCAGTTACCGTTCACAAAATTAATACTCATTACTCACGGCATAGGAGATTCCCAGAGCCTCAAACCCATTATTAACACTGCGGGGGGCAAACACTCTGCTCCTGTGTTCAGTGAAGCGAGAAATGTTGGCTTTTTGAAACATCATCCCCAGTACACAAAACCTATCCTGATCACACCTTGCACTCCTTCACATTTTACCCCCCTCACCCCACCGCCCCCATTTTGCAGGTGACACAAACCGTTCTGACAACACTCCGCCCTCCCCCGCCCCCTTTCTCGTCCGAAGAAAGGGAGAGATTGACTTTAAATAAATGCTTAAGTGATTGACACGGAGATTTGCTCCGCACGCCTCTGTTTAGCTAGCAGCGAATAGGAACCCGGTGGTTAGTCGATTGGCGGATCGCTTTCCCGTGGTAATACGACAATCCCTCCGACATAATACGACAAGAAGTTTTTTTGGTGTTAACTAATAATTTGGTCGCTCAATTCCGTGACTGTTTGTGGGAGCCCGCCGCGTGGAATTGGTGGCTGCGTTTCGCCCACAATATGCATTTTACAGTTTATCTTGTGACGAGCTTTGAGACATCTCAACGATGTGATTACGCGTGATTATTATGGCGGGATTATTGTTATTATCATGGGGCGGGGGGGGGGTGGAAATCGCCTCTCTGAATGAGCCTTGTAGAAAGGCGTTATACAAATACAATCTATTGTTGTTGTTGTTGCTCTTGTCCCTGTAGGGACTCTGCAGCTGCTGGTGAAACAGTCGGGGTCGGCCGAGATGCTGCTGTGGACGAGGACAGGAACTCACGGGAACCATTGGCGCCAGGGATTCCACACAATTCCATCGCAGGCCAAAACCTTCCAGGTAGGATATACCCGTGAGGATAGTGCCTGGGGGTGGGGGGGGGGGGGGGTCGTTTGCAGTGTTATGCACGCGCAATGATCAACAAAAGACCCGTGTTCGAATCCAGGCAGGTCAGGGTTAAACCTTGGGCAAATTTCCTTATTCCACACACACACACACACACACACACACACACACACACACACACAGCCCTAATAATAATAATCCCTCAAAAAAAACACAGTAATAAAATTGGTCATTTCAACCCACGACTGTTTGTGCGGGACGCTGCTGTGCGCAATTGGCTGCCACGTTTCGCCCACAAATATACAGTCAATTCACTTTGCAGCGTATTCTACGAAGCGCTTTGAGACGTCGATAAGATAGAAACAGCGCTCTATCAAATGCAAGGATTATTATAAGTCGAGTTCTCTCATCACTAAACTACAGTACGCTACAATGAGTCCTCTAGGTACACCATCCTGCACATTCACATTGCACACAGCTCGTATACACACATATTAATAATAATAATCCTTATGTTTGATACCGAGTTTTCACGCTTTCCAGACGTCTCAAAGCGCTTCACGTGGAGTCCTGCAGCTCAGCGGTTAGATATTTAGGGTCAATTCACTTTACGGTATATTCTGCGAGGCGCTTTCAGATGTCCAGAAGACGTGCAAAGCGCTACATCGAAACGCAATGATTATTATTGGCATTATATTATTATTTCTTAGCAAATGCAACTCGTGGCCAAATTGTCTTCCCTGGCTTCCCTGATGGGTTCTTTGTACGGTACAGCAGTGAGGCCACGAGTCCTGGACAAGCACTCCTCGAGGCTCTCCAAACCCTTCTCGAAACCAAGCCAATGGAGACTCGCAGTGCAGCGTCTCACAAAACAGCCGTGGATTGAGAAACACCCTCCCCCGCGCCCTCCCCCGAACTTTTTTTCTTGTTGTTTTCACAATGAACGGCGAGGAAGCCTCCAGTCCGAGAGAGGAGAGGCCGAGAGTGTTTGACGGCTCTGTGCACTTTGATTGCAGCTGGTGTTCCAAGCGATTTTCGAAGACGGCGCTCTGGGGCACATCGCTCTCGACGACATCGCTGCCGTGAGAGGCCCCTGCAAACCTCAGCAGATCTGCACCTTCGAAGCGAGTAACTGTGGCTTCGCCCCGAACCCCCTCCATACCTGGGAGAGGCAAAACACCGCGACTGGGAGCGTGGCGAGCAAGCCACCTACCGATCACACGTCGGAGACGGCTGAAGGTGAGAAGATTGCGCTCTGCGGAGCTCAGCGGTCAGAGCGCTCGCTCACCTTCCGGGCCGGGAGACCTGGGTTCAATTCCGGGCGGGTCAGGGCGAAACCTTGGGTCAGTTTGCTGGCGCGCGCGCGCACGCACACACACACACACACACACACACACACACACACACACCACACACACACACACACACACGCCTGATAATAATCCCTCTCAAAAGACAACAAAAATAAATCGGTCAATTCAATCCACGAGCGTTTGCGGGGGACACTGCCGTGCGCAATTGGCTGCCGCGTTTTGCCCACAAATATACAGTCAATTCACTTTACGGTATATTCTGTGAAGCGCTTTGAGACGTCTAGAAGAAGTGAAAAGCAAATGCAAGGATTATTATTATTATTTCCCTTTCAAATAGTTCCCGTGGGTTCTTTCACATCCTACCAGCATATTCCGTAAAAGCTCTTTTGAGACAATAACAACATTACATTTACAGAGCGCCTTTCACGTCGGGAGGACGTCCCAAGGCGCTGGAAATGATGTGAGCCTTGCGTCCAAAATGATGCGTTGAGGTGTGATGGATGATTAATATAATGATTATTATTACATTACTATTATTGTCATTCCGCTTCTGAATAATCTTATTAAAAAACCCCTGGAAAGAAAAGAAAACAAAACTCGGGTGCGGATCGGATTGAATGTGCCAAGCAGGCGAGCGTTGTGGCTTTGTGTTAAGAGTTTGACCCTCGACGCTCTTGTCGTGCGTAGGATACTATATGATTGCGGTGGCCAGCGACAACATGGCGCGAAACCTCGTCAGACAACTGCTGAGCCCACTGCAGGAGCCCACGCCGTCGCTGGGAACGTGCCTACACTTCTGGTTCTACATGAACGGAAAGAATCCAGGTGATCAGAAATCGTGGAGAGTAGCCAGGCAGCCCCCGTGCCTCCCGCGCAAGCCCTGGCCTTTGGGAATTTGAAAATCTTCCGCCCTTTGGGGTTTTTTTTTTACGCGATCTCATCGTCAATAAAAAAAAATCATAATCTCTGGACACTCAAACCACCCCCACCCCCCCCCCCCCCACACACGCACACACGCCTGTTTGTGGGACACTTCTGTGTGCGATTGGCCCACCTCGTTTCGCCCGCGACATGTAGACAATCACTCCACAGGACAGTAGATTCTATCAAACGGAGTTGAGACCTCTTGCAGATGCGATGAGGCGCTAAGTTAAATGCAAGGATTTTTTTTTCAACTTAGTATCGTTATTGACGTTGTTGACCTTTGGCCCCTCCTTCTCCTCGCAGGGACGTTCAACGTCTACGTCGAGGAGACGGGTCGGAGACCACGCAGAGTCTGGAGCGAGCGAGTGTCACAGGGAGACGTGTGGCAACTGGGCACCGTCAACATTCAAACGGCCTACGAGTGGAAGGTAACTTGGCTCTCAGAGGCTGAGATAGCCCCCAGTCCAGTCGATTTACTGGATGGGATACAGTCAAGTAGAAGCGCAGTAAACTTCCGATCCAAAACTCGGGTTAAGAGTGAGTAGATAAAGCTTTCGGCGCGGTCTCAAGCCACACCGAAGGGACGAACCGCTTTATGACGCGCTCAGTGTCTCGGCTGACTCTCCGGTACGACGCTGTGGGGCGCAAAGTGCCATCCTCCGGATGAGAAATATAACACGTCTGCCTGCTCAAGCGGACGTTAAAGATCCCACGGCACTATTTCTCCTGGTGTCTTGGCCGACAAACACTCAGATAAAACTGATCATTCGCTTCACATGGGACATGTTTTTGGTGGGACTCCGATCGTGGGCAGAATTATTCATTTGCAAAGAAAGGCACTGAGCTTAAAGCACGAGGTCATGTAAAACTCTCTGCGGCAGACATCTCAACGATATAGTCCTTAAACGCAAAGGACTATTCTTTTCAGAACGGAAATTGCTGTAGGGTTTGGGATGGGGGTTCGGGAATGGGTGAGCGCAGCTGGCTCTAAACTCTCCGGTGTAGTCCAGTGGCAAAGGCTCACCATTCACCATGTTCTGCAGGTATTATTTGAGGTGGTCGGCGCTGGATCAGAACACATTGCGCTTGACGATGTGAGGTTCAGTTCGAAGCCCTGCCCCAAACCAGGTATCTGCCCCTTTACACCTGTACTGTACCCCCCACACCCCCTCTCCCACCCTCCCCGCCAGCCTAACCCAACACATCCATTACTGACACATAATCTGCCTCTCTCTGGGGACCTGTTGTCCCACTGTGTGTTTCGGTCTTTGAAACGGATTCCCTGTTCTGTGTGTGGCAGGAGTCTGTGACTTTGAGCAGAATATCTGTAGTTGGAGGAACACGTTAGACCCCGGCCTGGATCAAGTCGACTGGAACCACAGGAAAAGCGACAGCCTCAGCGTTTACAAGGGCCCAAACGAGGACCATACACTGGGGAGCAGTGAAGGTACGTGTAATTCATGAATCCGTCTTATCGAAACCTATAAGATTCTTGAGGGGCATGACTGAGTAGACAATGGAAGATTGTTTCCTCTGGGTTGAAGATTTTCAAACAGAGTTGAGAAGACACTTCTTCACTCGGAGGGTAGTAAATTTATGGAATTCTCTTCCCCAAAAGCCTGTTGATACTCAGTCTTTGAACATATTCAAGACTGAGATTGATCGATTTCTTATGGAGAGTGGGATTAATAATAAATAATAATAATAATCCTTGCATTTTGAAATAGCGCTTTTCACGTCTTCTAGACTCTAAAGTGAATTGACCGTATATTTGTGGGCGAAACGCGGCAGCCAATTGCGCACTGCCGCGTCCCCCACCAACAGTCGTGGATTCGGGGGCAGTTTAAGAAGCGACTGCTCATATCTCGCTCCTCTGACCCCCAGCACTTTGTCTCTTCCCTGCAGGTCATTACATGTTCCTGGACTTCAGTTCCATCAACCCCGGAGAGGCAGCCTCGCTGATGAGCGAACACTTCCCACCGACCAAACGATCCTGTTTTGTATTCTCCTACTACGTTGACACCATCTCTCTGAGTGAGTTCCTTTTTGACTCCGTCTCTTCTTTCTTCAGGTAGGGTAAGATTGAAACCATCAAAATGTTACACCCCCACGCCCTCCGAAATCCTTTCTGCTTGGCTCCACTTTGCATTCAACAACAACAACTTGGATTTCTATAGCGCCCTCCACGCCGGACGGCATCTCAGAGAGCTTCACAGCACTTTGCAGTATATGTTCTGAAGGGCAGTGATGTCCCTCCGATGTGATAAGGCGCCATATCAAATGCAAAGATTATTTTTATTAAAATTATTATTATTACTTTGATCCTCGGAAGACTCCACATGGCTCCCCATTTCCCAGCGCTTTGAGGGGTCCTCGTGGACGTGCGATGTAGATTCGATTTAGGATGGACTTTTAAGAAGCTCTTTGGAGCTCCTGTGGCTCGGTGGTTAGAGCGCTCGCCTTACACGAGCGAGACCCGAGTTCGAATCCAGGCGGGTCAGGCCGAAACCTTGGGCAAATTTCCTGACTCCACACACACACGCCTGATAATAATCCGTGCAAAATGGGGAGGGAGCCATTTGGAGCCTTCTGAGGGTTAGAATAAATAATGAAATTATTGAAGCATTGGAATGTTGTAGGTTTAACAGCGCGTCTTATCTGAATTCCTCGTAGCGGAGAGTATGCTAAAAGTGACCTATTACCCGGAATCCACAAACGTCATCTGGAAGGCAGCAAATTCCCGGGGAAATCGATGGGGAACTGTCAGAGTCACAGTTGAGAGTCCAGTCGATTTCCAGGTACTGTAATTGCTAACGTACTTCGTTCACCTGGGCTTAGTAGTCAGGGCTTCATTGCCTTACTCATTGATGGATTGCAAGATCCTCACACTCGTCTTCAAATCCTTTCATGCCCTGGCACCTCCCTACCTCATTCCTAATCACAAGCCCTCTCCTGAAGACCTTACTCTTCAACCATGCTCACTGTCACACACACACATCCCCTGGCTTGGCGTCAAGCCCTCTGAGAGCTCCACGTTGGGAAGTTTACGTATGGGAAATGTATGGGAGTTTACAGAAGCTTTTTGCTTCTACTTAAGAGGCTCAGAACGTGCTTCATTTAACAATGTTTAATTTGACTATTTTTTCCGCACAAAAGGGGGCTTTTGTTCAATCTCCCAGTGGCTTAATGGACAAATGCCCTGTGTGGTGTGTCTCGGGGATGTGTAGACGAGGGAGAGCTATGGTCTGTGCTGAAATTGACCTCGGCAACCCAACTCTGGCTCGCTCGGAAGGGGAGTCAGATCAGATTGCTGCTCCCCACTGCCATCTGGTGACCTTTGTTGGAAGGTCCACTTAATGGACGTGGGTTTGCAAACAATCAGTCTCAGTTGAGGCCAGTCTTCAAATAAACAGCTGCAGCCAAGATTACATCGAGCGATGTGGCGCAGAAACGAGCCATTCGGCCCAACTCGTCTGTTCCGGTGTTTCTCCTCCACACAAGCCCCCGTTCCCCCACCCCACCCACCATCCCACCCCATTCCCACTCTCCAATACCTCTGTACTCCCTTCACCCTCATGTGTGCATCAAGCTTTCCCTTGCCTTCTTCAAGGCACCTCTTGGAGCTCCCCTCTTACCCATGGCTTCCCTGCCCACCACCCCTCGTGACTGACTAATGACTACTAATGTGAAGACGTCAAAAAATATTTCCAAAGTGTGTGGTTTTTTTTGGGGGGGGAAGATTTGGGTTGGGGTGGGGGAAGAATTAATTTAGCATCCCTAAATGTTTTTACACTACCTACATTTTTGCTATAAAGGATGGGGCTGTGTGCTATCACTCTCTGAGCTGAGACTGTGAGAGCGTTTCGCTTCGGCCACAAAACACACAGTCAATTAATGCGCTTTACGATATATTCCGTGAAGCGCTTTGAGACTCTCAACGAGGTGATGAAGCATCAAACACAAGGATTATTTATCGCCGTCATCATCATTATTATTATTAACCTGTGTTTATTGCGATAGATCATTTTGAAAGCCACAAAGTCGGACTTTGAGGGTTTCGTTGCCATTGATGATCTTGAGTATTACCCTGGAATCACCTGCGACTTTGTTAGGATGGACCATGAATCCGGTAAGACACTTGGTTTAATAGCGTACACAGCTTTAATAGCGTAAAACCCTCACGCTAAATGACCCAAGAGATTCCTCATCGAGGGACAGTAACTCACAGGCCAGCGAACCTACTCTGCGGCTTTGAGACGTCTGGAAGACATGATAAGGCGCTGTATCAAAATGCGAACATTATTATTAATAGCGACTTTCAAGGTTTGTTAAGATTGCAACTGTGAATTTTGCTAAATTTAGCGTTAACGCCGGTTATCTGTGTCAACTCTGTGTCAAGGCTCCGCGTCAACCTAAACCGTTTTGTACGTGGCTTCGGCTGATGGAGGGAGACCCCAGCCCCCCCCCAGGCTGATGGCTGATGGTTTGTTGTTTCGATGCAGGTCACAACCATATGGTGGGGATCGGAATCACGGCGGCCATTCTGATCCTGCTTCTGATTGGCGTCGCGATCGGAATCGTTACCTGGATGAGGAAAAACGGCCTCAGGTTCTCGGAACCCAGCACCAGAACAAACACCGGCACAGTCAGAGTCACTGCCACCGATCCCTGTGGCTTCGACAACGTGATCTACGAAGAACCTCCGCGGGTAAAGGGACAGGAAGCTTTGCAGCCTAAGCAGAGGACAATGTTTTGTGTAAAATAGGCACTGGCTACCCCAGAAACAGTCTCCACAATTGCCATTGAGTTTGGTTTTTTTAACGCTCCAATCGTGCCTTCGTTCACCCTCCCACGCCTACCTCTCCCCTCACTCCACCCCTCCTGATCCCAACCCACAGCTCGCGTCCGGATCCCTGACTGTCCAGCACTTCAGGACGTCCTCCGGACGTGAGAGGCTCTATACAAGTTAACCGGTTAACGGTTAACCGGTTAAAAGTTTGTGTCTGGGGGGGGGGTGTGGATTATTAGCAAACAAGAATCTGGGTCTAGATTTTCTCTAACTTTCCTGCCATTCCAGAGGGTCCGGATGATATGTGTCCACCCGACCATGCCATTGTGGTGGCCTGTAGCTCACCGGTGTTCGAATCCAGGCAGGTCAGGGCGAAACCTTGGGCAAGTTTCCTTACTCCACACTGTTAATAATTCCTCCCCAGAAATACACAATAATATAATTGGTCATTTCAATCCACGACTGTTCGTGGGGGACCCTTCAGTGCGCAATTGGCCACCGCGTTTCGCCCACAAATATACAGTCAATTCGCTTTACAGTATATTCTGTGAAGCGCTTTGAGACAGTCTAGAATACGTGAAAAGCCACTATATCAAATACAAGGATTACTGTATATATTATTGTATTATTACTATTATGAAGCGCTTTGAAGGGTGATTTGACCTTGTTGGTGCCGTTAGCAAATGCAAGGATTAGGAATGTTTATTACTGTCTCTTTTACCCTCCAGGATGCCGTGGTTGGAATGTTTATTACTGTCTCTTTTACCCTCCAGGATGCCGTGGTTGTCGGCACCTTGCCTTCCATTGGACAAACAGGGCCGTAGAGACCGGCGCGGTGGAGAGGTAGACTCGACCACCGCCTTCCTTGCCTGTCTGTCGCGAGATCGGTTTTTGAAATGGTTTCCTCCATCGGTTTCTTCCGCAACAAACTGGTTCCCGAAACACACGGACGCAAACACACTGAGATCCTGACACAGAATAATGACCGGCCCTCAATCCACTCGCCCCCGCAAACCATTCCATTATATATTATACCGATATACATATGTATATATATATAAAAATGGCCTTCCTCCCTTTCTAAAGGGAGCAAAGCGTGTTGTACATGTTCTGATGTCAACACCACAGAGTTATTTGTCACTCAATGCCTTGCGATTTTCATTCCACCTGAAGAAAAAATACCTCTGCTTCGATTCTGAAGTGTTTCACCTGTTACCGCGAAGGAACTCCCACAACGACGACACCAATTTGTATTTGTGTGGCTTCTTGCGACTCAGGGGGATGTCCCCGGACACCGGGAATGGCCACTGGAGGCACCTGGAGACTGACTGTGTTCTGTTTCGCTCTCATACACTACCTCACGTTTACGATTACACCGTTTTACAATAGCAAGCTTTCTGATCGCACCAGTTACGGAACAAGAATCCACTTCCCCCCCCCACCCCGATCCCCCCTCACCCCCCCCACCACCCCTACCGTCCCCCCATTAACCCCCAAACAAAACAGCTTCTCCTCAGACAGCTTTATCGCTTCGAACCAAGGAATCCGGTGCTATGTTGTCTCGATTTGTTAAAACCTTTAAGCCAGCCCATGCTTTGGGAGCTTTGGGAGCTTCGTATTCTTTTAAATTCTGGTTTACTATTCCATTAATAAAGTTTGAGACTTGTAGGTTTGGTTTTGTCCTAACTTTAGTTCCTCGGGGCAGCTTCAGGGGCAACTTACAGCAATTTCCCTGCTTTATCTCCCCTTTGGTCGCCAGGATGGCAGCTGGTAGGAAGAAACTGTAGGAGTGTGGACCGGAGTGGAGGGGTTGGGGGTGGTGGTGGTGGGGGCAAGGAAAAGGGTGGAAAAGGAAACCTCTTGAAGGTGCGATAAGGCGCAATATCACACCCAAACCTCATCGTGATTATCATCATTATTATGTGATTATTATGATTAGTGGTTAGAGAGTTTGGCTTGAGAGACCTGGGTTGGATTCCCGCCCGGCAGGTCAGGGCGAAACCTTGGGCAAGTTTCCTTACTCCACACCCACACACCCCCACAACCACACACACATACACACACACATAATAATAATCCCCCCCAAAAAAACAAAAACACACAATAACAAATCGATCACATCAATCCCCGACTGTTTGTGTGGGGGACGCTGCTGTACGCAATTGGTGCCGCGTTTGGCCCACAAATATATAAATATCTATATCTGTAAACATATATATATATAGTCCATGGCACTTTACAGTGTATTCCGTGAAGCGCTTTGAGACGTCTAGAAGACGCGAAAAAACGCTATTTATCAAGCGAAGGGTCGTGGACCCGAAACGTTGACTCATTTCCCTCTCTCCATGGATGCTGCCTGATCTGCTGAGTTTCAGAGACTGACTCTTATCCCCCTAATTCATCCCCTTCTCTCCCCACCCCCCCCATCACTCCTCTAGACCACGTGTGGTTACTGGTTAGTTCTCTGTACAGTAATCAGTGAAGCTTCACTCCCCCCCCCCCCCCCCCCCCCCGGAACCCAGCAGCTGGGAACTGAGATCCGGGGAGGACACGAGCGGAGCCCGGACCACAGTTAGTGTAACACCAGCACAGACAGTCAGGGAGTGAATAAGTGAGTGAAGGAGGGAGTGATTGAGGGAGGGAGGGAGGGAGGGAGGGAGGGAGTGATTGAGGGAGGGAGGGAGGGAGGGAGTGATTGAGGGAGGGAGGGAGGGAGGGAGGGAGTGATTGAGGGAGGGAGGGAGTGATTGAGGGAGGGAGGGAGGGAGGGAGGGAGGGAGTGATTGAGGGAGGGAGTGATTGAGGGAGGGAGGGAGGGAGTGATTGAGGGAGGGAGGGAGGGAGTGATTGAGGGAGGGAGTGATTGAGTGAGGGAGTGATTGAGGGAGGGAGGGAGGGAGTGATTGAGGGAGGGAGGGAGTGATTGAGGGAGGGAGGGAGTGATTCAGGGAGGGAGGGAGGGAGTGATTGAGGGAGGGAGGGAGGGAGTGATTGAGGGAGGGAGGGAGGGAGTGATTGAGGGAGGGAGGGAGAGAGTGATTGAGGGAGGGAGGGAGTGATTGAGGGAGGGAGGGAGTGATTGAGGGAGGGAGGGAGGGAGTGATTGAGGGAGGGAGGGAGTGATTGAGGGAGGGAGGGAAGGAGTGATTGAGGGAGGGAGGGAAGGAGTGATTGAGGGAGGGAGGGAGGGAGGGAGGGAGTGATTGAGGGAGGGAGGGAGAGAGTGATTGAGGGAGGGAGGGAGTGATTGAGGGAGGGAGGGAGAGAGTGATTGAGGGAGGGAGGGAGTGATTGAGGGAGGGAGGGAAGGAGGGAGTGATTGAGGGAGGGAGGGAGGGAGTGATTGAGGGAGGGAGGGAAGGAGTGATTGAGGGAGGGTGGGAGGTGTTGAGGAGGGAGGAGTTGTGAGGGGTGGGAGGGAGGGAGGTGAGGTGTGTGTGGTTGAGGGTGTATGTGTGGAAGTGAGTGTGTGTGTGTGGTGAGTGAGGAGTGTGGTAGTGTGTGGTGTGGGGGGTGAGTGAGTGTGTGTGTGTGTGGGGAGGTAAGTGGGTAAGTATGAGTGAGAGAGTAAGAGTGTGTATAGGGTGTGTGTGAGTGCGCGTGTGGGTAAGTGTGTGTGAGAGTAAGTGAGTGTGCGCGTGTGGGTAAGTGTGAGTGTGTATGTGGGAGTCTGTGCGTGGAGTGTAACGTCTAGCTTTCTTCCCCTTAGTCGCTGCTGTAATTCCACAGAGGGAAGAGAGAAGAGAAGAGAGAGCGATTGGGAGGGTTATTGAGGAGCAGTTCCTGAACCCTCGCTGCCCCCCTCCCCCCCCCCCCCCCTGCCCCCCACCGCCCGGGGGCTGAGATGAGCTGCCCTATACGCTCTGTGAGCCGGGCTCTGCAGGGTTTGTTCTCTGTGTACAAACCACCAGGGGTTCACTGGAAGAGAGTCCGAGACACGGTGGAAACAAACCTGCTTCAAGGTGCGTCTGCCACCCACGCGTCTGTGTCTGTATCTGTGTCTGTACGTCTGTGCCCCAAGCTTCCCAGTCAGCTACAACAACAACAACAACAACACACGTTCGTCCGGCGCTGGGCTCACTCTCTCTCCTTCCTCCTTCAAGGTCCATCTCAAGACCCTCCTGTTCGACCGTTCCTTCGGTCACGTTCCTATCCACAAACCCCACCAACCCTACCCCCTTCCTGAATCCCAACTCCCAGCTCAGGTCCAAATCCCTGGCTGTCCAGCCCAGCGCTTTGGGACGTCCTCCCGATTGAATATAAACTAATTGTACGAACAGTATATGAAATGCGTCCCAAGGCACTGGAGAGTCAAGAGTTCGAACCCGAGCTGGGGCTTGGAATTGAGGGGGCTGGAGGGTGGTGATTTGGAGCAGACCAACACAACAGGAGGAGGAGAAGGAAGAAGAATAGAATTCCCCCCCAATTCTTCTTGTTGTTTTCCAATAGAATTCAATTCCCTGAAGGGGCGGGAGGCTCGCCAGCTGATCCGATTCCTCCCGGTCCACGCGGACGGCGAGGGTGAGGCAGAAACCGATCTGACTGTGGTGAAGCTGCCGTCACTGGCAGATCATCCACTGGGTAAGAGTCACAGAGACAAACCGATCACAGGGTGGAAACTGACACCAAACACTGGGTTGTACTGTGTCTATGTGTATGCATGGTGGGGTGATGGTGGGGGGGGTGCGAGGTGTATGTGGAGAGGTTGGGGGAATTATATTAATACTCGTTGCATTTTATTCCTCCGTAAAACAGAGTCATTTCACTTGACAGTAGGTTCTGTGAGGCGATTTGAGATTTGAATGACATTGATCGCAGATTTCGACTCCCCTGTTCTTCTCCTCTGACTTGGAGGGACGACGAAAGCCTGTCATGCTTTTTAAATATAATAATCCTTGCGTTTGATAGAGCACTCTTCACGACTTCTAGACATCTCAAAGCGCTTCGCAGAATGTACCGTACAGTGAATCGACTGTATATTTGCGGGTGAAACGGGGCAGCCGATAGCGCCCAGCAGTGTCCCACAAACACTCGTGGATTGAGTGACTAATTTCTTACTTTTTTGGGGGAGGGATTATTATTAGACGTGTGTGTGTGTGTGGAGTAAGGAAACTTGCCCAAGGTTTCGCCCTGACATGACCTGCCCGGATTCGAAACACAGATTTCTCGCTTGTAAGACGAGTGCTCTAACCACTGAGCTAGAGAAGATTTTTTTTAAAATAGCGGATTGCCATCAGCAACTAATGGGAGCTAAGTAAAGGAGTGAGAGTCGAGTAAAGAAGCTGATCGGTCGCCTTTGTCTCCTTTCAGTTAAAGGCCCGGAGTTTGTTCATCTGAAGGTGGGAGTCGGTCACCGACTCGATGTGATGTCATCTGGAGTCTTTGGTGAGCGAAGAAGCTCGGTGATTGTTTGTGCAAGAGTTTGTGTTGTACTAAAATGGCGGACCATCAAGGTTACACTACAATCCCAATCAGCAGCAGCAGCAGAACGAATTTGGGTTAACCCATCAGTGATGTGGTGGGGGGGGGAGGGGGGTTCCAGGATTAATATCCGGGAAAAATACAGGGAGCTTCAGTTTGCACCCAACCCAAGGAGATGTGTTCCTGATTAATATGATCTGTAATCTACGGGTGCATGGGACAGCGTGAGTGTTTATGGTGTGTGTTATCCATGTGCGTGTTTTGGGGTGTGTGTGTGTTTGTGTGTCATGGGGTAGGTGGGTGGGTGTGGGGTGGTGGGGAGAGGGTGTACGGGGGAGTGTGTAGTATGTGTGGGTGTGTGCGGTGTATGGGGGAGTGTGTGTGTGTGTCAGGCATGTGTGTGGGGGAGTGGTGGAGTGTGCGTTATGGGGTGTGTGTGTGGCTGTGCGCGCGGGTGAGTGCGGGGGAGTGTGCGCCCGAATCAACACATTACTGCGTGATTTCCTCCACTGGCTCATCAGACCTCTTGCTGTGAGCAGCTGCTCAATCTGGTGCGGGTTCCAACTGATGAGTCTCTGCTGTTTTGATCTCCGCAGTCCTCGCTTTGGGCCACGGCGCCAAACAACTGCCTGATCTGTACGACTGTCACCTTACAAAGGTAAACACAACTCAGCCACAATGAAGCCCACCCTACTCACAGATTTTCCCTCTTATTTATTTATTCATTCATTCATTCGTTCCGGGTGACCCTAATTCTCTAAAAGCAAGCATTAATATCATTTCTTTTAAGACTTGTCGGACATTAGAATGGTGTCACAATTTTTTCCGTTATATCATTACATGCATTATCCTTGGGATGTCCTCCTGACGTGAAAGGCTCTACACAAGTGTCATTTTGTTGTCGCCGTTATTCAGAACAATCCTTGCATTTTGACGCAGCGCTTTTCAGCGTTTTCTAGACTGGGTCTCAAAGCGCTTCACAGAATACACCGTAAAGTGAACTGATGGTATATTTGTGGGTGAAAATATATGTGTTGTCGATACACTTCCATCCAACTTCGATTCGGAAAGAGAAAAGGAGTTTCTCCCTCCAGATTAAAAAAAAAAAGATTTAAGTCAATCACTTTGTGGCTGCGCGCGGGGACATTCCTGTGCGCAAATTGGCTGCCACGTTCACCTACAAATAGAGTTGCCGCCGCTTCACACTAAAATGCTTTGAGACGTCTTGACGACGGTATTGAGGCGAATACGTGTGAAAAAAAGGTGTGTTATTATCCAAAACGCTGACTGTCCAGCGCCTTGATACGTCGTCCTGACGTGAGAGGCTCTACACAAATTCTGTTGTTATTAATAGTATTATTTTATAGAAGTAGCAGTTTAGCGGCAGTTTCTAAGTGGATATGGGTGATGAGTCAGTCAGATCATTGGCATGTTCCACTTGAATGGATGTTACTTTTCTTGGTGTGTTTGAACTCTCCAAAATAACTACTTTCTGCCGGAGGTGGACGTATTAAGCACTGGGTAACTTGTCAAGCTGTTTCTGAGTTGCCTTATTAACTATTCCAGACGCACAACTAATTATAGGAACTGTGCCTGTCTTATGCTGCCACACAAGTCTGCGATCACTTTATAGTTCAGCATTCCTCCCACAACCAGTTCTTTATTTCATACATTGTAGTCACTTGGCGAGGTTACATGAATGATACTGGCTGTCCAATTCTAGTTTTTTTTAAAAAATTATATCGGGTCTATTACAGCTCACCGTTCCATCTTTAGGCACTTCTCTATCGCAGATTATCATAATAATAACAATAGAATCATTGCGTTTGATATATATATAGTGCCTTAAGCGCTCAGAGACGCCTCCCGGCAAATTGTAACGTAAATGCAAGTTGTTGTTATTTTGTCTTTGCGATGTCTCAAAGCGCTACAGAATACACTGTAAAGTGAATTGACTGTATACTCGTGGACGAAACGCGGCAGCCAATTGCGCACAGCAGCGTCCCCACAAACTGTGGTGGATTGAAATGACCAATTTATTATAGGCTTAATAATCTGGGCTGTTTTCCTCTCCCCCCTTCCCCCTCTAACCCTCTTCTCTGGCTCCCAGGAATACACCGTCAAAGGATTCTTTGGCAAAGCAACCGACGACTTTTCCGACACAGGCAGATTGATTGAGAAAACCACTTACGGTGAGGAACGCAGCCACTGGTTACATCGCGGGCCAATCTTGATCAAGACGTCCCGAAGCGCTGGACAGTCAGGGGTCTGGACCGGAGCTGGGGGTTGGGATCTGGAGGGGGTGGAGGGGAGGGGTTGGGGCAAAGAGGAGGGCCTTGAGACGTGCCTTGAATTAGTCAAGGGAGGGCGCAAGAAGAAGGGACTTGCAAAGCGTGGGTCAACTAGCAATTGTGGTTTAGTAACAGGCTCTAGCGCAGGTTCCTGAAAGACCTCACTCGTCCACCTCACCTTCCTGTGGGTTTGACTGTTCCTTACAGCGACAATCTCTGTTGATTCAGACTGTGCAACTCTTATTTCAGACCACATCACCCGAGACAAGTTAGAGCGCATCGTTGCGGTGATCCAAGGCGGCCATCAGAAAGCTCTGCTCACGTACGTACAGAACCTGAAGTGTTTCATCTGCCGTCGGCCGTGTGTCCAGCGACAGGTTAAAATCTCATTTCTCGCCAATGCAAAGTCACTGATTTTTCAAACATTGGCGACTTGGGTATTCAGGTGAAGGATATAGCGCTTTTCATGCCTCAAAGCGCTTCACAGAATACACTGTAAAGTGAATTGACTGTGTATTTGTGGATGTCACAACAACAACAAAATTACACTTGTACAGCGCCTTCCACAGTGGGAGGGCGTCCCAGGGCGCTGGAAATGCAGGCGACACTACGATGTCAAAAAAAATGCTTGCATTTGATATGGCCTCGTACAGACGGCGGGAGGACCGTCTCAAAGTGCTTTGCAACGTATCTTGTCGCCGAAAAGAATAATTTTTAAAAAAATCTAAATTGAATCGCTTCCACCCACGGCTGTTTGTGGGGACACTGCTGTGCGCGACCGGCTGCCGATTTTTCGGCCACCAACATACCGTCGATTCCCTTTACAGTGTATCCCGCGAAGCCCTTGGGAGACGTCTAAAAGCGCTTTGTCAAAATGCAGGGATTATTCCTGCGGATTGAGGTCGTTGTATTTTGTAGGCAAACACAGCTTCCAATTGGCTCCATTCCCGAAACCGTCTCCCCAGCTCCAGATCCCAGCTCCCCCGCTGAGCGCTGCTCTGTTGACTTCCCACATCTTCAGTCTCGTTTTGTTCCAAATGATGCAGTGATTACAGTAATTATCCTGTGATTACAGGTCTCTCTCTCTCTCCCCCTCTCTCTCTGAGCCTCGCAGTTCATTTCTACCTCCCAACAGCACAAAACCGACAGCTAGTGAGATAGTTTTTATTTCTGGTTTGCGGGGACAGATTGGAATTAATGTATAATAATAATAATTCTTGCATTTGGATATAGCGCTATTCATATCTTATCGACGTCTCAAAGCGTTTCACAAAATATACTGTAAAGTGAATTGACTGTATATTTGTGGGCGAAGGGATGAGAAAGGGGGAAGAAATTCTAATGAATAATCCTTGCGTTTGATATAGCAGCTTAGCGTGTCTTTGAGACGTCTCAAAGCGCTTCGGAGAATATACCGTAAAATATTATATTTTGTGGGCAACAATCAAGGGACTGGGAGAGAAATACGAATTCACGTTCGAAATAATAATAACAATCCTTGCGTTTGGATTCAAAATGGGACGATCAGAAGGGAATAAAAACGGAATCAAAATGATCCGGCTGACAACACCGTAGCCTCAATTACACAGCCGGGGTGGGTGGGGTGTGGGGGGGGGTGGGTTAGGATGTCTCGGAAGTGTTTCACGCCGCATGTGTGAGCACTTAAGATGGGGGGGTTTGGTTTCCCAGTTGCTGCTCTGACCGCCCACCCGCCAGCCGGTGTTGTTTGTTATGTTATAGATTCTAAATTCTTGTTTCTCCAAAGGTATTCTGGCATTGATTTCAAAACACAAGAGGCCTATGAGCTGGCTTCCAGGGGGCTGTTGCGTCCCATGAGCAAATCTCCTCCGATCATCACCGGTATCCGATGCGTACACTTCTCCCCACCAAACTTTACCCTGGGTACGTAGAGCCATTGTTTCTCAGTGAATCTAATAATGATAATAGTGATAATAATCCCTGAATTTGATACAGCGTCTTATGACGTTGTTAAGATGCCTCAAAGCGCTTCCCAGAACCTACTGCCAGCGGATCGACTGTGTGTATTTTGTGGGCCGAACACGGCTGCCGATCGCGCACAGCAACGTCCCATCAACAGTCTTGGATTCGGCGACTAAATTGTGAACAAGGGTAGGTTTAGATAATCCCAGAGCAATTAAACGCCAGTTAGTGTATATGCCTTCAAACCATTGCCATTCAAACCAAAACCAGTCCCACCTGCTTTTTGGGGGAGTATCAGAGATGACTGGATAACACATGTGAATTTCACTGATTTCTATAACAATGTGAATTTAATGTTTGTAAAAGCATTTCTTGCCTGTAGACTCCAGGTTGGGTCTCAGCTCCCACAAAATACATAAAAATATTATGTGAAGCCCTGAGAGAGGTTTCTATAAAGAAATATAAACCCTTTCAGTTTCTATTCCCTTCTGAGCGTCCATTTCCCCTGTGAACTCTTTGCTGTGATGTCCCTGTATTTCTGTCCCAGTCCATTTTAATTGTTTCAAAGACGTTAGATAAGTGGCAGAATATCGAGTGTTTCCTTTCACCCGACTGATTTGTGTGTGTGTGTGCGCATGTGTGTTTTTTTCTCTCTCTGTGTTTGGACGCGCAGAAATCCGGTGTTTGCACGAAACCCAAAGATACCTCCGCAAGATCGTGCACGAGATTGGGCTGGAGCTAAAGTCCACGGCCGCGTGCACCCACGTGCGACGCACTCGAGACGGCTTTTTCACACTGGAGGACGCCCTGATCAGGTCACGCTGGGACCTGCGCAACATACGGGCGGCCGTGCGAGGCGGGGGTGGGGGGGAAGGGTCCGAGAGCCGAGCCATGTTGCTGGAGAGCGGCTCGGAGCTCCCTTGCCTACCGGGACCCTCGGGACGGGACAGACCGGGACCCTCTGAGACTGACAAACAGTGACGAGTGACGTCTGCTGGCGCAAACAAGACAAAGCAGCTCCACCCCCCCCCCCCCCCCGAACACAACCGCGACAGGTACGGCAACTCCGCAAACTGACAACCAAGCGACAATAATTATTTATTCAGCTGTCGATCTACACGTTTGCAAGTTCTGGCTCCATATGTTTATGCCTGACGGCGAGAGAGAGAGAGAGAGAGAAAGGGAGCAGAACGTTGCCTTTGATTTAGCCTGTCGTTTAGGAAATTCATTCACCGAGGTCACCTTGTTTTGGGCCCTCCGTCTCGGACTTCGCTGGCGTCGCTCCCTTCACCGCTGCGGCTGAGTCTGCGGAGGCGGCGGAATGCCGATCTCCTCCCTGAGCGACTGCAGACTCTGTTCCCACCTTCTCTCGTAGTAAAAGTTCATGGTAAGCTGAGCCTGGCCTCCGCTCCGCACCGCCCAGGGGATCAGGTCCGTTATTGCAACCCTCAGGTTCCTGCCGCAGACGGAGAGAGAGAGAGAAAAAAAAACTCAACCGCCTGAATGGAAATCCGTAGCCTGTGACCGGTCCCAGCGAGCCTGACCGCTACCGGAGAGCGTAAGACAATAACCCTGAGTCATTGGAAAGTATTGATAAGTTTCGACGACGGCAGCGGGTTCTGTTTCTCTGAAATAAAACTTGTTTCCCTCCTCCCGATGTGTCGTCACTGTCACTGACCCTCGGGATGTCCCTGGGTTGATGTGCTCTACCTCATTACCTTCCTCCTCGACCGGGCCTACCTCTCGCTCCCTGGCTCACTGGCAAACTCCACCCTTGTTAAGTACTGATTCATTTAAAAAAACTCTGGTCACACTCGAAATCGGCTGATCTATCAGGTTCCCACAGGATGAGGGGGGGGCTGTGTTTTGGGGGGAGGGGTAATGGGGTGGGGGGGGGGGAACTTTTGGTCACCGATTCTTTAGCAAAGGCAGTGAGGGCGGCACATTGGGAAGGGAGGGAGAGGAAACGCTTGTCTCTTACCTGGCAGATAGACGCAGTGGCCCAAAGGCAGCTCCTAGAATACACATGGGCAACCCAGTCTGCACAGCCTCAAACCACTTCACGGCCACCTCACCTATTGAACACACACAAAAAATAATAGGAGTGGATTTTAAATATAAATATATATATATATATTTCTTACTTAGATTCAGAACACAGAACATATAGCAGCAGCAATAATAATAATCCTTGGATTTGATATAGCGCTTTTCAAGTCTTCTAGACGTCTCAAAGCGCTTCATGGAGTATACTGTGTGAATTGACTGCATATTTGTGGGCGAAACACGACAGCCATTTACGCACAGCAGGGTCCCCACAAAACAAGTCGTGAATTGAGTGACCAAATCATTGTTTGCTAAAATTATTATTTTGTTCACAAAACTGTGTTGGAAACAGGAGAGAATCTTCACTGCTGAACTGCAGTGTCGACGTACCACGTTACGTACCCTTGTGATATTGGGACAAGCCGCCTGGGTCTGGGTTAGGGTGAAGGGCACGGGGTTACGTGACCGCAGGCACCGGCGAGCCAGGGCTTATTCAGGCGGAATTCGGGAAATAACAGTCGAGCGGAGTGAGGGGGGGAAAGCCTGAGCAATTCTCAGGATCACTCAAATCACAAATCAAAGCGGAAAACACAGTGCTTCCCGTCACCGGTAGGTTACTCCGTACGTCGCAATGTGAAAAGAGAGAGAACGAGAGAGAGAGAGAGAGAGGTGCTTAGTGAGAGTTTAGCTACTTACCCATCATGTTAGTGGGCATGGCCAATAAGGTGTGCATCAGGTCGTGTACCTCCCGGTATCGCTGCATCACGTAGGCAAGCTCCTCATCGTCCACGAACTTCACTGGCATCCGCGTGTCCGGACTGACTCTCTGTGAAACAGAACAGGATTGATCTGGGTGTCAGTTTGCTGTCGGCCGTGCGCATAATCCTCGCACGCAATAACAAACTGGGCCTGATCACTCGGCGTCTCAAAGCGCTTCAGAGAATATACTGTTAAGTGAATTGACTGTATATTTGTGGGTGAAACGCGGCAGCCAATTGCGCACAGCAGTGTCCTACAAACAGTCGTGGATTGAAAATGACCAATTTGTATTATTGTGGGTTTACTTTGGACGGATTATTATTAGACGTGTGTGAGTGTGTGTGTGTGTGTGTGGAGTAAGGAAACTTTCCCAAGATTTCTCCCTGACCTGCCTGGATTCGAACACAAGTCTCACACTTTTGTAAGGCGAGTGCTCCAACCACTGAGCTGATGGGCCCTTGCACGTTCTCGTTTTGGACCCAGTTATAAGCCGTTAAAAATGACAAACTCACATTGACGTCGAGGAAGCGGATGTATTCTCGGCCAAACGAGCCTTCTGGTAACTCTCTCAGATGTTTGATGTCCAGGGTGGACATCCGGATTCGAGGCCTCTCTCTTTAAACGAAAAAGGGCAGAACGCACGGTTACAACACTCGGAAGCAAAGGGTTAAAAAATAAACCTGACCTGCCTGGATTCGAACACAGGTCTCACACTTGTAAGGCGAGCGCTCCAACCGCTGAGCTACAGGAGCTCCACGATTATCAAGCGGAAAGGATCGTTACTTTTCCTTAAATCTCTGGATAGATGTGGGCGAAAATCGCAGTCACCTACTCCAGGATCTGGTTTCCCTCGGGGTCGCTTCTCATCCTGTCCCTCACGGTTCGGATCGCGAACTCGCCCGTGGTCTCACCCAGAACAGCCACCATGTCTGCAAACAAAATAAAGTAAAATTAAAATAAACTAAAGCAATATACTCGGGTCAGGGGGACGTCCCAGGGCGCCGGACGGTCAGAGGTTTGGTCGTTTCAATCCACGACTCGTATGTGGGGGACCCCCCGCTGTATGCAATTGGCTGCCGTGTTTCACCAGCAAATATACAGTCTACTCACTTCACAGTGTATTTTGTGTATTCACGTGAAAAGTGCTAAGTCAAATGCAAGTATTATTATTATTATAAGTGAGTGGGGGGAGAGGAGATGAAGGGGGGGGGGGGGGGGCGACATTTCACCCACAAAATATACAGTCAATTCACTTTACAGTATATCCTGTTTTGAATCTAGAAGATGTGAAAAGCGCTACAACAAATGCGAGGGCTATTATTAGAATAAAGAAAGCACGAACAACACAGGTCACATCAGAAGGTTTGGCGAGCGGGAGGCGGGGAGGGGTAAGGAACAAACGTAGCTCTTTACCATGTCGGTAAGGGTTGCGGAAAGCCATGAACGAGGATCCGGCTGCCAGCAGTATTTTCTGCCCCGGGTTTGTGGGGATGTGTGAAGGGTACAATCGGGAGGGGCTGCCTTCGGACGAGCCTTCGGCCCCCGCCGCCTGATCAGCGTACAGCCGCGGGTGACGGCCGATACCTGTCACGGACAATCGTACGGTAAACACGGAGGCCCACGGCTCACAACAACGCCCTCTCCAATTGAAACGCGCACGATTGGTCTGTATCGCGTATTCGTCGGATGAAAAGATAATACTGTAATAATAATAATAATATTAACGACAATAATAAAATCCCAAGCCAACCGCAAATTGTTTTCAAAGCATAAATATTGGCTGCCGCGTTCGGCCCGCAAATACACACACAGTCAACTCACTTTCTTTACAGTACATTCTGTGAAGCGCTTTGAGACGCCTAGAAGGCGTAAAAAGGCGCTACATCGAATGCGAGGATCGTCGTCGTTATTATTAAATTTAATATAAAATAAAAGGCGCAAGTCACTGAGACTTGAAAGACAGACAGACAGACAGACCCCCTCTCCCCTCCCACATACATACCACCCCCCCCCCCCCCCCCAGGCCGCCCCACCCAGGACACAGGCAGGGAGACAGACACTGAGAGAGAGAACGACGACAACTTAATAAATAAATAATAATCCTTGCAGTTGATGTAGCGCTTTCCGCGTCTTATCGACGTCTCAAAGCGCTTCACAGAATACACTGTAAAGTGAAGTGACTGTGTGTTTGTGGGTGGAACGCGGCGGCCGATCGCGCATGGCGGAGTCTCCCCCCCCCCCACACACATACCCCCCCCCCACACACACACAGCCCCCCCCCCCCCACACACCCCCCCCCCACACACACACAGCCCCCCCCCCCCACACACACAGCCCCCCCCCACACACACACAGCCCCCCCCCACACACACACACACAGCCACCCCCCCCCACACACACACACAGCCACCCCCCCCCACACACACACACACAGCCCCCCCCCCCCCCCCACACACACACACACACAGCCCCCCCCCACACACACACACACAGCCCGCCCCCCCCCCACACACACACTGTCCCCA